>CM033643.1:195575520-196175520 GCA_019512145.1 Engystomops pustulosus | reverse complement strand
TGATACTGTATTACACTGCATATTTTCTACACAAAAATCTGCATGTAAAATCTGCAACCTGTGCAAATAGCTTTAAAGGGGTATTCCCACGAAGACTTAAATATACAAAATAGCACATTCTCTGTTAATAACAAAAATACAGCATTTCACAGATAAAAGTCCAACCTATCAGTCCTGGTGTACACACATCATGTCTGATGCTGTGGAGGTAAACTGTTCTCTGCAGCGGCCCGTACCCCCTGCATTCTAGGGGGAGCTCACACTGATACACACTAACTTCCTGCCGGTATACAAGAGCAGCAGCGAGAGGAGAAATACAAGCTACAGGAAGATAAGTTCATTATACGGTGAGTGGGAGGCAGGAACATCATCTCTGATAGAGCGAGAGCAGAGATGTAGCAAGAGCTGGAAGAGTGTCATTGTGTGTTATATCCATACCATCATCATGGATCTCATCCCTGATCTGTCTCGTCTCTCTTTTCCATGTGTCAGATACTAGTGAATGTTAAGAAGTTAAATAAAAGTTGTAGCTAAGCCCTGTTCCCTGATAATCTAAGCACATTGTCAGCACACAGCATCTCATAGCACAGAGGATCAGAAGGTCTGCTAGAGAGTCCGTCACACTCTGGAATCTTACACTGACCATCACTGAGTGATAGCAGCAATAACACGGTAACATTGTAAAGTAATGGTTAAAATTATCTTTTTGTGTAAACATCACTAGGGGATTGAGATTTATGAATTCTCTTTCATGGGCAACCCTTTTAAGGTGCAACTATATCCCATGGCCAGGACACAGCAGAGATGCGATGTGATGCAGCCAGCCACATGAATTAATGGATTTACCGATAACCTATAACACCATTAATATTTATACCGTTTCATGTCTTGTTAACATGAAAGTGTTACTAAATATTTTTGTTATGAATTATTTCAGAATTTGCGAGTCCGTAAAGTCTCCGGTTCCAAAACATGAAAGCATGGATCCATCCTGGCCTTGTATCAATGGTTAGGCTGGTGGTGTGGTGTCATGGTGTGGGGATATTTTCTTGGACTCTTTGGGCCCCTGTTACCAATTGAGCATAGTTGTTGCAACGCCACAGCCTACCTGAGTAGTATTGTTGCTGACCATGTCCATCCTTTATGACCACAATGTAACCAAAATCTGATGCTACTTTCAGCAGGTAATGGCTCTGTCATAAAGCTGGAATCATCTCAGAATGGTTTCTTGAACATGACAATTAGGTCACTGGACTCAAATGGCCTCCACAGTCACCAGATCTCAATCCAAATAGAGCATCTTGGGATGGTGTGGAGGGAGATTCGCATCATGGATGTGCAGCCGACAAATCTGCGGCAACTGTGTGGATGCCATCATGTCAATATGGACCAAAATCTCTGAGGAATGCTTCCAGCACCTTGTTGAATCTATGCCACGAAGAATTGAGGCAGTTCTGAAGGCAAAAGGGGGTCCAAGGTGCAATGTACTGAATGAACATTAAGGAATTTAACTGACGAACAAAGTACATTTTGCTCCTCATGTTATTGGCCTTCTGCTAATAATGGTGGTTTATAGCAAGCTACACGGGCATCAGGTTGGCATAGATAGATATTTCCAGTTGCCATACACCTTGTGCACCAGTATTTGCTTTTCAGGCTTAAAGTAGAAAGTTATTGTAAGGCTAATAAGGATTGCATATATTTAGTCGCTATACAGGTTGCGCCATTCCAATTACTGTACATCAAACCATCTCCTTTAAGGTTGATCATTTATTCTTGCCTAATGCGAGTATTAGGAGGGGAGAGGAGGAGAGGGGTACTGCCCTCCTCTTACTCTTTATTATATCCCATCCCTTGTTGTTTCCTGTCTAAGGTGTTTCTATCCTCTCTCGCCATTCCTCCCCCAGCGTCCAGCATCCTCCTCTTTAAACCTCACCGCGTTATCCCTGTAGCTATGGAGTATCCTTGAATCTCTTCTTCAAGCCACATTTCTTTTCCCATTCCCCCTTTTTACTCACAATACCTTTTTTTATTATCATTTATTTCTTGCCTAATGCTAGTATTTGGATGCAGTGGAAGAGGAATAGTGTGAAGGCCATGATATAGTGAGACATTATCCCATTGCTGGCATCCTCCCTATTATATTATGTGTATGAGGAAGGATCAGTCTGAGATCTGCTTGGTGTAGGGATCTGTATGGACGTATAGTGGTTTCCTTATACACCTTCCCTGTGCCGCCTATGGACGTAGTGCTGGATAGGGGTCAGTCCCCCAATACCACAAGATTTATTTTTGTGCCCTGTCATTGATCTCTGTGACCACAAAGCCCTTCTACATCAGACAAAGTAACTAGCCATGTGTACAAATATACTTTCGTAGTTTTATTTTGTTGTGGACATTCATGGAGGACAAATCTAAAATGTTTTCACTGCAGATTGAATATTTACAATGTGTTATACATTAAAGTGACTGCCGGGGCTCTGCCTCTTATCTATAAGACGTATCACAGGGAAACTGTATTGATCAAAACTGTCTTAAAGAAAATCTGTCTGTTGCCCACAGAAACCAATCACAGCATGGCTTTCACTTTACTACGGAAGCTTGAAGTAAAAAACTGAGATTTGATTGGTTACTTACAGGTGCAACAGTAACAGATTTTACAATGTTTTAATAAATGAGACCTACTGCATAGTCTATGGTGAAAGTGCTGGACAATTATCAAATGATTATCGAATTATCAAATGAGTGTTCTATTGTACATGGCAACCAATCACACCGCATTTCATTTTATAAACTACGTGGGAACTGATTGGATGCATTAGCAACTAGAACATTTTGCTCTCAAACACTTTTGATAAATCTGCCCCAGTGAGTACATCATATATATCCAGTATCTGCCCCAGCAAGAAGGAAGAATGGGCTTATAGTGCAATGTACAGGGACAACTACTAAATTGTTGCATATAAACCCTTAAAGTCCAAGAGTGAAAATTCCTACTGGTTGCTATGTACATTGTTTCTCTTTAAAAATGAAGCTTATCCATTATTTGTTATTATAACATAGTGTCAAAAAGTGTCAAAAAGTAACCCAATCAATGCTGCTTATATGTATAATACATACACAGATAATATATTAAAGGAGCATGTATCCCTTAAGACTTGTGCTGTGTGAGTCATCGTGGCAGGTGCCACACTCAGCAGCCAATAGGATTGCAGGACATTACTTCAATGCAGGGAAAAAAACGTCGGTTGGTGCCAGTCAGTGAAAGCTCTCAGAGTGATAAGACAGGCTCCCGTTACTGCACCCAGACGTTTGGAATAGTTTTATTTTAGCCAAAAACCGGATCCACACAGAAGATCTACTGCCCACGTTGAGTAAAGACATGAAGACAAAGAGACGGAGAGACTTCACCACCTGATCCCCTGGAGCCTGCCCCCAAGAGGAGGAAGATAGACCTGGCACAGCAGGACGAAAAGATGGCGGCCTTCCTCACACACTGCGAAGATAAGTAAACAGCAGAGCTCCCGCCCACATCAAATGAAGACAGAAGAAGAGACTTGAAGAGAAAGAACGGAGACTCACCACCAGAGCACCAGGAACCTGCCCCCAAACAGAGGAAGATAGACCGGGCCACAGCAGAAGGAAGAGATGGCAGCCTTCCTCAGCCTCCTGGAGGATAGATACATCACAGAGTTCCTTTCCAGTGACAGCGGCAGGACCTCTTCAGACAAGTACCACCTAGCCACTGCCTGTGAGTATTTAAGAAGAGCAAGACTTCCCACTGTCCACTACAGAAACTACTTCTTCCCAGCACTCTACCTAGCCAGTCAGTTTGAGGAGCAAGATTCAGACATTCGCACAGAGATCCTCTTCTGGGCCTTGGAAGGATTCTGGTTTCTGGAGATCGAACATTTTCTCCATTATCGCAACCTGCTGTTCCGGAAAATTGGCTTCAAAGCTTGGGTAGACCTGGACACCTGTCATCAGATAATGGCCGAGGATCCCACACACTGGGCATGGAGAAGAGAAAGACCAACATGAACAACCTACCTGAGCCCAGCTGTTCCAGCACCCAGGGAAGATTAGAGAGTCTACCAGCTATGGCTTCTCTTGTGCCATCATCCAACTTCAGCGATGCAAGCAGGAGGTCTGCAAGGAAGCCTGAATCATCATCTATACCTACCTCTGCCAAGATGTGAGATGACAGCTGCGAGACCATCATGGAGAAGATGACCAGAAAAGCAGCATGGATGAAGCCATCTGTCCATTGGTAAGGCCCAGAATCCCACTCACAGCACATAACATTCAGCACATCAATCACTGTAGGTAGCCACATGCAGTCACTGTAGGTAGGTACATACATAAATGTTATAGCGTTACCTCCCTTAGTAAGCCCAGAGGAAGGGCAGTACAGCGGCCATGGTTTCCCTGCAGGTTTCCTCCACAGGGGGTTTTTCCTGTCCTGAGCGCCGCTGTACACTCCCTGTGAGTGACAGGAGGTAACAACCAATTACATTAAAAAAAAAATATTTATAATAAAATGTCACATTATTTAACTTACTATTCTGTGTCATGATGTTTATTTCTTGTGTCATGTGTGTCGTTTATTTGTGTCGTTTACTTCTAACAATAGATGTAGACATTATAAATATATACATTAAATACTATTAAGTTTAAAATGTATTTGCATAGAAACCATTAATAATTCAGCTAATATATATATATTTATATTATCTGTCCTTGAATAGTCATTTGCTGAAGCTTCACCGTTCAGCTTCTAGCACTGCTGTCATGACATCAGGCCATGATTATCGGAGACGAGATTTATCAATCAGAGCAAAACTGTTCTACTTGCTCTTTGCAACCAATCTTAGAGGAGATAAATTTTTATAAACTGATGTTTAGAAACTAGAATAATTTTTCTCTCAGACGCATTACATGCCTTAAAGGGCATCTACCACCAGGATGAAGGACTGTATGCAAATGAGTATGAGGGGCTCCAGACTCCATAGGTGTCAATGGAGGCTGGAGCCCCTCACGCTCATTTACATACAGTCCTTCATCCTGGCGGTAGATGTCCTTTAATTACTTCAGTAAATAGCTCTGATCCTGCGTGGGTGAGAGTCTCCATCAATAAAAAGAAACCCCTGCAGAAATTATCAAGAGGTCTTAAAGCAGGGTTGTACAACCCCATGATGGCAGCGCTCATTGGAGGCCGAGGAGAACCAGGGAACATGTCAGCTGTTCTGTAGCCACCGCTCGGCTCCTCTCCTGCTCTGGGCGCTGCACTGTCCTGGGTCTGAACACCAGCACATAGAACCAGGGTCAGCACCCTGAGCAGTGCAGCAGGAAAGAGAAGAGGAGCCTGGAGAGGGGAGGATTTGGTTTCTTAATTTTTTTTTGTCGGACTCCACTATTCTTATGTGTGGGTCTTTAAGGACATCGACCACCAGTATGAAGGATTGTAAACTAAGCACACGGGCATACTGGTGTGTGCCCCTCTGGCAGGATCTGCACATTTTTTAGCTGCTTTGTTTTTATGAAAAAAAGTTTTAAAAAATTGCAAATGAGCCTGAGGGGCTCCAGGCTCCATTGACGTCTATGGAACCTGGAGCCCCTCAGGCTCATTTGCATAATTGTAAAAACTTTTCTTTGTAAAAAAAAGGGCTTAAGAAGCTAAAAGAAGAGCGGATCCTGTCAGAGGGGGCACACACCACTATGTCAGTGTGCTTGGTTTACAATGCTGGATCCTGGTGATAGGTGTCATTTAATACGTAGTGAAACTGAACAAACCTTTCCCAAAATATGTTCATTCCATCACCCTTTCCCAGGTTCAGCTACAGATGCTGCGGGTGCATGTACTTCTGCAAACTGTAAGGTAATTCTTTCCTGCAGATCCTTCTGCCTTCAGAAGGACCTTTGGAGGACCTTTAAATGTCCTTAAATGGCTCCTACGTAAATGTGTATTGAGAGCAGAAGAGCTGTACAAGGATTTCCAGGATGAAGGTCTTTCTGAGTATAACATTTGATGGGTGGTTTGGGAGTCCATGGGCCCTCCAGAAGGCTTGGGTCCTTGGTTAGCGCTCAAACCTCCTATATTATAATCCACTACTGCCTATATCTCCTGAACCATGGCACCTAGAACACAATATATAAAAGGGGAATTAATTAGAATCAATGTCAAGATTGTGTTTGGATGGTTCACAGAAACGGAGATATCCACTGTTAAAGTTACAGTCGAAAATAGAAAGCTGTACATAAAAATCACAGTTTGTATTGCAACTTTAACAGTGGATATCTCCTGTTCTGTAAAGAATCCTGATATTATATCTCTTGTCGAATGTGAGACCTAGTTTGTGTTTGTATGTGCCGTTTAACACCTTCGCGCACCAGGACGATTTATATCGTCCTAATGCTACGAGAGTTGTATGGAGAGAGCAGCTACTCCCTCAGCCCCGATCAGAAGCCCCGCCCACCAGTACCAGCCCCGCCTCCTCACTGCAACATGTGCAACTATAGGTAATGAGCAGGGCCAAAGATGGGTAACAAACTATTGCCCAGAGCCATCATCTCCAGATAGGGGGTCCCTGCTGCTGTGCAAGGGAAGCAGAGGACAGGCTCTGTTCTACTATGCAGGATAATAGGTAAAAGCAGCCTGGCTGAGGTATTGCTCAGTGGGGACAGGGTGGGGGAGGATGGGTGCTGCGCCTCCCTATGCTGTGTGATCCTGCAGAGAGGAAGCTGATATCTGCATAACAAGCAAGTGTCATGTTTTATAGGTGTAACATTAGTGTTTTTACACATGCATAGTGTGTTTGTATCTATATTAACCCCTTAATGACCGCCCTATCGGGTTTTTACGGCGGTCATTAAATCCAAAACACAATCCTGATATTATATCTCTTGTTTAATGTGAGACCTAGATTGTGTTTGTAGGTGCCAGGGTAGGGAGGTATAGCCGTTTAACACCTTTGCGCACCAGGACAAACTATATCATCCTTGTGCTACGAGGGGTGTATGGAGAGAGCAGCCACTCCCTCAGCCCCCGTTCAGAAGCCCCGCCCACCAGTACCAGCCCCGCCTCTTCACTGCAACATGTGTAAGGGAACTGCACATGTGCAACTATAGGTAAGGAGCAGGGCCAAAGGTGGTTAACAAACTATTGCACAGAGTGGTCATCTCCAGAGAGGAGGTCCCTGCTGCTGTGCAAGGGAAGCAGAGGACAGTCTCTGTTCTACTATGCAGGATGATAGTTAGAAGCAGCATTTTTTATAGGTGTAACATTAGTGTTTTTACAAATGCATAGTGTGTTTGTATCTATATTAATGAACACACACAAACATACTATACATGTGTAAAAACATTCTAACATGCACGTGTGTGCATTTATCCAATGAAGTTTCTTCGCTGCTGCTTGCAGCCCCAATAGAAGATCATGCTCACTGTAAGGCCGCATTCACACAACTGTAGGGGGACGTATGTACGGCCACAACCTTGCGGCTGTACATACGTCCCCCGTAGAAGGCATTTGCCTCTGCATTTCAATGGAGAGGGGAGGGTCACACACAGCTCAGCAGGAGGGAGAAGGCTGGAAGGACAGAGCTTGCTACCTCTTTCCATCCTGCCTTTGTCAGTGGATTCAACGTATAGTGGTCAGACGGAGGTAACAGCTATGCCCTCCATCTGCCAGTATATGTCAATGTATGTGCTCATCGTATACATCAGGAGTTTTCTTGGCGTATATATTCTGATCGTATACACAAAACAAGATGTGAACCGAGCCTATATTACACCTAGCAGCCAATTTTAGCCAAGCTCTATTTTTTTTTTACTGCTTTGGATATATAATAGCTAAACTGTGATTGGGTGCTATGGACAACATAAACAGTTTTCCTGTGGGACCATTTTTATAAATGAGGTCCATATGAAACATATTTTATGAGGTAAACGTTGGGTTTATATAAAGATGTATTTTGTTGTTCAAGTATATGGTGACAAGGATGGGCAGAGACAGGGAGTAGAGTGCTAGGGCTTTGGTAGAGGACATACAGCAGTGATGAATCCTGCTGTGCTAGGTATCAGTAAGTGAACACCATCATGATAAAAAAATGTAATTGTCTTTTTTACCCAAGTTTACCATTATATATTTTTGTTCTGAATATTTTTTGCTTTTGGGGAGCTTTTAAAAAGCAAGTTGATTTGTGACATAACCCCTTGAACAGGCAGCCTAAGGCCCCTTTTACACTTGCGATTTTTCACGCGCGTGTTCTGCGAATGCTTCTGACCTGCAGAACTTGCATTGTACTCTGTCCCATTATAATCAATGGGTTTTTTCAGACTTGCACTTTTTCACGCAAACACGCGTGTTTTTTTAACGCACGTTTAAATCTCGGCATGCTCTACTTTTGGAAGTCACGCGCGTGAAAAGCCCACCATACAAGTCTATGGAAATGCATCAAAAACGCATTGCACTCTGAGACACATGCAAGTCCAATGCAAGTGCAATGCGTTTTTCACTGATCAATTGACATAGAAAAGATAGAGCTCAGTCCTGAGTTTTTTTCATGCGCGTTATCTGCGTGTAAAAAACGCATTGAAAATGCTTTGGAAACAACAAAAACACACGCTTGAAAAACTGAGGCACTGAATAAACTGTGACTGCAAACTGATTGAACTCGTCAGTTTTTCACTGAGGAAACCCTGATCACACTCTGATCAGACTCTGACGTGATCTGCAACGCAAGTGTGAAAGAGGCCTAAGTTTCCAGTTTCATTGACAATACAAAAATGTTGTTCCATTTCAAATTGGGTCTGTGACTTCTACAATGACTTCTAGATCATATTATGTCAACAGAGGAACTGGTCCACAGTTTATTTTAGTAATAAAAGCAAGTTTAATTTATTTAGGTTCGATGGGAAACATTATGTTTGTCGACAAACTGGGAAAAGAATGAACCCATAATGTGCAAAGAAGACAGTGAAAGGTTTTGAGGAAGTGTCATGATTTGGGGAATGTTTTCTGCAGCAGCAGTTGCACCTCTCATACAGGTACATGGCAGAGTGAATGCAAGTGTGTATCAGAACCCTCTTCAACAACAAGTGGTTCCCTTACTTACTTTTTTAACAAAATCAGCCAGCAATTTTTATGCAGAACAATGCCCCCTGTCACACAGCAAAACGGGTAAAGCAGTTCCTTTAAGTAGAATACATTGAAACAATGAAATGGCCACAGCCCAGAGTCCTGATCTAAACCCAATAGAAAACCTCTTTAAAATCTGTGGTGAGAAAGTTATGGCCAAGAAACTCCAGTCACAGAACTGTGGAAGAAACTGGTAGAAGAGTGGACCAAAATCCCAGCAGAGCCGTGTGAGATACATGTGATGTCCTGTGGTCGCTGATGTGCTGAAGTCATTCAAAGCAAAGGCCTTTGCACTTTCTACTGATTGGTGACAGCTATAGCCTTCAGAAAATGTAAAAAAATCTTTTTTGCTAAATTAGTTTTTTTCGCTGATATACCTTGGTAATTTTGTAAAACAATGTTCTAGAGGCCTGGTGACCTCTCACAAAAAATCCATCAAATGTTGATCAATGGAGATTACATTGTTTCTGAAAATAATCAAGTGAGCATACATTGTTTCATAATTTTGATCTCCAGTATATATAGATATATGCATATATACACAATTATTTACAATTATTCCTTCTCTCAATCTAAATAATTATTTGCATATCCCTGAAGGAGAACCCAGAGGTTTATTTCAGAAGATCTGCCTTATGTAAACAGCCAAGTAGGAGAATTAGAAGCGTCCACAGACACAAGGACATGGATGTATTATAGTGATTATGAGCTGAACAATTGGATTTGTCTAATTATATAACCACTAACACATTTTTTAACTGTTTTGCACTGAGTTAGAATGTTTCCTATTATGTAATGTTTTTGCATCATTTTAGATTGTGCCCATGCCTTGTCAAAGGGCACCCAACTCCAACTCCTACAGTAGGCAAAGTAAAGAGCATTCACAAGCCAAACAGAAGCAGAGTAGAATTTAGGCCAAAAGGGCCATTTAACATAAGAGGGTGCTTGGGATTTTGACCTGATTACCCCCAGATTACAGCCCAAAGACCAACATTTTGGGATCTATAGCATTCCAACATTTTATAGCCATGATTGCTACAGTCATATCCATGATTTTGGGCTTCTTTTTGTCTAACTAGACATAAAAAATGCAGGGGAAAGCTCCTGTAACTAGTTTTCTTACAACCAGGTACTGAGTCATAAGGAGAAGGAGGGGGAAATAGATTAATTAATATACCATATATACTCGTGTATAAGCCGAGTTTTTCAGCATAAAGAATGTGCTGAAAAACCTCACCTCGGTTTATACACAAGTCAATAAAAATAATAAACTTATATACTCACCCTCCGGCAGCCCTGATGTGCGGCAAGGCGCGGCTCCTCTTCTGTTGGCACGGCTCTTCTGTCGGCGCGGCTCATCTTCTTTCGCCGCAACTCCTCTTCTGTCTTCCCTGCAGCTCCTCTTCTGTCCTCGCTCTTCTGTACAGCAGGCAGGGACACGGCCATGTTATCTTCCTGGCAGGCACATACTATAATGCGGTCGCTGATGTCATCATAGTATGCGCCGTCCGGGAGATAACATGGCCCCATCCCTGCCTTGCTGTACAGAAGACCGAAGAAAGAAGAGGAGCCATGGGGAAGACTGAAGAGGAGCACATCGGGTACATCAGGAGCTTCGCTGAGCATCGGGGCCACCGGAGGGTGAGTATATAAGTTATATTTTTTAAATGCTGGGTGGGCTGGCTGTATACTACAGAGGGATGGCTGGGCAGGCTATATACTTCAAGGGGCAGGCTGGGATAGCTGTATACTTCAGGGGGTAGGCTGGGCTTTCTGTATACTTCAGGGGGCAGGCTGGGCTGGCTGTATACTACAGGGGGCAGGCTGGGCTGGCTGTATACTACAGGGGGCAGGCTGGGCTGGCTGTATACTACAGGGGGTAGGCTGACTGTATACTACAGGGAGCAGGGGCAGGCTGGCTGTATACTACATGGGGGCAGGCTGGCTATATACTACTGGGGGCTTGCTGGCTATATTCTGGGGGGGCTGTGACCAATGTATTTCCCACTCTCTGCTTATACTTGAGTCAATAGGTTTTCCCAGTTTTTGGTGGTAAAATTAGGGATCTGGGCTTATACTCGGGTTGTCTTATACTCGAGTATATACGGTATATGTTACTTTTTATTGTAATATGAAAAAATAGGCTAAAATGAAGAAAGTTAAGGAGGAAACTGTTAGCATAGCTTTTTATTTTGGAAATTTGTGTTGTTTCTATTATTTCTAGTGACGATAGGCTTCACACCCAGCATCAGCCATGCAAAATAAGACCGGTTTAAGAGTCTTTAGAGTAAATCTTTATTATAAACTTAATATGTATAAAAAAATTGTAGTTAGAGAGAATATTAGCGAGCAAATGTGTCACTACTGACTTACTGAACTCCAATCTTCATTAAAGATTCATGTAGTAATAAAAACTTCCTCAATATTCAGAACACACAACTTCTAAAATTTGCAGGCATTTATTATTGTACATTAGGCACCATTTCCAGCAAAGTGCAAATTCATAAATAAATTAATAGCAAAACCAATGTTTTTTCATTGAAAGCATGTAAACAGAATATTTAAGAGAACTGCAGACTTAATATGGTGAAAATATACTAAGCCGGGGGTTCCTTTAAGAACAGAAGAGTGGTAGACCCTGTATCGTTTAACTTCATATTAACAGGTCCCCATGAGCCAAGCACGGTATATTTTGAAAATAAAGTAAACATTGGTTTCTCATATTGTGGCATTGAATGGATGACCCGGTCCAGCAAAGCGTCCATTGCTCATTATAACAAATTGGAGGAGTCTGGAACATACAGTAACTGGAGCTCTTCACTGGAGTGTCTCCGGGTTTAGTACTACAATTGTTTCTTTTAAATTTGACCTAGAGATAGCAATTAAGAGTCTGGCTCTGGCTATAATGATGGCTGTAGGCCATGCTTATTGTCTAAATGAATCCCTAAAGAGGCTGTTACTTATTATACAGTAGATATGGACAAATAATGAAGTCAATTTAGATGCATCACTGTGTTGCGTTAGAGAGCATAGGGTGCAATCTCCATCATAGGCTCCGGACTTAGTTAATATTCCATAAAAAGTACAAAAGCAAAATGGTTCCAAATAACACAGAGAATGTCACGTACAATGTAGAAAAACGAAATAACTAACATTATATAAACAAATGATCCAACTCAGGCCAAACAAAATGTGCGACTTTTATTTCTCCAGCTCATCGGGCATTTTATGATATCTGAGGCCCAAAATGATTTGAAAAAGTTTTGAAAAACAGCAAACTCCAGCTGTTAGGGAAACGCAACTCCCAGCATGCACTCTTCTTTAGCTCTTCTATGGACTCCCACAGAAGTAACTTCATATGACTCTTTCCAGTGTTATCTGTGGTTGGGTAGATTACAATATGCATAATATTGGAAAATTGTACGAACAGGAGAATTTAGACTGCTGTTACCTTAAATAAGGCACATTATAGTCACTTCTTATAGGTAACCTTTGACCAATGGTAGAAAATGGAGGAATAGTTTTATCACAGTTGCCCTATTCTTTTACACTATATAATACTCTTTAGCCAGTCCTACAATGCACACAATGGAGAGACAAGGGGAGAACGGATGTTTTGTATGTGGTAGAAAACCCTTATTTTCAGTTTTACATCATCCTGAAAGTTAGAAACAAAAGTCAAACCTATTATTATGTGGCCCCCAACCAAAATGCCCCAACCAGGTAAAAAAAAATGAAGAAATTAAACTGGATCTGTTCCCGCAGTATTAAGTGAATGTTTTACTTTCCACTTAGGCTACATTCTCGTTCCAAGTGCTTCTTTGCCTACACCCACAGTCTAAATATTTACAGTGAACATCATACTTCATTGCATTTTGCTGCTAAATAAAACAAGCTATCTGTGTATTCCAGCTTAGTTTGGTCTCCAAGTTATGCAATGCGTTGACTTTCCCTGATGTAGTGGTACTTATTACATACAGGGCAGACATCTTTATCTATCATCCAAACTGTACTCTCAGTTGCGCAGGCTCATACAAGCAAGTTACATATAATGGGGCAGCTTTTTCAAAAGTTTCTCTAAGTGAACTGTCTAGTTCAGGGGTCGCCAAACTACGGCCCGCGGGCCACTTGCGGCCCGCAGACTGTTTCTATCCGGCCCCCATCCTATCCAGCGCTTGGAGCACCGTGCCCCCGGATTTGTTATTTGGCGCTCCAATAGAGTCAATGATTAGGTCTGATCGTAGGCCGCAGTCGGGCAGGGGCCTCCGTCCTTCCCTGAATAGTGCTCGATGCGGCCGATGTGTCCGCTCGAGCACTATTATTGCAGGTGGAGCGATGTGGCCGGAAGACAACCCCGGCGCACATCGCTCCTTGAACCTGGATGCACGGCCGCGTGATTACATCATCACGTGGCCGCGCACCCCTTCCTGCCCGGCAGCAGCCCGAAGAGAGAAGACGCGGGAGCCAGAGGTAAGTACAGTTTTAAAAAAAAAAATTTTTAAAGATTGTGGCGGCCCTAATATATGAAATAATGAATTATGGTACCATTATAGCAAGTAATAATGGAGGGGCAGCACAGGGAATAATTATGAGGAGCAGGATAGGAAATAATTAATTATGAGGGGGCAGCATAGGGAATCATTAATTATAATTATTTCCTATGCTGCCCCTCATAATTATTTCCTATGCTGCCCCTCATAATTATTTCCTATACTGCCCCTCATAATTATTTCCTATGCTGCCCCTCATAATTATTTCCTATGCTACCCCTCATAATTAATTATTTCCTCATAAGGGGCAGCATAGGATATAATTAATTATGAGGGGCAGCATAGGAAGTAATTAATTATGAGGGGCAGCATAGGAAATAATTATGAGGGGCAGTATAGGAAATAATTAGTTATGAGGGTTAGTATAGGAAATAATTAGTTATGAGGGGCAGTATAGGAAATAGTTAGTTATGAGGGGCATTATAGGAATTTATTATGAGGGGCAGCATAGGAAATAATTAATTATGAGGGGCAGCATAGGAAATAATTAATTGGGAGGGGCAGCATAGGAAATAATTAATTAGGAGGGGCAGCATAGGAAATAATTAGGAGGGGCAGCATAGGAAATAATTATGAGGGGCAGTCTAGTAATTAATGGGGGGGGGCAGCATATTTAATAGACCCAAATAATTCATAAATAAATTGTTACAAAGGGGTTCAGTATATTAAATAATTAATTAAGGGGGGCCCAGTGTATCACGGTTGCGTTCACATGTACTGCTAGCGCTTTGTTTATAAGAATTTCTTATATATTTTTTTATTTTTAAATTTCAGTCCGGCCCCCCAGCGGTCTGAGAGGAACAGTGAACGGCCCCCTATGTAAAAAGTTTGGGGACCCCTGGTCTAGTTTAAGGGCTCATGCACACGACCATCACGGGGACGTATGTACAGCCACAAGCGAGCACAACAAATGCTCACCGTAAAAAGATAGAGCCTGCTCTTTCTTTGGCCGTATTGATGGCCATGCGGCTAGTATTTTCTATGGAGAGGGGCGGGGGCGAGCAGTGATCACTTCTCCTCTCCGGAGCAGCGACGTGTGCCCGCCAGGCTACGGCACGGTGGCCACACGTTCATGTGCATACACTGTGGCTGGTACTAGTTGGCTTAGTTTATGCCAGTTAAACACACAAAAATTCTGGTGCATTAGCACAACTTTTAGTGCATCCTCCTTTCCCTATAGACCACACCACGTTCCCTCAGGCCACGGCCTTTTGCCAAACTATTCATAGAAATTTTTTCATAAGAGTGGCACATGGATTTAAGGCAGTTTGTAATGCACATTATGTCATAAACAGTTAACCCAATGGGGCACACAGTTGACCCAAAGGGCACATTTACTAAGAACAGTTCAAACTGCACTATGTGTAGTTCGTCTGTTTAGTGTGCAGAGTTCCCCAGATTCAGGAATTGCACCACTTTTTTTGGTGTACCTTTATCATGGGCCGTGCCACACACTTCTGTAGGATTTAGCATGTCAAATGTGGCGCACAGTCCGAATCACTAGAATCACTCCTTTAAGTTCAGAAATTTGTGTTGCACCCTTGGATGCTGGTAAATTACATATATTTAGCCACAGGCTGCAATGATTAACTGTAAGAGTTATAAAACGTGTCTGTAATAAAGCTTTGTTTTTAATCCTTGTTCCCATGGCAACCAAAAATTTTGTAAATCCAATTGTCACAGGGAATACAAAAAATCATCTGGAGTAAGGATATGTTCACAGTGCATCTTTTAAACATAAACATATTCTATACAGGCAGGTGGGGCCATCCTTTTTGCCTACGGTATATGCCTACGGATGTGACAGTATGGGGCTCATTTACTAAGGGCCCCGTGGACTGCACTTTCGTCGGACATCCCGTTTTTTGCCGCTGGGACAGGGCTATAAGAGGAGTTTTAGGTACATGCAATCTGATTTTAGCACAATCGCGCCGACTTCCATACGACAAACCGCGGGATTTAACTTAAAAATTGTGTCGCAAGCCATGCACTTACATACACTGGGAAGAAGAAGGCGAACTCCGGCTGACCTGATCAGGGAAGCGACACATGCAGGATATCGGGCGAACGATTACTCGCGGCAAAGTTCATGCTCGTTGGACAGTCCGGATCGGGGATCACACAAGGAGCGGGTAAGTAAATGTGCCCCTATATGTCACATCCACCAGGAAAGACTGGAAGAAAAAGTGCAGCAATCTGCATTCCTCTGGTTCCTACTGTAAAGTACAGTATATGCAGTACAGACACCATCAGAGGCTATGAGGGACAGATGCAACTGTATGGCGGCATCTATTCCAAGCCTCAGTGGAGTTTACTTGTGGGTGTTGTCCTGGTGATTTATCTTCTGAACTATGGACAGTTACCCAAAACATTGGCAGCAGCAAATCACTTTCAGAGTCTTCTCTGACTTTCAGGTGAGGGGCTGAACCAGAGACTATATCCCAATGTAACCTTGATGTAATAAATGCTCCCAACGTATCTTTACAACAAATGAACAAAGCAAGATGTGAATCTAGCCTTACACTTACAAAATACACCTGATCAAACATACATACAAATGCCTTTAAAGAACAAACCTTACAAACATAAAAATAAACCCATTAAGTCTCAGAGTCCAAATGCTGCTTGACCTATTAAGATATTAAAATCATTTGTCCGATTCATTCAATGTAGCTGGTAAGGAAACAAATTAAATATTTTCCAAAAGTTAACTGGCAAAAAATGTCTAAATAGTAATGGGTAGCATGCATTTTCTATTGGTACCAATGAAAAATAACAGCACCCTCTGCAGAAAACCCCCTCTGCAAATATAAAGAGTATAAATGAAAAATCAATGAAAAGTAATATTTTTGCCGTTTGGTCAACACCTTAAAAATAGAACCGGGAAAGAAAATTGGCACCTGATTCAGATTTTTTTCTAGCTCCCAGAACATTGCACAATATAGTAATTAGAACATCCTGTAAAAAATACACCTCATAGAACAGCACCAAAAATAAATTTTAAATTTAAAATAAATTTAGGAAGTGGAAAACAAAAAGGAAAACAAGAAATGGCTCTGGAGGTGCTCATAAAATCATAAAAATCAAGTATTTCCCATACAATCAATCAATCTCAAATCCCCCATATAAAAATGAACCTCACTAACATATACAGGCGGTCCCCTACTTAGGACACCCAACTTACAGACGACCCTGATTTAAAGAACGGATTCCTCTGCCCTGTGACCCACCGGTGAGCTCTCAGAATGTTTAAATACAGTCCAGACTGCAATGATCAGCTGTAAGAGAGCTGTAATGAGCTTTATTGATAATCATTGGTCCAATTACAACTAAAAACTCCAACTTCACTGGGAATTTTTTTTTGTTTAGGACTACAATTATATAAATATACAGTTTCGACTTACACAAATTCACTTAAGAACAAACCTATGGACCCTATCTTGTATGTAATCCGGGGACTGCCTGTACATATATTTTTATATCTACTTTCTGTAACCATTTATATTTTTTTTTTTTGTATTGAAGTACCGTATATACTCGAGTATAGCCGACACAGTATAAGCCGAGACCCCTATTTTACCACAAAAAACTGGGAAAACCTATTGGTGTGAGTATAAGCCGAGGGTGGGAATTGCATTGGTCACAGACCCCCAGTATATGCCAGCCTGCCCCATAGTTACGGCCCAGCCTGCCCACAGTAGTATCAGCCCAGCCTAGCTGCCCACAGTAGTATACAGCCCAGCCTGCCCACAGTAGTATACAGCCAGCCTGCCCACAGTAGTATACAGCCCAGCCTGCCCACAGTAGTATACAGCCCAGCCTGCCCACAGTAGTATACAGCCCAAGCACTGCCCACAGTAAGTATACAGCCCAGCCTGCCCCCAAGTATACATCACCAGCCTTCCCCCAGTAGTAAAAAAAAAACAAAAAAAAAGCACAGCTGCCCCCGTAGTATACAGCACAGTCCTGCCCCCAGTAGTATACAGCACAGCCTGCCCCCATTAGTAACAGGCACATCCGCCCCCAGATATATCAGCACAGCCTTGCCCCGAATCAGCCATGCACGTATTACAGCACAGCCTGCCACAGTATTAACAAGCACACTCTGCCCAGTAGTATACACACAGCCGTGCCCCCATAGTATAACAGCACGCCGTGCCCCAGTATATAATCAGCTACATCCTGCCCCATTACAGCACCTCCAGTTATACAGCACAGCCTGCCCCCAGTAGTATACAGCACCGCCTCCAGTTTAGCCGCCCCAGTAAGTATAAGCACAGCCGTGCCCCCATAGTACGCCCTGAGTAGAACAGCACACCGCCGTGCCCCCCAGTATATACATGCCTGCCCCCCAGCAGAATAAAAAATAATGTTTATACTCACCGTGCGCCCCGATGCGCAAGCGCTGCTACCCCCGTGGCATCGCGGCCTCTCTTCTTGCTTTCAGCTTGCTGGGGCCGTCATGTTTCTCGCCGCGGCGGCGTCCAGTATGGACGCGCCGCTGCCTGACGTCATACTATGCGCCGCCCGCGAGAAGACATGGCGGCGCCAGCACGCTGAGGAAAGAACAGCCGGGAAGCCGAAGAGGAGCCGCTATGACTCGGGGGAGCATCGCTGGCGCATCGGGCCACCGAGGGTGGATATATAAGTTTATTATTTTTTAGTCAATTTTAGTCAGTAATGATCGTTATAGCCTAAAATAAAGAACCAGAACAAGCCGGGGACGTTTTTCAGCACATTTTTTGTGCTGAAAAACTCTGCTTATACACGAGTATATGTGGTATAAGCAGAAAAGGTGAAAATATTTTTTTGACCACAAATGTATTTATTTTTACATTTTCCTCTTTTTCTTTTCCATAAGGAAACAGTTAAAAGTCTGCAACATGTACATCTCCATTGGGACAGGTTCTACTTAGGGTCAGAACTGTGCACCTTATGTATAAGTAAGAACTACTGCACCTAGTGACCTATATTATAGACAAACCACTAGTGGTATGGATCATGCTTACAAAATACTCATAGGAGTTCCACAACCTTTTCCACAAGTCATATCATGAAATTGCTGTCCTCCAAGTTCAGCAGTGTTCAAAAGATTTTTTTACCACTCAGATAAAGTCTGTGATGCGTAACAATTGCCTTTGTTTCTTCACTCCCTACAGATTTCCAACTTCACATCAACTCAAGAACTATACCTCAGATGTATCATAAAATGGGATTCAAGTCAAACTAAAGAGCGCCACGAGCAGTGTAACGCATGCCACCATGAAAGTAGCACCAACCCAATTTCTAAGGTGGCCAAAAATGGACTGGACGTTGCACATTGTCCAAAGTACCAACCTTTCAGACTTTATAATTGCTGTATTGAACCCATTATCGCAACTAAAAAACATGAAAAGACCAGGGTATAGGGATGGGGTCTGTAGGTTTGTTCTTAAGTTGAATTTGTATGTAAGTCGGATCGATATTTTACAATTGTAGCCCAAGACAAATTTTTTTGGGTCTTTGTTGACAATTTGATTTTAAAATGTTGGGTGCATCAATAACAAGGATTAACAATAAATCTTCATGCAGACACCCTGTGATCATTGCTAATAAGCTGTTTATTGTAGCCCAAGGCTAAAGTACAGTAAATTACCAACATCCAGAGTCCGTTTGTAACTAGGGGTCAGTATTAGTTGTGTATCTCTTAGTAGGGGGGGGACCGCCTTCATCTGCAAAATCCACAAGGTATGGGGGGTTCATTTCCAGATAAGAAGATACAAATATCCCTTCATTATGAATTTGTGGGCACATGGTTAAAACAAACAGAATAAGGCTACATTCACACGATGTATGCCCGCCATACATCGGCGCTGCGGAGAGGAGCAGGGGATGAGTGCTGCTCACCCCCCGCCCCTCTCCATAGGAGGATACAGCGCACTGCGCGCGTAATACGGGAAAAGATAGGACATGTCCTTATCTTTTCCCGTGCTACGGAGCGGTACGGTTGCCAGTCGCGTGTGCTGCGACTCGTACCGCTCCCGTACAGGGCCGTGAGCCCATAGGAGTGTATGGGGGACGTATATCGGCCGTATAATACGTCGGCCGTATATACGTCCCCCCATACGTTAGTGTGAATGTATCTAAGTTATTGTAGATCTGAGGTGGAGAGAGCTTGGTGTCAACCTTTAACACTGGGAAGATTTTTACATGAAAATGGTAAATTTGTGAACGACCCCAGATAAAGCCTCCATTCTCTAAGGGATAAAGAGCAGTATGGGAGAACGCATAGGAGGAACATCCAATAAAAAATATAAGTTTTTATTGGATTATTATTTTTCTGTAATAGCGATAACTTTGTACATTTTCATATAAGTACACACAGCAGATGGGTCAAAATTTGTGTAATTATGAAGGATAAAAATTAAAATAAAAAAAAAAAAAGTCCACACAAGAAGCGATCATTCCTAATTTTTTTCTGCTCACTTAACTGTGTAGACTGAGACATGGTAGTTCAAAGACATCTCTATTTTTACTGATGGGGCCTGATAAGGCAGAGAAGAAAAACTTTACAGATACCTTTCTGTTAGCACCAAACCTTTGGTCACTGTCGTAGGGTCACGTAGCTTCATAGCGTCTATAATAGAATATTGAAATGTCCTTTCCATTAACTTTCACTTATGGTAGATGACATAAATCCACACACGTATGTTTTAAATATGGCTGCCTCCATAGAAGTTTTTCAAATAAAAAAATAAGACTGAAATCTGAATAGTGTATTATGGCTGTACTGCACATGAACAAGGTTATCATAAGGTCGTCTAGCAGATTTACAGTATGTGACTGTCATCCAGTATGTAGTTGGTGTTTAATATGTACCCATGCTCTGCTTACACTGTATGTGTGTATTGTGCTAACATTCAATGTTAATCCTTATCTACACAAGTGGAACAGGATATGGGGTGTAAACTATATTTAACCCCTCCTTTACCATAGTTTTACTGTGTGTTTTATATAAGGGAGTTTTTCATAAATACTTTACTTCATGTTTTTTTAGTTAACGAATCTTTTTAAACTTGTCACATCTCAATGGTAAGGTGCACATAATATCAGAGTTATAGGAAGTGATATAATAAGAATATATATTGTATACAACACATTATACAACAGTAATACACACGGACACAAACTGTTTGTACCTCTCGTTTAATGAAACAAAACTCCACAATAGTCACAGAAATAACTTGAATTGACAAAGTTAAAATACAGGCGGTTCCCCTACTTAAGACCACTCGCTTACATACGACCCATAGTTACAAACGGACCTCTGGATATTGGTAATTTTCTTGTACTTTAGTCTAGGCTCAATAAGCAGCTGTAACAGTTATCACAGGTGGTCTGTATGAAGCTTTAGTGTTAATATTGATTCTTATGACAACCCAACATTTTAAAATCCAATTGTCACAAGACCAAAAAAGTTCTGGCTGGGATATCAATGATAAATATACAGTTTCCGACTTACATACAAACTCAATTTAAGAACAACCCTGCAGACCCTATCTTGTATGTAACCCGGGGACTGCCTGTAAATGACATTATATGAAAATGACAAATGAAAGGCAGACATTGCTTTTCAACAATGCTTCAACGGAATGGGGCACATTTACTTCTTGTCCCATTGCGTCCCGTCCGCCGATCCAGAATGTCCGTTGAGGATTTGGAGCTGCCGATATTCACTTACACGTGCGCCTGAGATCCTGCATGTGTCGCTTCCCTTCCCCGCTTAGATCCGCAGGAGTTCACCATCTTCTTCCTGGTGCATGTGAGAGCTGATCTTGCAACAGCACATTTTGAATTTTAAATTCTGCGGCTGGGTTGGTCGAATCATAGGCTTGTCCACGGTCACGACCCCCCCCCCCCCCCGATTTGTGTCGCATTCAAGCCGACGTCGATGCGCGCCACAATCCGATCGCGTGCGCCTAAAACCGTTTGCAATTCAGGGCAAATCGAAATATTTGGGAAACGTGACGGAAATGCTCTGATGGACCCTTAGTAACTAGTGCCCCAATGTGTTTTTGAAACAGGCATGGGCAGAAATGATGGCTCTGTTACATAATATTTTGCTACACAACCTTTGAGGCAATCACATGATTTTTGTAACTGCCAATGACACTTCTGCGGCTCTCAGTCAGGTATTTTGGCCACTCCTCATGAGCAAACTGCTCCGTTTGGGGTGTGAAGGGTCCTTTTCCAGATGGCAAGTTTTTAGCTACTTCAAAGTTGCTCAAAAGGTTTAGGTCAAGATTCACGAAGCCACTTCAGAATAGTCCATGTTTCCCTTATCCATTCTTGGGTGTTTATAGCTTAGGGTCTTATCCTGTTGCAAGACCCATGACCTGTGACAACACCAAGCTTTCTGACACTGGGCTTGCAGATTTCTCTTTAGAATTCCTTGATAGTCTTGAGATTTCATTGTACTCTGCACGACTCCATATACCCTGTTGCCAGATGCGCAAGTAGCCCCAGAACATACAGCCTCCACCATGTCCTCACATAGGGACAGTGATCTTTTCAGATATACTTAGGCACGAGATGATGTGTCTTGACTAAAAGTTAAATTTTAGTCTCATCTCTCCAAAGGTCATTCTTCCAGAAGCTTTTGTAGATTGTCAACATGTAGTTTTTGTTTTTCCAGTCTTTAAATTTCATCATTATCATTAGACATTTTATATATTTTTTACTTTTGTCAGTTTCAGGTTATTTCTGTGACCATTTGGGTTTTTCTATCAAACAAGGGTCCAAAATTTTGTCAACATATATATACTAAGGGTCAAGGCCCAGGACCCTTTTACTATCAGAGAGAAAAGGGAAAAGTGACAAAGCTGAATTCCACAACAAATAATGCATCTATAAAATGAAATGCACTATAATTTAGTGTAAGTCATGGGGGTCTATTGCTAAGGACCCGATTCACGTTTTCCCGACTGTTACCCCGAATATTTCCGATTTGCGCCGTTTTCCCTCTATTGCTCTATTGATTCTGGCGCACACGATCGGATTTTGGCGCGTCGCGCTGGCATGCCGCAATGGAAATTGGGGCGTGGCCGAACGAAACCAGACGGATTCGGAAAAACACACCGCTTTAAAAACAAAAAGGTTGCGAGCTTGCACTTTACCTTCACTAGGAATAGCCGGTGTACTTGAGTGCATTTTCAGCGGACTTCGGAGGAACTACCTTAGTGAATCCCGGTCGGACCCGAATCCACCGCAAGAACGCGCCGCTGGATCGCGAATGTTAAGTAAATCTGCCCAATATCTCCTTTGGTAAAAAACATTGCAGCAACAATGAGAATGTTTGCGTATGATCAAATATAGACCCCTTCACCTATTACTTGCTGGGTGTTCAAATACTTATTTCCCCTTTCATTTATATAATAAAATGGACCTTTGACTGGTGATTATAATCCATATTTCACACAATACACCCATTATCGAGGGTCCAGGCACTCTAACCCCACTGACCAAAACTGGGTGCCCTGTGTAAACTGCATGAATGTGGCAACAGCAAGAAATTTGAGTTCTTCTGAGAACTTTATGGCAAAGCCATATTAGATTGCATCATTCCACACAAGGCAGTACAAGGTAAAGCACAATCTGGCAAACAAAGTTATATCATAATATCAAATATATTATAACCTATATATAGTCATATCTATGATTTGTAACATGTGAGTCCATTTTGTTTCAACCCCTCCTCTGACTGTTGTTGTCAAATGAGGAGCGCTGTTGATGTGATTTTATCATTCTGTCTCACTCTGTCCTGATCACTGATTTGCTTCTTTCCTGACTGTCTTAATTGATGTCCATATATGTCCATCTGTCTCCTTGCTTTGTGATTGAAAGAGTTAAAGGGTATTCTCATCTGGGCACTTACATTCATTTTCATTAATCTGCCATATGTAACATTTCTTCAATTGATGTTATTAAAAAAAATGTTCCTGTGTGAAGATAATTTCTCATAATGTACATTTGTTGTCCCTTAGAAACGAGGTACTTCCTCAGATACGGCCACTCTGATATATTGAGTGCACAAAGAACAAAAGGTTATTGTATATAAATGTCCGGAGTTACTACATGTCGCACACCGTCCTGTGGTAATGAACGCTGAATCCTGGTGGTCAGGCAGGACTCTATAGCGCAAGTCTGGCACCGCTGCCAGAGTATGACGTGGTCGTATCCGAGGAAAGTATCTCGTTTCTAGGGACAGAATAACTACATTTATGAGAAATTATCTTCCACAGGAACATTTTTTTTTAATAACATCCAAATTGAAGAAATGTTTTACATATGGCAATGAATTTAATTAAATGTAAATGCCCAGATGGGAATACCCCTTTAAGTTAGCTGATATTGGACATAATCTTTCTCCACTCACATTTCACCTCCGTTGTCTGCGTTGTCTGGATGGCAGGGACATTTCCAATAATTTCTGTACCAGGACCTCTAAAATCTCATCAGGGGCGTAACTTGAAAGGGGTGCAGAGGGTGGCGGTCACAACTGGGCCCATAAGTGTCACTTTCCATAATGAGAAGCTAGTACCATAAACCATAGATTAAGTCAGCGGGCCTGTGCACAGACTTTGCATCGGGCCATCAACTTCAAGTTACTCCACTTCTCTCTAATAAAAAGTTTTCTATTCCTCCTTGCTTGCTATCACGCCCATTTTCAGTAAACCTTCATTTATCTGATTTTTTGTCTATCCTTGACCCTTTGCCTGTTCTCTGACCATCTATTTTGCCTGTCAATTCTGTACCTATATATGTCAAATACTCTACAATGTTTTCTATGACCAGTCTTTGTCATTGGGTGTGAACTTTGCTACGAAACATGACAGTGCAGCCATCCCTGACTATATACTATAGCTTCTTAGATTTTAAGAGGTATATGCATAGAAAGATGATAAGATTTAGAGGTATTATGCAGATTAGTACTGTTTTTTCTCGCTGCCATCACAATCCTGTGCTGAGGGTGATATGCGTCAATAAGAGCAGATTCAGCACATGGAATAAGTTTAAGAGGATATATGAGGAGACTGCGCTACAGAAACATAAGTGTTTCTCACTTCATTAATATTTATGCTCAATGTTATCTGTTAAGGGGTACAAAAAATGGAACAAAAAAAATTACTGGAGGCTTCTTTAAGTGGATGAAATGTGCTGTTCTTAATAAATTTACCACATTACTTTAATCAATCTGCCCGTGTCTTTCATACAGGCTAAAGCCATAATGAGCTGTGCGTAGGCCTTACTAATGGAGTTAGGACCTCTAAAGACCAACAGTTTTCTCTTATATCTTTTACAATTAATAAAGAAAAATCTCTTTTTGATATTTCTTATAAATTTAAACCACCATCTGTTGTTTTTATTCAGTATGAAACAGTCTCTGTAGGAGGACGTCAGCTGAGACTACAACACAGATTGAGACATAATATGTTTTTTCAGTCTGGTTTTCAAGCAAAGCAATTATTTTGTCATAATTATAAGAGTCATGGGCAGAGAATGCTAATACGATTGCAGATAAATATATCGTGATCGGCTTTTGTTTTCTGGAACGGTGACATGTGCCAGTGTTCGCCCTCCTTGTGTGTGGTGTAATTCGTAGCTAGGGTACATGGAAGTGCAGTGTAATAACACTCCAAATGACGTTTCTGATTGTGGTTGAAAATCTCTGCTCTTCTTGACACTACACAACAACTCTGTTCAACAAAGGAGATAATTCTGTCATTTTAAGAAGATAATGGTCAAATAATCACTCACATGTGATCCTATTTCTACCTATGCAAATTACTAGTGAAAGAAATATATATATATATATATATATTATATATATATATATATATATCATATTAAATTAAATCTACCATTTGCTTTCATGCATTGTGAACCAGCGTACATTGAGAATGCTCGTAGGATAACACTGATGCAGAAGCATATTGTTTAATCCCTAAATTGATTTGTTTTGCTGAAAAAAACTGTTTAAAAAGGGTCTCTGTCGCTCCTGTGCTGACCTGCGCTTCTCCTCTTACCCTAATTAGCATGGCTTCAGAGAATTATGTGATCACTGTGTTTGTCCCTGACAGGCAGAATTATCAATTGCTGCTGCAACCCAGCTTTCCCAAGGTCCTGAATTTATAATTTTGTTTATGAGCAAACTATATGTTTCTGCATGATTGTAGCTACAGTATCTCAAGGTAGTTTTGGTTCACAATGCATGAAAACTAATGGTAGATTTGCTTTAAATAAATATATAAATATACCAAGAATTCTTGGGGATAAATCACATAGCAGGCCATATTACAGTAATAATAATTATTTTATTTATACTAGCACACACCAGTACCTACCATTATGTTTTGGAGAGTGGGAGGAACCATATGGACCCTGAGAAACCCACCATAAACACAGAGCACATTCAAACTTTGTGCAATGTTTGACCTGGATGGGGTTGTGAACCCAGTACCCCAGCCACTGCAAGGACTGTAGTGCTCAACCACTGAGCCACCATGCTGCCCATATTTGTAATATAACCAACTATGCTTCAAACAGTCCAATTGTTTGAGGGATGGACTCTTTACTACCATACCAAAATACTCCCAATCTGGTCTTTACAATGAGCTCAATCCCCGGCTAGAAATTTTCAATAAGTAAATACTACAAGCGGGATAAAGATTATTGGCGCTGACACCAGATTGGATTATCTACGACAGTAATCGCACTGCGCTCCACTCAAAATTTGGTTGAGTGGAGCCTTGCCCTACTGCGTAACACCAATCCGTTGTCAGCGCCCATACTTGTTTAGCCCTCTTTTTTTTATGTACTCTACAAGTAAAACTGCCCCATAATTTTGGGAACCAGTATTTTTTCCATTTGGCCTTGCAGCCAGTGGCTGACCATTATCAACCTTGTAACTTCTACCAGCATCGAATGTAAGTTGTGTATTCTTAAGTAGGGGACCGCCTGCATCTGCAAAATCCACAAGGTATAGGGGGGTTTCATTTCCAGATATAAGAACATACAATATAGCCTTCATTATGAGATTTGTGGCACAATGGTTAAACAAACAGAATAAGGCTACATTCACACGATGTATGCCCGCCATACATCGGCGCTGCGGAGAGGAGCAGGGGATGAGTGCTGCTCACCCCCGCCCCTCTCCATAGGGAGATACAGCGCACGGCGCGTAATACGGGAAAAGATAGGACATGTCCTATCTTTTCCCGTGCTACGGAGCGGTACGGTGCCGCGCGTGTGCTGCACCGTACCGCTCCCGTACAGGGCCGTGAGCCCATAGGAGTGTATGGGGGACGTATATCGGCCGTATATACGTCGGCCGTATATACGTCCCCCATACGTTAGTGTGAATGTAGCCTAAGTTTGTAGATCTGGAGGTGGAGGAGAGCTTGGGTCAACCTTTAACACTGGGAAGATTTTTACATGAAAATATTGTAAATTTGAACGACCCCAGATAAAGCCTCCATTCTCTTAAGGGATACAAGAGCAGTATGGAGAACGATGAGGAGGAAATCCAATAAAAAATATAAGTTTTTATTGGATTATTATTTTTCTGTAATAGCGATAACTTTGTACATTTTCATATAAGTACACACACGAGAGGGGTCAAAATTTGTGTAATTATGAAGGATAAAAATTAAAATAAAAAAAAAAAAAAGTCCACACAAGAAGCTGATCATTCCTAATTTTTTTCTGCTCACTTAACTGTGTAGACTGAGACATGGTAGTTCAAAGACATCTCTATTTTTACTGATGGGGGCCTTGATAAGGCAGAGAAGAAAAACTTTACAGATACCTTTCTGTTAGCAACCAAACCTTGGTCACTGTAGTAGGGCCAGTAGCTTCATAGCGTCTATAATAGAATATTGAAATGTCTCTTTCCATTAACTTTCACTTATGGTAGATGACATAAATCACACACATGTATGTTTTAAATATCGCTGCCTCCAAAGTAGTTTTTCAAATAAAAAAATAAGACTGAAATCTGAATAGTGTATTATGGCTGTACTGCACATGATACAAGGTTATAGATAAGGTCGTCTAGCAGGATTTACAGTATGTGACTGTCATCCAGTATGTGAGTTGGTGTTTAATATGTACCCATGCTCTGCTTACACTGTATGTGTGTATTGTGCTAACATTCAATGTTAATCCTTATCTACACAAGTGGAACAGGATATGGGGTGTAAACTTATATTTAACCTACCTTTACCATAGTTTTACTGTGTGTTTTATATAAGGGAGTTTTCAGTAAATACTTTAACTTCATGTTATTTTATGTTAACTCTTTTTAAGCTTTGTTACATCTTCAAATGAGTAAGTGCACATAATATCAGAGTTATAGGAAGTGATATAATAAGATATATATATTGTATACAACACATTATACACAGTATATACACACGGACAAAACTGTTTGTACCTCTCGTTTAATGAAACAAAAACCCACAATAGTCACAGAAATAACTTGAATCTGACAAAAGTTAAAATACAGGCGGTCCCCTACTTAAGAACACTCGACTTACATACGACCCATAGTTACAAACTGAACTCTGGATATTGGTAATTTCCCTTGTACGTTTAGTCCAAGGCTCCAAGAAGCCAGCTGTAACAGTTATCACAGGGTCTGTATGATCTTTAGTGTTAATATTGATTCTTATGCACACCCAACATTTTAAAATCCAATTGTCACAGAGACAAAAAAGTTCTGGCTGGGATCAATGATAAAATATACAGTTTCCCGACTTACATACAAACTCAATTTAGAACAACCTGCAGACCCTATCTTGTATGTAACCCGGGGACTGCCCTGTAAATGACATTTATATGAAATGACAAATGAAAGGCAGACATTGCTTTTCAACAATGCTTCAACGAATGGGGCACATTTACTTACTTTCCCATTGCGTCCGCCGATCCCAGAATGTCCGTTGAGGATTTTGGAGCTGCCGATTTCACTTACACGCGTGCGCCTGAGATCCTGCATGTGTCGCTTCCTCCTCCTTAGATCCGCAGGAGTTCACCATCTTCTCCTGGTGCATGTGAGCAGCTGATCTTGCAAGCACATTTTGATTTTAAATTCTGCGGTTTTGTCCGAATCAGTATTGGCTTGTCCTACGGTCCCACGACCCCCCCCCCCCCCCGATTTGTGTCGCATGCAAGCCGACGTCGATGCGCCACAATCCGATCGCGTGCGCCTAAACCTGTGTTGCAATTCAGGGCAAATCGGAAATATTTGGGAAACGTGACGGAAATGCCATCTGATGGACCCTTAGTACAGTGCCCCCAATGTTTTTTTTGAAACAGGCATGGGCAGAAATGATGGCTCTGTTAACATAATATTTTGCTACACACCTTTTGAGGCAATCACATGATTTTTGTAACTGCCAATGACACTCTTGCGGCTCTCAGCAGGTATTTTGGCCACTCCTCATGAGCAAACTGCTCCAGTTTGGGGTGTGAAGGGTCCTTTTCCAGATGGCATTTTTAGCTACTTCAAAATTACGCTCAAAAGGTTTAGGTCAAGATTCACGAAGCCACTTCAAATAGTCCAATGTTTCCCTTATTCATTCTTGGGTGTTTATAGCTTAGGGTCATTATCCTGTTTGCAAGACCCATGAACTGTGACGACACCAAGCTTTCTGACACTGGGCTGCAAGATTTCTCTTTAGAATTTCCTTGATAGTCTTGAGATTTCATTGTACTCTGCACGGACTCCATATACCCTTGCCAGATGCAGCAAGTAGCCCCGAACATACAGCCCCCCCCATGTCTCACAGTAGGGACATGATCTTTTCAGATATACTTAGGACAGAGATGATGTGTCTTGACTACAAGTAAATTTTAGTCTCATCTCTCCAAGGTCAGTTCTTCCAGAAGCTTTTGTAGATTTCAACATTGTGTTTTGTTTTTTCCAGTCTTTAATTTCATCATTATCATTAGACATTTAATATATTTTTTACTTTTGTCATTTTTCAGTTATTTCTGTGACCATTGGGGTTTTTCTATCAAACAAGGGTACCAAAATTTTGTCAACATATATATACTAAGGGTCAAGCCCCAGGACCCTTTACTTCCTTAGGAGAGAAAAGGAAAAGTGACAAAGCTGAATTCCACAACAAATATGCACTAAATGAAATGCACTATAATTTAGTGTAATGTCATTGGGGTCTATTGCTAAGGACCCGATTCACGTTTTCCCGACTGTTACCCGCAATATTTCCGATTTGCCGCCGATTTTCCCTCTATTGCTCTATTGATTCTGGCTGCCACGATCGATTTTGGCGCGTCGCGCTGGCATGCCGCAATGGAAATTGGGGCGTGGCCGAACGAAACCAGACGGATTCGGAAAACACACCGCATTTAAAAAACAAAAAGTGTTGCGAGCTTGCACTTTACCTCACTAGGAATAGCCGGTGTACTTGAGTGCATTTTCATCAGCGGACTTCGGAGGAACTACCTAGTGAATCCCGGTCGGACCCGAATCCCCGCATAGAACCGCCGCTGGATCCGCGAATGTTAAGTAAATCTGCCCCAATATCTCTTTGGTAAAAAACATTGCAGCAACAAATGAGAATGTTGCGTATGATCAAATATAGACCCCTTCACCTATTACTTGCTGGGTGTTCCAATACATTATTTCCCCTTTCATTTAATGAAATAAATGGACCTTTGACTGGTGATTATAATCCATTATATTCACACAATACACCCATTATCGAGGGTCCAGGCACTCTAACCCCACTGACCAAAACTGGGGTCCCTGTGTAAACTGCATGAATGTGGCAACAGCAAGAAATTTGAGTGTCCTTCTGAGAACTTTATGGCAAAGCCATATTAGATTGCATCATTCCACACAAGGCAGTACAGGTAAAGCACAATCTGCAAACAAAGTTATATCATAATATCAAATATATAGTAACTATGATAGTTAAGTACAATCCTATGAGTTGTAACATGTGAGTCCATTTTGTTTCAACCCCATCCTCTGACTGTTGTTGTCAAATGAGGAGCGCTGTTGATGTGATTTTGTATCATTCTGTACTCACTAGTCCTGATCACTGATTTGCTTCTTTCCTGACTGTCTAATTGATGTCCAATATATCCATCTGTCTCCTGCTTTGTGATTGAAAGAGTTTTAGGGTATTCTCATCTGGGCACTTACTTCATTTCATTAATCTTGCCATATGTAACATTTCTTCAATGGATGTATTAAAAAAAATGTCCTTGTGTGAAGATATTTCTCTATAATGTACCATGTTGTCCGCTTAGAAACGAGGTACTCTCTTCTCAGATACGGCCACTCTGATATATTGAGTGCACAAAGAAACAAAAGGTATTGTATATAAATGTCCGGGAGTTACTACATGTCGCCAGCCGTCCTGTGGTAATGAACGCTGAATCCTGGTGGTCAGGCAGGACTCTATAGCGCAGTCTGGCCACCGCTGCCAGATATGACTGGTCGTATCCGAGGAAAGTATCTCGTTTCTAGGGACAGAATAACTACATTTATGAGAAATTATCTTCCACAGGAACATTTTTTTTAATAACATCCAAATTGAAGAAATGTTTACATATGGCAAATGAATTTAATTAAATGTAAATGCCCAGATGGGAATACCCTTTTAAGTTAGCTAATGGACATAATCTTTCTCCACTCACATTTCACCTCCGTTGTGTCTGCGTTGTCTGGATGGCAGGGACATTTCCAATAAATTTCTGTACCAGGACCTCTAAAATTCTCATCAGGTCTAACTTGAAGGGGTGCAGAGGTGGCGGTCACAACTGGGCCCATAAGGTGTCACTTTCCCTATGAGAAAGCTAGTACCATAAACCATAGATTAAGTCAGGGGCCTGGCACAGATTTGCATCGGGCCCATCAACTTCAAGTTTACTCCACTTTCTTCTAATAAAAGTTTTCTATTTCCTCCTTGCTTGCTATCACGCCCATTTTCAGTAAACCTTCATTTATCTTTTTTTTGTCTATCCTTGACCCTTTGCCTGTTTCTCTGACCATCTATTTTGCCTGTCAATTCTGTACCTATATATGTCAAATACTCTACAATGTTTTCTATGACCAGTCTTTGTCATTGGGTGTGAACTTTGCTACAGAAACATGACAGTGCAAGCATCCCTGACTATATACTTTATAGCTTCTTAGATTTTAAGAGGTATATGCATAGAAAGATTGAAGATTTAAGAGGTATTATGCAGAGTTAGTACTGTTTTTCTCGCTGCCATCACAATCCTGTGCTGAGGTGATATGCGTCAATAAAGAGCAGATTCAGCACATGGAAATAAGTTTAAGAGGATATATGAGGAGACTGCGCTACGAAACATAAGTGTTTTCTCACTTCATTATATTATGCTCATGTTATCTGTTAAGGGGTACAAAAAATTGGAACAAAAAAATTACGGAGCTTCTTTAAGTGGCATGAAATGTGCTGTCTTAATAAATTTACCACATTGACTTAATCTGCCCGTGTCTTTCATACAGGCTTAAAGCCATAATGAGCTGTGCGTGAGGCCTTACTAATGGAGGTTAGGACCTCTAAAGACCAAAGTTCTCTTATATCTTTTACAATTATAAAGAAAAATCCCTCTTTTTGATATTTCTTTAAATTTAACCACCATCTGTTGTTTTTATTCAGTATGGAAACATTCTGTAGGAGGACGTCAGCTGAGACTACAACACAGATTGAGACATAATATGTTTTTTCAGTCTGGTTTCAAGCAAAGCAATTATTTTGTCATAATTATAAAGATCAGTGGGCAGAGAATGCTAATACGATTGCAGGATAAATATATCGTGATCGGCTTTTGTTTTCTGGAACGTGCATGTCCAGTGTTCGCCTCCCTTTAAGCTTTGTTACATCTTCAAATGAGTAAGTGCACATAATATCAGTTATAGGAAGTGATATAATAAGATATATATATTGTATACAACACATTATACACAGTATATACACACGGACAAAACGGTTTGTACCTCTCGTTTAATGAAACAAAAACCCACAATAGTCACAGAAATAACTTGAATCTGACAAAAGTTAAAGTAAATGACATTTATATGAAAATGAACAAATGAAAGGCAGACATTGCTTTTCAACAATGCTTCAACGGAATGGGGCACATTTACTTACTTGTCCCATTGCGTCCGCCGATCCAGAATGTCCGTTGAGGATTTGGAGCTGCCGATATTCACTTACAGTGTGCGCCTGAGATCCTGCATGTGTCGCTTCCCCGCTTAGATCCGCAGGAGTTCACCATCTTCTTCCTGGTGCATGTGAGAGCTGATCTTGCAACACAATTTGAATTTTAAATTCTGCGGTTTGTCCGAATCAGTAGGCTTGTCCGACGGTCACGACCCCCCCCCCCCCCGATTTGTGTCGCATGCAAGCCGACGTCGATGCGCCACAATCCGATCGCGTGCGCCTAAAACCTGTGTGCAATTCAGGGCAAATCGGAAATATTTGGGAAACGTGACGGAAATGCATCTGATGGACCCTTAGTAAATGAGCCCCAATGTGTTTTTGAAACAGGCCTGGGCAGAAATGATGGCTCTGTTAACATAATATTTTGCTACACAACCTTTTGAGGCAATCACATGATTTTTGTAACTGCCAATGACACTTCTGCGCCTCTCAGCAGGTATTTTGGCCACTCCTCATGAGCAAACTGCTCCAGTTTGGGGTGTGAAGGGGCCTTTTCCAGATGGCAAGTTTCTGCTACTTCCAAAGATGCTCAATAGGGTTTAGGTCAGGGTTCACAGAAGCCACTTCAGAATAGTCCAATGTTTCCCTTAGTCATTCTTGGGTGTTTATAGCTTAGGGTCATTATCCTGTTGCAAGACCCATGACCTGTGACAGACACCAAGCTTTCTGACACTGGGCTGCAGATTTCTCTTTAGAATTCCTTGATAGTCTTGAGATTTCATTGTACTCTGCACGGACTCCATATACCCTGTGCCAGATGCAGCAAAGTAGCCCCAGAACATAACAGCCTCCACCATGTCTCACAGTAGGGACAGTGATCTTTTCAAGATATACTTAGGCACAGAGATGATGTGTCTTGACTAAAAGTTAAATTTTAGTCTCATCTCTCCAAAGGTCATTCTTCCAGAAGCTTTTGTAGATTGTCAACATGTAGTTTTGTTTTTCCAGTCTTTAATTTCATCATTATCATTAGACATTTTATATATTTTTTACTTTTGTCAGTTTCAGGTTATTTCTGTGACCATTGTGGGTTTTTCTATCAAACAAGGGGTACCAAAATTTTGTCAACATATATATACTAAGGGTCAAAGGCCCAGGACACCCTTTTACTTCAGAGAGAAAAGGGAAAAGTGACAAAGCTGAATTCCACAACAAATAATGCACTATAAAATGAAATGCACTATAATTTAGTGTAAGTCATTGGGGGTCTATTGCTAAGGACCCGATTCACGTTTTCCCGACGTGTTACCCGAATATTTCCGATTTGCGCCGATTTTCCCTCTATTGCTCTATTGATTCTGGCGCACACGATCGGATTTTGGCGCGTCGGCGCTGGCATGCACGCAATGGAAATTGGGGGCGTGGCCGAACGAAAACCAGACGGATTCGGAAAAACCACCGCATTTAAAAAACAAAAAGTGTTGCGGAGCTTGCACTTACCTTCACTAGGAATAGGCCGGTGTACTTGAGTGCATTTCAGCGGACTTCGGAGGAACTACCTTAGTGAATCCCGGTCGGACCCGAATCCACCGCAGAGAACGCGCCGCTGGATCGCGAATGTTAAGTAAATCTGCCCCAATATCTCTTTTGGTAAAAAACATTGCAGCAACAAATGAGAATGTTGCGTATGATCAAATATAGACCCCTTCACCTATTACTTGCTGGGTGTTCAAATACATTATTTCCCCTTTCATTTATGAAATAAAATGGACCTTTGACTGGTGATTATAATCCATTATATTCACACAATACACCCATTATCGAGGGTCCAGGCACTCTAACCCCACTGACCAAAACTGGGGTGCCCTGTGTAAACTGCATGAATGTGGCAACAGCAAGAAATTTGAGTGTCTTCTGAGAACTTTATGGCAAAGCCATATTAGATTGCATCATTCCACACAAGGCAAGTACAGGTAAAGCACATCTGCAAACAAAGTTATATCATAATATCAAATATATTATAACTATGATAGTATAGTATAATCTATGAAGTTGTAACATGTGAGTCCATTTAGGTTTCAACCCCATCCTCTGACTGTTGTTGTACAAATGAGGATGCGCTGTTGAGTGTGATTTTGTATCATTCTGTACTCACTAGTCTGATCACTGATTTGCTTCTTTCCTGACTGTCTTAATTGATGTCCAATATATCCATCTGTCTCCTTGCTTTGTGATTGAAAGAGTTAAAGGGGTATTCTCATCTGGGCACTTACATTCAGTTTCATTAATCTGCCATATGTAAACATTTCTTCAATTGGATGTTATTAAAAAAAATGTTCCTGTGTGAAGATAATTTCTCATAAATGTAACCATGTTGTCCCTTAGAAACGAGGTAGCTTCCTCAGATACGGCCACATCTGATATATTGAGTGCACAAAGAAACAAAAGGTTATTGTATATAAAATGTCCGGGAGTTACTACATGTCGCACAGCCGTCCTGTGGTAATGAACGCTGAATCCTGGTGGTCAGGCAGGACTCTATAGCGCAAGTCTGGCCACCGCTGCCAGAGTATGACGTGGTCGTATCCGAGGAAAGTATCTCGTTTCTAAGGGACAGAATAACTACATTTATGAGAAATTATCTTCACACAGGAACATTTTTTTTTAATAACATCCAATTGAAGAAATGTTTACATATGGCAAATGAATTTAATTAAATGTAAATGCCCAGATGGGAATACCCCTTTAAGTTAGCTGAGATGGACATAATCTTTCTCCACTCACATTTCACCTCCGTTGGTCTGCGTTGTCTGGATGGCAGGGAACATTTCCAATAAATTTCTGTACCAGGACTCTAAAATCTCATCAGGGGCGTAACTTGAAGGGGTGCAGAGGGTGCGGTCACAACTGGGCCCATAAGGTGTCACTTTCCCATATGAGAAAGCTAGTACCATAAACCATAGATTAAAGTCAGGGGCCTGGCACAGACTTTGCATCGGGGCCCATCAACTTCAAGTTACTCCACTTCATCTAATAAAAAGTTTTCTATTTCCTCCTTGCTTGCTATCACGCCCATTTTCAGTAAACCTTCATTTATCTTGATTTTTGTCTATCCTTGACCCTTTGCCTGTTCTCTGACCATCTATTTTGCCTGTCAATTCTGTACCTATATATGTCAAATACTCTACAATGTTTTCTATGACCAGTCTTTGTCATTGGGTGTGAACTTTGCTACAGAAACATGACAGTGCAGCATCCCTGACTATATACTTATAGCTTCTTAGATTTTAAGAGGTATATGCATAGAAAGATGATAAGATTTAAGAGGTATTATGCAGAGTTAGTACTGTTTCTCGCTGCCATCACAATCCTGTGCTGAGGTGATATGCGATCAATAAGAGGCAGATTCAGCACATGGAAATAAGTTAAGAGGATATATGAGGAGACTGCGCTACAGAAACATAAGTGTTTCTCACATTCATTATATTATGCTCAATGTTATCTGTTAAGGGGTACAAAAATGGGAACAAAAAAAATTACTGGAGTCTTCTTTAAGTGGCATGAAATGTGCTGGTCTTAATAAATTTACCACATTGAACTGTAAATCTGCCCTGTGCTTTCATACAGGCTTAAAGCCATAATGAGCTGTGCGTGAGGCCTTAATAATGGAGGTTAGGGACCTCTAAAGACCAACAGGTTCTCTTATATCTTTTACAATTAATAAAGAAAAAATCCTCTTTTTTGATATTTCTTTATAAATTTAACCACCATCTGTTGTTTTATTCAGTATGGAAACAGTCTGGTAGGAGGACGTCAGCTGAGACTACAACACAGATTGAGACATAATATGTTTTTTCAGTCTGGTTTTCAAGCAAAAGCAATTATTTTGTCATAATTATAAGAGTCAGTAGGCAGGAGAATGCTAATACGATTGCAGGATAAATATATCGTGATCGGCTTTTGTTTCTGGAACGGTGACATGTGCCAGTGTTCGCCTCCTTGTGTGTGGGTGTAATGCGGTAGCTGGGTACATGGAAGTGCAATGTAATATAACACTCCAAATGACGTTTCTGATTGTGGTTGAAAATCTCTGCTCTTCTGACACTACACAACAAGTCTGTTCAACAAGAAGGAGATAATTCTGTCATTTTAGAAGATTAAATTGTCAAAATAAATCACTCACATGTATCCTATTTCTACCTGAGCAAAATTTACTAGTGAAAGAAATATATATATATATATATATATATATATATATATATATATATATATAAAATTAAATCTACCATTTGCTTTCATGCATTGTGAACCAAGCGTACATTGAGAATGCTCTAGATACACTGATGCGGAAGCATAATGTTTAATCCCTAAATTGATTGGTTTTGCTGAAAAAAACTGTTATAAAATGGGGCTCTGTCGCTCCTGTGGCTGACCTGCGCTTCTCCTCTTACCCTAATTATGCATGGCTTCAGAGAATTATGTGATCACTGTGTTGTCCCTGACAGGCAGAAGTAATCAATTGCTGCATGCAACCCAGCTTTCCCAAGGTCCTGAATTTTATAATTTGTTTATTGAGCAAAACTATATGTTTCTGCATCAGTGTAGCTACAGTATTCTCAAGGTATGTTTGGTTCACAATGCATGAAAACTAATGGTAGATTTGCTTTAAATAAATATATAAAATATACCAAGAATTCTTGGGGATAAATCAACATAGCATGGCCATATTACAGTAATAATAATTATTTTATTTATATAGCACACACCAGTACCTACCATTATGTTTTGGAGAGTGGGAGGAAACCATAGGACCCGGAGAAAACCCACATAAACACAGAGAGCACATTCAAACTTTGCAGATGTTGACCTGGATGGGTTGTGAACCCAGTACCCCAGCACTGCAAGGCTGTAGTGCTAACCACTGAGCCACCATGCTGCCCATATATTGTATATAACCAATATGCTTCCAAAACAGGTCCAACTTGTTGAGGGATGGACTCTACTAACCATACCAGAAATACTCCACAATACTGTCATTTATCAAGGATGCTCAAATCCCCAGGCTAAAATTTTCAATAAGTAAATACTACAAGCGGGATAAAAGATTATGGGCGCTGACCACCAGATTGGATTATCTACGACAGTAGGCACTGGCTCCACTTCAAAATTGTTGGAGTGGAGCCATTGCCTACTGTCGTAGACACTCCAATCCGTTGGTCAGCGCCCATATTGTTTAGCCCGCTTTTTTTTATGTACTACAAGTAAACGGCCCAATAATTTGGGAACCAGTATTTTTCCATTTGGCTGCAGACAGTGGCTGGACATTGATCAACCTTGGAACTTCTACCCTGTAAGGGTTATATGCACAACAGCCAAGTTGGCTTATGGTGAGCACCCCATTGGGTACCTTTTCTATATATTTGCCCTCAATCTGACGATATATTCCCTGATATATTCTCCGCCCTCTGTTTGTTGTTTTTGTGTTGTCTTACTATTTTAAATAATGAACTGTTCAAATGATGAGGCATGAGGAGGAACAATTTAGTGATGACTGCCCTGATTTCTAGAAGCAGTTTTCAAAAATATGTTTATTTAAGGGGATACATTTACTGACAAGTTCCCTTTAAATACTATTTGGACTCCCTGCTAAAAATAACCATAATGTTAAGTATTAAAATGATATGTTTATATAATCTTTTTTATCATGTTCTATGAATTTCCATAATTACAACTTTGACCTTCTTTATTTTATATGTAAGCACTGGAGGTGTGAATTCATATGTATGTACCTAGAATCTGCATATATAGTAATCCACAAGAGTCCATAATTTATAATTTATCACACTGAGAGGACATGGTATGTGTTATTAATAGGACACTTAGCCGATTCAGAATACTGTTGTTTAGACTCACATTTCACAGAAACTCAGAAAAAGAAGTGATAATTCTTTTTATATATGATCTCTATGTAAATTCTATGTCCCTATGGGAATTGGCCATTTCTATTTTATTGTACAAAAGGTAAAAGAAAACGAAATTTATTACTGCACCATGTCTCACATATTTGATACTGGGGGCCACTTGGTCATGATCTCCTTTGTAAGAAAGAAAACTATTGCATAAATAAGATCAAGAACTACTAAGAAAAGAATTACTATTACTACTATAATACACCAGCAGGAGACTGGTTCATTATGAAAAAAAATGAATCTATGTATATACGGTATGTACGGAATAAGTATATACAGGCTGATTGATGATAATGACCTTTCTGTAGTACAGCAAATCAAACACACTACTTTTAGGATCTGTTGCTAAGTAATGTGCCAAACATAAAAAGTGCAAGAATTCCACATCAACTTTAGTTTGTCAGTTAGTACAAAATAATTGGCAGATATTCTAAACACACGAAATATATATGAAAACACATTCCAGTAGTTTATCCACTTATCTACTCTATTTCTTTGATATTTTTATCTACTATTGCAGTTATGATTGATAAATATTTTCTATTGTTATCATAGGGCATTGGTAGCGAACCTATGGCACAGGTGGCACTTGGAGCCCTTTCTGCGGGCACTCAGGCCATTGGTGGAGTTCACCAAACAGTCCTAGGGCAACTTGGGACTATTTTAAAATGTCTCCTCATTGGCTGTTTGGAACTGCAGGAGAAGTGAGAAGGTGTTGACAGAAGTGCATTCTTTTTGGAGATCATCCTGCTGGACCCACCATTCACGTAAAGAGAAACCCTGGAGAGAAGCTGCTAGTCTGAATTTGCCCTCCTTCTTTAAACTGTATTGGTGGCCTCAGGGGGATGATACAATTGAAAGATGTTGAAGAAAATGTTGGCACTTCATGGTAAATAAGTGGATTTTGGTTGTAGTTTGGGCACTCGGTCTCTAAAAGGTTTGCCATCACTGTCATAGGGGGTCAGCCATGTGTTTCTTCTTCTCCCCTCATGTTACTATAATGCTATAAGACAACTGGCTGCAGCTGTAGCAGTGACTCATAGCAGAGAGGAGGGTATATTCTGTGTCCAGTAAAGAGATCTCATATACCATTTCAACTCAGTGCTCCAAGTCCAGCTACATTTCACAGACCTGCTGCTACAACACATACAATGATATGATTAAACAAATCTCAAAGCCCAATACATAACATTGTCTGCAGCTAAATACCTAACTGCTAGTAGACTCCATTAAACCCATTTCATTTAGCGTCATCTATAAAATTCTCAGAAAAAAATGTGAAAAATTATATTTCAACAATATTGTTTATTTAAGGGTTAAGGGTCAGATAAACTTTAAATGCTCTTCGGTGCAGAAATTTGTGTCACATGAAGAATAGTGCAGCCATGACTCAAAATTGGCGCGGGCCTTTCTTGAATAGCTGTGCAAACAGTTTGTACTTAAAAGAATGTGCATAGTCCGTCAGAAAACTGGCGCAAGTACCTTAGTAAATGTGGGCCAGTAAGTTATCATTGTACAGAATGTATCCATCTAATACACAGCACATTCAAAATAAGCTTTTTGGTGACAGATTTTCTCCACAGCAGTTTATTTCTAAGGACAAATATATATTGTTTGTGCAGAAACGAATCAATTTCAGAAATAGAAATTTATTGATTATTTGCTGTTTCTCATTCCAATAGTCAAGTTCTAAAGGTAAAAATAAAGTTGTATCTATATTAATTATTTGACTATATGCAAAATCTTTCTGTAGTATCAATGCTTAAAATGCTTAAAATTACTTAATGGTAGACTCTAACTTTGTTCATGATGGACGTATCTGAATACATTTAGTTTGCTATATTTGTCACTGATGTAGAGGAACTAAAAAATTGTAGTAACAAAATAAATGTCACCATTAATAATGTATACTGATGCTTATAAATACATAGAAGGGTTCATGAAACATGTGAACAAATCAATGAGAGTATTGAACCCAACCAACCCAAGAACTCTGCACCTTTTATCCATATAGAAGTTTTTTTTGTTTGTTATTTCCAGCCATTATTATAGCAGTGCCTTTAGATGATAGCATTTCAGCTGTTGACAACACCTGTCAAGGGAATGCATGAGTGGAAAGAGAGAGGCAAGTCTAAAACCGCTTTGTTGTAAAAGACTATTCTTTTCAGCGGTTCAAGGTAATGGCAAAATGATGTTCAAAACAGCGATAAAACCTCAACCAACATAGCAATTAAGTGCTCTAAAAAGATGAAGCCGTCATAAACATTAGGATTATATAATCTACTACTCCAGTAGACAACTTAATTAAGATACAAATGTGTCGGCAGAAAAGTAGATACAACCTCGATGTAAGAAAAATGAAATGGTTAAATGAGGAGTCTTAAAGGGAGCATGTCACCAGGAAACCCATTTTTAGCACTCCCCCAGAGCATAGTACATACAATGCCAAAGAGTTTTTGTATAAAAAAAATAGGTTTTACAGAAAAAAAGGATATGTTATGTAGTACCTTTCAATGCCATGTGCTCAGTGACTAAACCATTCGTCCCCTGGGAGTGGCTATAGAGGAGCAGTCCCCCCCACCCTTGGGAAACTGCACCTCCATGTGTCTTTTTCTAATAAATGAATAACTCCCATCACTCGGGATTGGCTGTAGAGGAGCATGAGGCATCACTAAGCCAAGTGATGGGCGTTTTCATGTATTTGAAAAGGACTCATGGAGGATCAGTTTCCCATGGGTGGGGGAGAAACTGCTCCTTTATAGCCACTCCCAGGTGCCTAGTGCCTTGTCACAACGAACATGGCATTGAAAGGTACTATATAACATATCTTTTTTTCTGTAAAACCTATTTTTTATACAAAAACTTTTTGTCAGTGTATGTACTATGTTCTGTGCGGACTGGGGGAGTGCTAAAAATGGGTTTCCTGGAAAGGAGATGCATACTTGCTAAGGGATTCTGGTGAAGCATTTGCAAAAAAATTGTTAGGGTGACTGAAGGATAAATTTGTCATAAATAAAGCAGCTCTGTCTACATTAATGTCGAAAGCTTATGAGATTACTTTGTATATTAGCCAAACTTGGAAGTCTCTTCCAAAAGGAATAGACACCTAACTGTAGACAACACTGTTTCCACATTATTACATCTCATTAGTACAGTATAGGTTATTTGTTTGACCAGGAGGAAATTAATTGTACCGAGGCCTCATTTGCACTAATGTTTGCTTTCTCAGGCCAAAAACAATGGATTTGCGGGCAGTTCTTTGTGGTCTGTATATAAGGAACACAATAAAAATTACCTATGATGCAAATAAGGGCCTGAATAGGACCTGCTCACGCATGGGCTGTACCGTCCACAGTTATGAGCTGGTAGAAATTAATTTGTCCCTATTTTATCTGTTGAATTAATGGATAGCACATAGACAAAAACAATGGTTATGTGCATGAGGGATGACGCAGATTGTCTTTGCAGGCCACCTATACAGGAATGGGCTATACATTGACATTGAAGTGGTTGTCCTCTTCCAGGCGCATGGCTAGTTAGTGTCAAAGAGATTAATCAGAACTGTTTAGCATAATGAGTGTGCACCTGTGTGACATCACATGACTATGGACCATTTTTTTTTCCCACAGGAAGTAAACAATGAAGCTTCCTGTTGAATGACAGCAAGCAGAGATCAAGAAAACATTGAGCATATGATACAGAAAGTATATTAGAAAATTGTATAACTTTTCATTACACTTGCAATGGGAATTACCTTATATACTCGAGTATAAGCCTAGTTTTTCAGCACAAAATTTGTGCTCAAAAACCCTAACTCGGCTTATACTCGAGTCAACTAAAAAAATAAAGACAAAACTCACCTTTCTGACGTCACCCGTAGGTCCTCTTCTGTCTGAGACAGTCTGAGACAGAAGAGGACCTATGGGGGACGTCGGAAAGATGAGTACAGCGTTATTTTTTTTCCTACTACAGAGGCTGGGCAGGCTGTATGCTACAGGGCCTGGCAGACTATATACTGGGAGGCTGTAACCAATGCATTTCCCACCCTCGGCTTATACTCGAGTCAATAGGTTTTCCCAGTTTTTGTGTTGAAATTATGGGTCTCGGCTTATACTCAGGTCGGCTTATACTCGAGTATATACGGAAAGTGTACAACCCCTAAAAGCTTCCCTATTCATTAAGATAAATATCTAATCGCTGTTAATTTTACCACAATTGAAGCCCATACACATTGCATTAGCAAGGATTTCAAACCCTACATTTATTTCTACTGCTCAACCATAGTGAGAAGTAGTTAAAATGGAGCAGGGGTCAGGCTGAATGACACCGTTGAGTACCGTGCTAAAATAGACCCCAATAGATAAAATAGACCCCAATAGACCCCTAATTTTTTTACAGTGGAATCTATAAAATGTTGAATCATATTGATGGAAAAAATAACCTGGAGTGCCATTTTCTGTATCAAATAAGAGAGGATCTACCATAAAGATTCCAAACAAAAGTAAGCATTGCCTTTTAGCATTTTATTATACTGTTCAACTTTCTAGATCAGTGATTTTCAACCTTTTTTGAGCTGCGGCACACTTTTTATACTTAAAAAATCCTGGGGCACACCACCAACCAAAATAGCACACAATGACACTAAAACAGTCATATTATACATATAGCTAATAATATAGATTCTAAATTTATTTTACTCACTCAGTGTGAAACCTGGGCCTGTTTCGATAAACACAAAAGGGATATCCTGGCAGGAATGGTGGAAAGACACACACAAAGCTCTTCCTCAGCAGTTCTCAGTTTCTCCCTGCTTTTAGTATATGGTGCTGATTATTATGTGGCTCATACACTGCAATATAAAGGGGTACAATGAGAAGTACTATGGCCATGAGGCCAGAGTACAAGTGCCAGCTCATATACTCAGCATATGAGCTGGTACTTGTAGTTCTCCAGCCTCATGACTATAGTATTTCTCATTTTAAATTTCTCATTGTTATATGCAGTATACTGCTGGAGTACTAAAATTACCAGCTCATATGCTGAGTATTCTGCCAACAGTTCATATACTCAGGCAAAAGCTCATATAGTCTGCATTATTGGTGGGCATTATCTTGGCGTTGGGCAAATGCGAGAGTCTCTCCGCTCTCAGGATGATGCGCCGGCCTCGGTGACGTAATTTTGTTGCGCAAGGTTCAAAGCTTGCGCATGTGTTATTGTACATGTCTCCTACATTGTAAGAAGCCGTGACTGCGCATCACTGCGCATTGCCGGGGCACCATAGTTTGGGGAACTTTCCCCGCGGCACACCCGACCATGTGTCGCGGCACACTGGTTGAAAATCACTGTTCTAGATTATTAGATTACATTAAAGGAATTTATCTGTAATATTCTCTTATGTAAATGGAAAATAATCTGTTTGTTGTAGTTCACTAATATATTCTGTCTGTTTGATAACATTTTCCATTTGCCTTCTATATAACTTCTTGTCCTACAATGTAATTATTTAAAGCATTTCAATTCATATGAATCCCGGAAATAATAAAATATGAATGGGCAATTCTTTCCATGTACTGAAGCGCTGTGTGACGCACGTTGTATATTTTAATTCCATGGTTCCCTACTGAAGTTACGATCTCACGGCCGCTGCTAACAGCGCTGAATAGAGGGAAATTCATATCTGTCCATATCCACATGTATAGAAATGATAGTGAAATATTCATGACTCAGCCCTTCGACACTGTAAATACAGAAATATTGATCTGTAGCACACATAACAGCTCCTGCCAAATGCTCAATAGGGGCCATGGTATTCACTATGTAACCAAAGTGAAAAAAATAAAGATCTGCCGTAGTATATGTGATATAGATAGACCATATGATTTTCATGAATGACTGATCTGCACTGAACTGATAAAAAAAAAACACAAGGTAAAAATTTTAATACACACCTAAGAAAGCAAAACAAATATTCAAAAAGATCGACTTTCAAGAATATAGAACTGACTGCCAGCTGTAGATGGAAAGATGCAAAGGAATAGATGAGATTGATGCTTCACCTAAATAAGTATACTATATTGTAGCATTGGTAAAAGGTCTAATGTTCTGTTTATACTGTTATTGCCCCAATCCTTCAGCTTTTAAAAAAGGATACACATCTTAGACATCCAGTCCTCGGTTTGTGGGCTTTATGTATTTCTGTATACAGGAGCGTAGCATTGGGTGGTAGTGGTTGGTTGGTGTTTGGAAAATGTTCTCTGGATGCCACTTTGTTCTTAGATACAGAGTGAGAGCATTTTAATAAACCCCAGGTGAAGAGACAAATGTCTTCCAAAGACCCGCAATAACTGCAGCTCACCCCGTGTTCATAGGGGCTTATTTACTAAGGGTCCCGCGGCCGCATTTTCGTTGGGCTTCCCGACTTTTTGGGGGTCGCGCCAGGGATTGTATCCCAATCGCGCCTGCTTTCATGCTACACAAATCAGGGGCCGGGCCGTCGGACCATCCGACTAAGCACAGGATTTAACATTCAAATTTGTGTCGAAGCCAAGCACTTACATGCACCGGGAAAAAGAAGGTGAACTCCGGCGGACCTGAGAGGGGAAGTGACACATGCAGGATATAGGGCGCAGGATCTACGTGGATCATGTTAGATGAGCATTCCGGCGGACATTCCGGATCGGGGATCGCGACTCAGACAGGTAAGTACATGTGACCCATAATGTTCATTCACCCCAATGGTGCAAGTATATTATCTGTACCTTCTATGGGTGTCATTGGTCTGGAAGTGATACTAGTCCACAATTGATCTAACATAACACTTAGGCTGCATGCACACTGCCGTGAGACCGCCGCACCGTAGCACGGTGGGCACACGGCAGCGCGGGGAGAGGAGGAGGAAGTGAGCGGTGCTCACCCCCGCCCCTCTCCATAGCGATATATGGCTGCAGCGCCGTAATACGGGAAAAGATAGGACATGTCCTATCTTTTCCCAGGCTACGGAGCGGTACGGTGCCGCACGTGTGCTGCACCGTACCGCTCCCGTAGAGCGCCGCGAGCCCATAGAAGTGTATGCGGGACGTATATCGGCCGCATACACATCGGCCGTATATCCGTCCCCCATACTGTAGTGTGAATGCAGCCTTAATCTCAGTTTAAAGCATAAATTAAGCCCCTGGATGTGACCCTAGCCTAAGTAATTCAATGTCAGTTCTACATACTGAAATACATACTAACATACATTACAGTTACAATGACCTATACACACAGATTATTACACACATACAACCCTATGACCTTATACACAGAAAGAGATTGTATTTAGATATGATTACTGTGCTCTCTGCATATATACTGCTGTGCTTATCCTCTCTACTTCTCTTTACTGACCAGACTGTCAGTAGACCTAGAGAGAGTACAGATGGGAACAAGCACATTGCATAGTCCCTTTACTGACCCTGCATCTCCTGTTACATCAGGGATTGCTGCAGGGAGAGGGGCTGAAACAGAAAGTAGCTGATAAAGTTTCTCATAACTTAAAGGGGTTTTCACAGGAAACAAGTTAGGCCCTATAGACAGGCTAGGGTCCTAACTTGTAGATGTGTGGGGGTCTCAGTGATGGCCATCTGATGGGGTCCAAGGTACCTCCGCCTCACCCCTCGTCGCTCCCTGAGAACAGCAGGACACGGATGTCTAGGCTGCCCCGTTCATCTCTTTGGAGCTGAAGGAGATTGCGCAGCCTTTTGTTCTTCTCATCTCGGGGAGCATCAAGGGGTTCGGCGGAGGTACCTCGGACCCCACCAGATCCCCCCGTTCTCGTGATCGGTGGGGATCGCATCACTGAAACCCCCACCAACCAGCATGTTAGGCCCTGTGGATATGGCCTAACTTGTTTCCTGGGAAAATCCCTTTAACATTTTACAGGCAGTCCCTGAGTAGTCTAAACTCTTTACAAAGCTGCATTTTAATGTGAAATATTCTCTGTTTATGGAAAGATTTAATATTTAGCCACCTGTAACATCTGTGCTGGTGTCATCCTGTGTCCAAAGAGTATTGCTGAGGATAAGCAGTCATTATCATACGGCTAGTGTGAACAGTGCTTTCTGTTGCTGGATACCTTTAATTGATTGATGTGCACCCCACCTGTCACTCTTCTGCAGTTCTGCTCCGATTCATCAATAGTTAATCCACTGTTACTGACAGGCTCTCCCTCCACTCACATCACTCCAAATAGCCAAAAATAGCTTCTTCTTTTCATTTCTATGGGCACTTGGGAAACATCCTAGTAAGCATGCTCTGCTTTCTGCTTCCTTAAAGTTCAATCAAAGTTAGGCCCTATCATTGCTCATCACTGAGACCCCCACAGATGTAGGAGAGTAATGGAGCAGATTGCCATTCTGCTCCATTCATCTCTTTGGAGCTGAAGGAGATTGCCAAGCGTGGAGCTCAGCAATTTCCAGCGGCTCCATTAAGATGCATGGAGCAGAACGGTCATGCATTACTCTCCCGGAGCGACTAGGGGTCCGACTGAGGTAACTGAGACCCCCATCGATCAGCAATTTATGCTTTAGACTTTAAGAAGCAGTGTGTTTCAGGTGTGCCATAAAATAGCCTCACAGCTTTTTCTCAAATTAACTTTAGGCTAGAAGCTTCCAAAGAGATTTCATTATTACATGGGCTGTCCCGGATTGTTTTAAGGCATAGTAATCTTGGTGCATATAAAATTTTGACTTTGCAGAAAGTTAGGCCTCATCATGTGGATAGGGCCTAACTTTCATTCGTGGGAAAATCCCTCTAAATTGTATCAAGATGGCCATACTCCTACCTCCCTGATCGCAATGGCCCAGATTTGTCAAAACTTGTGTAAACTGTGGAGTGTGCAGTGTGCAACAGATTCAGTGGGGCAGATGTATTATTGTCTCTGCGCCAAAAAAATGACGGAATTTTAAGATTTTTTTTGGCGCAGAATTATTGCAGATCATTTATAATGAGTTTGCCTCAGAAAGAACAGATGTTTCAGACTATCCCGACTCCTCCGTCTTTTTTTGACACAAGTGGGCGTGGCCTAAGTTTTCCACATTACCCGTCACATTTATATGTATTTTGTCAGCATTTTTTGGCACAAATTTTGGCTCCCAATAGACCAGGAAAAAATTGGTCAGAGAGCAAAATTAAGGCGCAGTCCATGTAAGATTTTGGCGCACATCTCTGATGTCTGCCTTTTTTTGGCCACGACTGATTACTACCATCTACCCATTATTTACTTACAGCCGAGTGCCACTTTAAAACATCGGAGACTGATCTCCCATGCCGACAGTCGTGCTTGCGCCAGAATTAGTAAATCCCTCCCATTGAATGTGACACATTTCTGTCAGACACTGCATGATAAATGTCGCATGGACCCATTGGGGCAGATTTACTTACCTGGTCCTGTCGCAATCCAGCGGCGCATTCTCCGTCAAGGATTCCGGCGATTCACTAAGGTAGTGCGTCTGATGTCCACCAGGTGTTGCTGCTGCACTGAAGTCCGCCGGAGTTCGCCGCAGTTCACCATCCTATCTTGGGAGCAGGTAAGTGCGTGTCAAGCGACACATTTTTGTTTTTTAATTCCGCAGATTTTCCGAATCCGCTGGGTTTTCCGACGGCCACGCACCCCGATTTTCGTTGCATGCATGCCGGCGCCGATGCGCCACAATACGGTCGCGTGCGCCAAAAACCTGGGGCAGTTCACGGGAAAACGGCGCAAATTGGTAATATTCAGGAAACCTGGCGAAAAATAGCGATTCGGGCCCTTAGTAAATGACCCCCAATGTGCACTGGAACGCCCATTTATGTGCAGAAGAATGTGCAAAGTCAGACTGAAAACTGGCGCAAAGCCTTCAATAAATCTAGGCTTTTTTGCATTCTGTATCCATTTTATGTTCTCATATATAATCTTAATATGAATTCATAAATTCTGCTTTCCTCTAACATTTAGAGAAGAAATAAAGATTTAGAAGTTAAGTGACCAGAAGACATGACCCTAAGAGACCATTATTATTTTCTTTAGAGATTATGTAAACGTTATGTGATTGCTATAGGGACTCGCTGTTCTTTTGCAAAAACCAAAGAAAGCTACAAAGGTTAAAAAAACAGTTATCTACGTCTTTGTGATTCCAATCTTTCCGAAGCTATTTTATTAAAGCACAGAAGAAAAATCTAAAAGTAGCCAAATATTTCTACATTGTTATCTTTGGCGGGAAGAAGTTATGTACCACAGATGTATAATGTGATTGGAGATATATGGAGCTCGGAGGATGCTACTGTCACATGCTAAACATGTTATTGTGTGTATATACTGTATACATACACATGCAGTGGCGGCCAAAAGTATTGAAACCCCTGCAATTTTGTCAGATAATACTCCAAAAATACTTCCAAAAAATTATTGCAATCAGGAATTCTTTGGTATTATTATGGCCCTTTTTTGTTTTTTCATTTCCATTTTTCACTCCCCACCTTCAAAAATCTATAACTTTTACTGTGCGCCCCAAATGACATGTCTACTTTACTCTTCGGGTCAGTGCGATCACGGGGATAACACATTTGTATAGGTTTTATAGTGTTTTCATACATTTACAAGAATTAAAACCTCCTGTGCAAAATTTTTTTTAAAGATTTTGCCATATTCTGGCACTAATAACTTTTTCATACTTTGGTGCACCGAGCTGTGGGTGGTGTCAATTTATGCGACTTTTGATGACGTTTTCAATGCTACCATTTTTAGTTCTTGATCACTTTTAATTCAATTTATATATTTTTTTAAATGGCAAAAAAAGTGCCATTTTCAACATTGGGCGCTATTTTCCGTTACGGGGTTAAACGCATTGAAACAATGTTATTATATTTTGATATATCTGGCATTTTCAGAAGCGAAATATGTCCTAATATGGTTATGATTTTTACTGCTTATTTATATTTATATGACTTCTATGGAAAGGGGGGGTGATTAGAATTTTTAGGTTTTTTTATTACACATTTTTTAAACTTTTTTTTTCTTTTCTTTTTACTATTTTTTAGTAACAGTGCCAATACACGTATGCATATTTTTCTCACTGACATGGAATCTGAATAAAACCATTCCCTTTTTAATAAGAGAAAGATCATTTTTAAGGACTTATTTTTAACTTTCTGCAAAGTCTAAATTTTATATACACTCAGATTACTATGCCTTTAAACAATCTGGGACAGCCCGTATAATGATGAAATGTCTTTGGAAGCTTCTAGCCTTTTTTGGCCACATCTAAGTTAATTTGAGAAAAAGCTGTGGGGCTATTTTATAGCACACCTGAAACGCACTGCTTCTTAAAGTCTAAATAATCAGCCAAGATATCCAGAAGAGAATACTGGTTCATCCTTGGATGCAATTTCCAGATATCTGAATGTGCCATGTTCATCAGTACCAAAAATTATACCCATGTACAAAGAAAATGGGAATGTCCTGCCACCAAACCGCTCCGGAAGGAGATGGGTTCGGTATCTCCGATTGTGGTGCGATAACACACGATGCATGCACAGCTATGTGACTATGGAAAGCAGAACTCATTCGGGACTGGGAATTAGCTGCCATTTGTCCTCAGCCTCAACACACCGTGATCATGCACATGAGGCCTTATTGCTTCTGCTAGGACCCTATGATGTATCTTTTTAAAACACTGTGAAATGGAAGGATTGGGAAACAAAAAGCTTTTATGTGATTTGGACAATAGTCTTCAAAAAGAAGGGTCCTTTAGAATTAAAGGCTTTTCATTATGCTCTGCTTGACCCACCCTTACCTTACATTACACGTCCTTTATTAATTAAAGAAAACCTATTGTTCTTCCTAACTGCTGGGAAGAGTTAATCCAACAAAAAGCACAGGATAATCAAAAGTTAATAATCCAAAATGTTTATTAGTAAAGCAAAATACTGGTTAAAAAACTTGGCCCCACCACAGGGGGAACACAAGGCAAAAGTTGGCTTCCAGGCAACAGATCAGGTAGATGAACAGTATGAGTGAATGACAGGGCTACAGTGACCATAACATATGTACAAAATGTAAATGGGAAGCATAGAAGGGTAACAAATAAACAGACCCCCAGACGAAGGCTGTAAACCAGCCGAAATGCGCGTCGGGGCTGTTGTCTTCCAGGTAGCGATCAGGTCAACATGGGTAAGCTGCTTTCATATAAGTGATTACTATACCGTTACCATCTGTTACCATCTGTTCTCTTTATGACTACCAATAGGCTACATGGTGCTAAACTATATAGGGTTACAATATAACTTATGTCACGGGTGCCTCTGTGACCCCCCTCCCGGGTCGCAGGGGCACCCGTGCCGCGGTCCATGGCTGCCCCGGTCCCCCGGCATCTTACTTACCCCGTCCCGTTCCCACGCCGACTCCGGCAGCACGGCGCGCGCGTCCCCGCCTCCTAGGGCGCGCGCGCCACCTTTAGCAAATTTAAAGGACCAGTGCGCCACTAATTGGCGCTGGCCATTTTCACCAAATCTACTTAAGCCTGCCTCTTCCTGTATCTCTTGCCGGATCTTTGTGCCTCACAGCCTGAGAGAAAGCTTTACTGCGATGTTCCTGTGTATCCTGCGTTCCTGCGTCTCCTGTGTCCCTCCGTGTTCCTGTGTTACCTAAGCTCCTCTGTGTTTCCGTGTTCCTGTGTTCCTCCGTGCTGCTGTTCTGTGTTCCCGTACCCCTCTGCTTGGACCTCCTGTTGTCGACCTTTATCAGGTACACCTGTCCAACTGCTCGTTAACACTTAATTTCTAATCAGCCAATCACATGGCGGCAACTCAGTGCATTTAGGCATGTAGACATGGTCAAGACAATCTCCTGCAGTTCAAACCAAGCATCAGTATGGGAAGAAAGGTGATTTGAGTGCCTTTGAACGTGGCATGGTTGTTGGTGCCAGAAGGGCTGGTCTGAGTATTTCAGAAACTGCTGATCTACTGGGATTTTCACGCACAACCATCTCTAGGGTTTACAGAGAAAGGTCTGAAAAAGAAAAAACATCCAGTGAGCGGCAGTTCTGTGGGCGGAAATGCCTTGTTGATGCCAGAGGTCAGAGGAGAATGGGCAGACTGGTTCGAGCTGATAGAAAGGCAACAGTGACTCAAATCACCACCCGTTACAACCAAGGTAGGCAGAAGAGCATCTCTGAATGCACAGTACGTCGAACTTTGAGGCAGATGGGCTACAGCAGCAGAAGACCACACCGGGTGCCACTCCTTTCAGCTAAGAACAGGAAACTGAGGCTACAATTTGCACAAGCTCATCGAAATTGGACAGTAGAAGATTGGAAAAACGTTGCCTGGTCTGATGAGTCTCGATTTCTGCTGCGACATTCGGATGGTAGGGTCAGAATTTGGCGTCAACAACATGAAAGCATGGATCCATCCTGCCTTGTATCAACGGTTCAGGCTGGTGGTGGTGGTGTCATGGTGTGGGGAATATTTTCTTGGCACTCTTTGGGCCCCTTGGTACCAATTGAGCATCGTTGCAACGCCACAGCCTACCTGAGTATTGTTGCTGACCATGTCCATCCCTTTATGACCACAATGTACCCAACATCTGATGGCTACTTTCAGCAGGATAATGCGCCATGTCATAAAGCTGGAATCATCTCAGACTGGTTTCTTGAACATGACAATGAGTTCACTGTACTCAAATGGCCTCCACAGTCACCAGATCTCAATCCAATAGAGCATCTTTGGGATGTGGTGGAACGGGAGATTCGCATCATGGATGTGCAGCCGACAAATCTGCGGCAACTGTGTGATGCCATCATGTCAATATGGACCAAAATCTCTGAGGAATGCTTCCAGCACCTTGTTGAATCTATGCCACGAAGAACTGAGGCAGTTCTGAAGGCAAAAGGAGGTCCAACCTGTTACTAGCATGGTGAGTGGCCGGTGAGTGTAAATCTACGTAAAAATGGTGCCTTTACGCTAAATTCTCTTTGCCTTGGAATAAAAAGCCCAGCATTGAGGTGGAGGAATCCAGGCGCTAGGATGAAACGCATTGCATATATTTTTATGAGTTGTACTTTTTTATTGATTTTTAATCATCTCAATAAACCATTTGAACCAAAGAAAAAAAATGAAATGTTGATATTTTTTCTAATTTATTAAACAAGAAAACTGGAATATCACATGGTCATAAGTATTCAGCCCCTTTGCTCAGTGTTGAGTAGAAGCACCTTTTGAGGTAGTACAACCATGAGTCTTCTTGGAAATGATGCAACATGACAGCTCTTCCATTTTTCCTTGCAGATCCTCTCCAATACCCTCAGGTTGGATGGTGAACGTTGGTGGATGCCATTTTCAAGTCTCTCCAAAGATGCTCTTTTTGGTTTCAGTCAGGGCTCTGGCTGGGCCATTTAGGAATGGTGACAGAGTTGTTCTGAAGCCTCTGCTTTATAATTTAAGCTGTGTACCTAGGGTCATTATCTTGTTGGAAGGTGAACCTTTGACCCAGACTATGATCCAGAGAAGAGGTTTTCATATTTCATTTTCATTTGGACAGCCTGTCCAGTTAAAATGGCACCTCCAACGACTGACAAAGGGTGTTCCTTGGACTTTGCTAATTTAAACCCACTGGGATTTTGCTCCCAAACCCTATATCTAATGAAGCCATAGGAGTTGAGGGGGCTTTATATAAAATAGCCATGAGGGGGCTATTTGGTATGAAAAACTAGGGAATAGGAGACTGTTTTAGTTTCTGAATTTTGAATGCTACCTAAGTTCACTGAAAAGTGGCCCACTGAGGCTCTATCGCCCAGGGGCCTACTGGAACCTGGAGCCGACTCTGCCCCCAACCCATATACAAAGTCCCACTTATATTTCCCTCTCCAGAGCTCCCTCTTCCTTTTTATACTTCCCCAAATCCCCTACAGTCCCATATTACTGATTGTCTTACCATACTAGTGTTTATAAACTACAAGCATTATGTGCAGGTCTAAAGAAGCCTCTAACTGAATGTAACTGTCCATAAAATAGTTTTATTTTGGGGCCCCACTTTTTAGTTTTTTCCTGGGCTCCACTTTGTTTAAAACCAGCCCTAAGTGTCTGTGCCAGTTTTGTGTTGTGGCAACAATGTGTCCGACAAGATAGAAAAAGTGTCCACCTAAAGGTTCATGTTACTGCTTAGTCTGTGCATCACAATTCTGTCAGATGTGCGCCACAATTGTGTCTGCTCCACAATTTAACAGCATGAACAAAGTGCACCAAAGTAAAAAATGGTGTACACTCCCCGAGCAGTGCAGGGGGTACCAGATTCATGAAGAACATTCACGACAATTCATGAATCTGGCACCCCTGCACACTACACAGACAAACAGCGCACTGTTTTTGATAAATGTGGGCCTGTATGATTTCTGTAATTTAACATCACGGAGCTACTTTGTTCCACTATTAAAGGAATGTGTAATGGATGCTGCCAAACTCAAGTGTTACCTTAATCTAAATACATCCTGTTGGACCCCAAGCAATCTGCCTTGTCAGATAAAGTGTTCAGTCCAGTGCAACTACAGAATAATTGAAGCAATACATTGGGGCACATTTCTTAACGTCCCGATTCGCGTTTTTCTGTCGGGTTTTGGTATTTTTACGTTTTGCGCCGAATTCAGCCAGGATTTTGTCGCACGCGATCGGATTTCGCCGCATGCGAGGGAAATCGGGGGCGTGGCCGTCGGAAAACTCGACAAATTCGTAAAAGCCGACATATTTTTTTAAAAAAATTGGTCGCACGTGCCATACTTACATGCACCAGGAAGCGATCAGTGAACTCCGACGCACCTTGGCGGACCTCGGCGCAGCAGCGACACCTGGTGGACATTGGGCGCAGGACCTTCATGAATTGCCGGAAGACCCGAACGCTCCTCCGGAGAAGCCGCTGCCGGAATGCGATTGGACCGGGTAAGTAAATGTGCCCCATTGTGCTTATTAGAATCAATGCATTGTCCCAGTAGTGCATGAGGATATTACCAGAGAATGGTTATGATGCTCTATGTCTTTAATGGATACAGACGGTGATTGTATTGTGATAGTATTGATACCCTTTTCTGTCGGCAGTTTAAGTATCATAAATGCCTCCTTCCTGCTGTACTGAGATTTATGATTTATATATATTAATAGCTGTAGCTCAGTATATGGTTAAAGAGACCTGTCAACCATTTTTCTTTCGGCACTAGGAGCTGCTTACTAAGTAAGCACTCCTAGTGCTTACAAAACGCCGCAGTGTTAGAAGGATAGAACGTGTACCGTAAACCTCCGGTAACGCTATCTAACACTGCGGCGGAGTACAATGTAATCGTCAGACCGCTCGCAAAGCGGTCCGATGTATTCATGAGGGGGCGGTCCGAGGCGCTGCCCCGGACGCGCGGCAGTCCTGCCTCTAACAACGCCCCCGCCCCCTCATGAATACATCTTTGCAAGCGGTCCAACGATTACATTGTGCTCCGCCGCAGTGTTAGATAGCGTTACCAGAGGTTTCCTGTAACGCTATCCTTCTAACACTGCAGCGTTTGTTTAAGCATTAGGAGCTGCTAGCTCCTAGTGCCGAAATTATAGGTGACAGGTCCTCTTTAAGTATAGGCGACTGTGGAGAAAAATGCAGGTGTAGATCTACTTTAATCTCCTTGCAAATGTCCTCAAACAAGGAGCAATAAAGAGCAAATAGTTTTCACCTAAACTAGACAACCCCTGAGTTAACATAAGCGTTTAGGCAATAGATATAACAAATAGATGAGATACGGTATATATATCGTCTGTGTATATAGACAATTAGGGCCAAATGGCACATCAGACAGCACTAGGCTTTCAGTTAAACTATAAATTACCGTAATAATACTAACACTATATTTTAAATACAGTAAGATGTTTCTATAAATACAATGTAAAATATTCCAGCAGGATCGTGTGCCAGTCAAAATGACAGACTGAATACTCATCCCAGAGGCACATATGATGGTAACAAATTGACTTAAAATGGCCCATGAGTATGATATTGTTACAGTAAATAGCAGAATTCACTATTCATTACCTATTTTGGAAATGTATGTGTGAGGTGCATTTACTTTCAAACACATTGTTGCCTGGAAACAAAAAAAAAATACTTGCTGGAAAATAATAAGAGTATAATTTAACATCCATCCATTTCATTTGCATTTAATTTTACAATTTGTTTTCCACTAGTAAGAAATCTCTCTCTGGGATTCTATTTTCTGACACATTTATGTATAGAAGGAAATATAGAAAAAACATCAGTCTTTTGTTATCACTTGCATTATCTATCACTGCATATACATTATACCTACAGAGTTAACCAAAAACCCCAGGACACTCTAATTTCAGAAATGAAAAGGAAAAATACATATGTAAATACACCAGAAAGCCATATTGGATCAAGTTTTTCCAATGGGAAGTCGGTCATCTAGCAAATCAGAGAAGACCAGAAATGACTCAAATGTTGCCCACTTTGATTATTAGACAATTGCCAAAGCTGTGGATACCATTATACTTGTGTAACCACTTGTAAATGTTCCAGCAGAGGTTCTACCACAAAAAATGGCTATGGCAAGAGCTTGAAAGACTAGCGCTGCCCACTGTACTAGAAAACAGGGCCGGATTCAGGGTGGTGCGGGCCCATCGGCGCAAACTGGTGGGGGCCCTTCCAACAATGTTTTTGGAGGTATATGACCTTCCAGCCCCATGTAGTATATAGCCTGCCAGCCCCCTGTAGTATGTAGCCTGCCAGCCCCCTGTAGTATGTAGCCTACCAGGCCTTGTAGTATACAGCCACCAGCCCCCTGTAGTATACAGCCACCAGCCCTGTAGACTTTAGCCACCAGTGCCCTGAAGAAAATGGCGGTCTCCCCCAGTGAAGGCAGCTGTGTCTCACAGAGACAGTCAGTGACTCAGCTGAGCTGAGTCGCTGACTGTTGGGAACTTGTGGGGGCCCCTTAAAAAGTGAAAGTGGTGGGGGCCCCGGGGCTCGAGACCCATGAGCCCCTGCTCTAATCCGGCCCTGCTAGAAAATGTAGTGAAAAGTGATGAGGAAAGTCGAGCTGGTGTTGTAGGAGACTAAGTTCATACTAAGCACACATTTCCAGATGTTCCACAATTCTCATGACGCATGGCTATGAAATAATTGCAGAACAGCACATTGTGCTGTGGACTTGTATGGAAAAATGCAGCAGATTTTCTTGTGGAACATCCAGATAAAAGCACAATTCTTTATTCTTCATAAATACATGACAGTGTACATAGTCAGTATAAGTGAGAGACCTACATTCTCAGCCTTACTCATGGTATAATAAAATCAAAAGACAAAGTCCATATGTAACAACAAAACACCTGACTAATTAGACACATCATATCCGGTTGTGGGTGGAACATATGGGAAAAAAACTGAAGGGGTATAAAGAAATTACATAAAATAGTAATGCAAATCAATAAATATTTGCTAATAAATATAAGCTAAATCATTTGTGAAATTGATACCATTGGGATATCTAGAATTTACGGCCAAAATTCAAAAGTCTTCTCTTTTTAACAATACATTTCTGCAATCGCCACCTCGATTCGGACGGTTACCCAGTTAGATACAGAAGAAATGTAGTGAGCAAAAATCCTTGTAATGAGTGTCCGGAAAGTGTTTTGCTGCCCCAGAGGCATTGGAGTCCCCATTTTTTATGCTTGTTATATGTTGACCAATTTTCATTTTTTAGATGGTGCAGCCTATAGAATTGCATGTACAACAAGTACAGCGCATAATATACACCACATGGTGTGTGTGACAATTAATAAAAGTCTTGATTTTGTGAATTTTGTTTAACAGACGGACACTAGAAAGTGAGGAGGAGAGGTGTGTATCACTGAGCTTTTCGGACACTATGGGGCACATTTACTAAGTATGTGGGAAACTGCACTAAAATGATCTGCCTGTGTATAATGCAGGGTGCAACAGATTCATTAAGAACATGCGCCAGAAATCATGAATCTGTCGCTTCCCTGCACTAGCCCGACAGAGTTCACCAACTTTTTTGTGGTGCACCTTTAATATAGGACGTGTGACTTTGCATGTTAAATCTGGCGCACAGTCTGAATGAGTGCCGCATCAACCCCTAATTTGTGTTGCATGGAGGCTGGTGCAGCTGCGCCACAAAAGGGTCACGTGCGACACATTTGTGGTGCAAACACTTCTTAAATACCGGTGCAAGCCGTTTCCACTAGAAAGAACGTGCAAAGTCCAACAAAAAAACTGGCGCAAAGTCCTTGGTAAATGTACCCCATATTTCTTTTAATTTTTCATAGTGTTAACTTTAATGTAAGACACAATGGGGCACATTTACATTTCCTGGCAGCTGGAGTTCACCAGAAGTGCATTGCCCGACGATAACGTACTGTGCCGCATTTCACTAACATCATGCGCCCCAAGTCATGAATGTGTCACTTCCCTGCTTAGGTCTGCCGGAGTTCGCCATCTTTTTAGCAGTACATCTAAGTGCTTGTGACACAATTTGAATGTTAAATCCCGCACTCAGTCCGAATCAATCGCATTGTCCGATGGCACGCCCCCATAATTGTGCTGCATGGAAGCCAGCGCAGCTGCGCCTAAAAAGGATTGCTTGCGACACAATCCCAGCGCAGACACTTGTAAAATACCTGTGCAAGCCGTGTAATCCCCAAAAAAGGTGAACAGTCCGACGAAAGTGCACAGCGCGACCCTGAGTAAATTAGCCCCAATATGATGAATGCAAAAGAGAAGTTGAAATTTGGATTTATTCAGATATCCGATATTATTTATTACGTTTGTTGCGTTTAGTGTTACTAGTGTTTATATGTTGCTCTCCTGGAATATTTCAGCAAATGTGTTGCACAAATGAAATTGCACACCTGCATGCCAGTTATTAACAATTCTGTATAAGCTTCATTGTTGTATTTTCCCTCAATGGCGACTTTTTATTTTTTCCTTTCTTATAACAGCTTACTTCTCCTATCCTCCATAGTTACGTCTCTTGACTGAAGCTCGCTGTAGAAGGCCTAATTACCAGATTTTTCTTTCTATATTGCTATAGTCAAAAAGATTTGTATAGCGCATAGCTTGCTGGTAGCACTATCTTTAATGTCATGGAAACTTCTAAAACCTTTCATCGTTAGAGCAGCCATAACACTCCAGTCCCCTTGTTTATTCCATTTTTACAGTCGGCTCGAGTACTAAGCATCTTGTTTTAATGACTGGTTTCAGTTCATTCTAGTCTTGTGGTGACAAGAAAAATATCTCTGTTGATAAGAGCGAAAAAAGCTTTACAGATCAGACATACCCTTCCATTGACCATCATGCAGTGTCTAGATAGATGTTTGTGAGGGTAAAGTTCACACGATAAAGGGATAGTACAGTCAATGTAATTACACTGGCCTCTGACTGTGCCTGAGTCAGCCTCACTCATTATTGATCCTCCAAGCAGCTCTACAAAGACCCGACACTGTGGGCTTAAAATATATACTGAAGAGCAAGTTAATGACCTCTCTCCTTCTAATATGAAGGTAAAGGACTCCGCGCCTGTATTGTCATCTAGTTATCTCTTTACAAAACCTAAAACATTGAGAGCCAATTACGGAACTACTCGAAAGGTTATGGCGGTTCGGAAGTGCTTACTGTTTTTGTTAAAGGTAAGCTGGATTGTAAAAACGCGTGCCAATTGTAATAAAAACTCTTGCCAAAAATGTTTTACATAAATGTTTCTTCAAGGCTGCAGAAAGAAATTGATTCAGAAGCAAAAAAACAATAGAAACATACAAAAAAATACTCTATATAACACAGATTGGAAAAACAGAAATCAGCAGAACAGCTTCCAGAATGAGAGGCCATATTGATTTACACATCAATGATGCTTACCCTTGTATAAACAGAAGGAAAAGTATCGTTATCTTAGACAGATTCTGACACCACAAGGAATCAGAGATAAGGATTAGCTGCTTTCGACTTCTTGCTCTTCGGTTTTCTTTTGTCAAACTGGTTTTCTGTCACAGAAAAATAATATATATCTTTAAAACTTATATTGTTAAAAAAACAATATCTAAACAATCACATCACTTTAAGTCACATGCTTCACCACTGATCTCTGCTTCCTGTTCCCACAGGAAATGCTGCTCAACCAATCAGTGACCAAGATGGGTCACCATTGTGCCCAATGACTGAATGAGACGACATTTCCTATTTTTTTATATATATTATGTAAAAGTTATATTACATGGATTTGTGTTTTAAGGGTATGGAGGGCTACTGCTTATTTTCTGGGTACCAGTTGTTGTGGGGTACACACACGCCACACTTTGCCTTGACCACAGACTTGGAAGGAGCGCTAGGACATAATAGAGATTTCCTTTTAATTCAAAATCAATGAATGTTCCAAATGTGCTTATATTTACATTCCACCTGCTCTGAGATATCCTTTTAGTGTATACTTTATCTTCCAGTAGCAAAAAGTTAATTATGGAAACATCTCTGAACATGGCTTACTCTAATGGTTTCCAATGTGCCTGGTCTTATGCCCCTTACCTCAAGTGGTTGGGTAAGAAGACGATTCTCTGTGGCCCTAATTTCTTCCTCTACATTATTATCTCTGCAGCTTTACTAATGTATTTTGGTGGCTTAATGAAGGCACTTTTCAGGGACAAAACATTTTACTAATGACCTAATTTACCCCAACAAAAAATAACATTTGATTACTGAACCTTTCTCGCAGTCCCAATTGCAACCTGGCTTTTCTAACAGTTGCTCAACCAAACTGAAAGAGAATTTTTCACTATGAAACTGCAGTGTAATTTGCTTATATTATGTTATAGAGTAGGAGGAGCTGGGCAGATTATACATGACCACATTTATTAAACTAGTTGTGCCAGTTTTCTGTTGTACTTTGCACTGAAAAGACCCCAGTGGGCCCGATGCAAACTTAGAACAGTACCATATATACTCTACACATAAAAATGTATGAGTGTATCTGTGTGTGTGTGTAAGTATGTATGTATGTCCGCTAAAGGAATCTGTACCGTCGTGTTTGCAATCACCAAATTTTGCACAGTTTTGGATAGGACACTTGACACATGTCAAATCTGCTTAGCTCCTCCTGCTCTATAACATGAAGTCTATAGATAGTATACAATGGGGCACATTTATTTACCCTGTCCTGTCGCGATCCCCACTGTGCGTTGTCTGACGATCATGGACTCTGGCGTGATTCACTAAGATCGTGCGTCCGGTTTCCTGCATGTGTCGCTTCCCCGCTCAGGTCCGACGGAGTTCACCTTCTTCTTCCTTGTGCATGTAAGTGTATGTCTTGCGACACAATTTAAATGTTAAATCCTGCGGTCAGTCCGAATCAGTCAGCCCCCCCCCCCCGGATTTCTGTCGCATAAAAGCCGACACGATGCACCAAAATCTGATCACGTGCGACACAATCCCCTTCTAAATGCCTGTCCCGGCGGCGCAATCCCCGAAAAGTCGGGAGACCCGACTGGATTGCGGCCGTGGGACCCTTAGTAAAATAAGCCCCTATGTACAATCTACTCAGCTCGATATGTGTTCCTTGACTATGTCCATTTTTCACAAGCTACCTTTTTGTGTTTCCACCATTTTCCAAAGGAGATCTAACCCCAATAATACATTGTTCCATGTGTCTTCCATACCATACAGCACCAGAAGTGGATGAGATTTAATTAAACCACATCTACAAGCAGCACAACAAATCTGAAAGATACCGGCTGTTGTTAACCAAAGAAATTCCACTTTTATAACACACCATTTTTGGTCTCAACTTTGGACAACTTTCTGCTGACTGTCAGTGACAGAAAATGAACAGGGCCGCATCCTGTACCCATTATTAGGAAACATTCTTCCAGTGACAGGTTCTCTATTTTTCATGGACTTATTTGGCGTCTTAAATGCATTAACTTTAGCTAAGATATTCATAGGATCATCAATGTCCATATCAGCCTGGAGATGCTCAGAATCTTTTCCCTTCAGGTTTGGACTATGCAATTCACACTCATTAGATGTGTTATTACAGGTGTTACCATTTGATCTAATGGGAAGCCATTCATCACATAGTTTAATAGAATAGTCAGAACTACAAGAAGTCTGACTCCATGAAATCTCATTTAACAGTTAAAGAGAGCATTTTGTCCATACAAAGCTGCAGGAAAAGTTAGATATCAGTCCTCAGGATCTGTGTAATCATACCCACGCGTGCCCTGGTGTGTGGCATTTCTTCACTGAACACAGCCCTGCCCCTCTGCTGCAGCAGGCTTCTGGTTGGATACTACTGAGATTTGTCCCATTCATACAGATTTGAATACACTACATGTGATTTTACCCCCTGCAGTGAACTGTCATAGTACTATCTTATCTTCTATAAAAGTCAGACATTCAATAATTTCTTAATCTTGTGTCCCCCATGAGAAGTGTTAACTCTGTTTGAGTTATGTAGTGTTCAGCCCGCAGGGCTCCGAGATGTGTCACTTCCACTTTATAGAATTATTTCTTAATCACTGAATTCACACCATCAGGCAGTTCTGTGTCCCAGAGGAGAATCTACATGAATATTGCATTCTAGGATGTCTTTGGATGTCTGATCTCGCTTTCATGTAGATTTCTTTTTAGTACCAAATATAGAAGTAAGAGAAGCAGGGTGTCATTATGACAGGGCGATGCTTTGGTCCTTTTCATGGCTGACAGGTCACTTTTAAAATTGGCCCCTTGCAAGCCCTGTACCTATGAATAACAACCTGAATCCTGAGAACATTCATACAGGTTAATACTACATTAGGGCAGAAAGCCCTCTCAGAGGAGCCATGACCTTGGCACGGCCTTCAGAGAAATTATACATGCTTCCTGAACTTGGCTGCTAACAACATAAGTCATCTTGTTGTGGTATATTCTTGTAATTTTTCTTTTGTGGCATGGGCACATGCACCCCTTGTATAAAGTAATGTCATCTTTTAAGTGGTGAGGGGCATTAATGGGAATATTCAATAAATAGTTATAGCATCAATAGGTACGACATGCTTTCTGTCAGGGGCGTAACTAGGAGTGGCATGGCCCCATAGCAGACTAGGTGTGAGTTTGAGCTCCTTTTGTGTGCAGCTGTGGCTTGAGTGATGGAGAGCTAAACCAGTAGGTGTTGGGGGCACTGTCCAGTACCTCCTTTATATTCTGCCCAGTTCATTCATAGGGTGCTGGTTATTGTAATCTGTCTCCTTGCCTTTGCTTGTGCTATTACTATCTTTGCTGTGTGGTGCATGAATTCAGCTACATTTAATCGACCATTTTATCACTTTTCATTTCAGTACCTTTGCCACCATTGTTACTTTTCTGTATACTAGTGTGAACACTGGTCTATCTCTGATTTCCATGTCTGCTCCACCATTGTCAGCTGCCAGATTAAATAAGTCTTCCCTGTTAACTTGTAGGGTCTCTGAGGATCTGTTAGCTTGGTTCATGATAGCAGGTTTGCCATTGTCAGGGCGATCTTATTTTCTGTAGATGGGACCCTAGTCCACAGGGATGTCGGAGGGTTAGTTCACCAACGTTTACCCATTATGACAGCTTGCGCCAACTGTGGTTATGGTTGCTTTGTTTCTTGACAGGTTCCTGAAGGGGGAATCTATGAAGGGGTTGGCTGGAGGTTTGAAGGCATCTGTTGATACTGAGTTGAGTTGGTTTCATGTGAAATTAGATTAGCTAACCAAACTGGAGATAAGTTTAAATGAGGACACAACGCTATTTACCAAAACACACATGCCAGGAGACATATGGAAGGATCTCTTTAATGACAAGACACATATTGATAGCTCTTTCATTGGCCCTGGAAAATAATGTCAGCAATTGATGTTGTTGTTTTTCCCACAAGGTGAACTGATACATTACAGGGAATTTCAGCCATTAGCTGTCCTATTTATCAGTTACAATGAGATCATGTCACACATCTTCCAGGAAACTCTTTCTAATTGAATATTGTAGTTTAAGACTTTGAAAGATCAGGCCCTTTTAGAGCAATCTTTTACCCATAATGAATTGTGGTTGAAACAAAAATTGCTTAATCTTACCGATGTTTTAGAGTTGTGTGGTCCATCAGCATGGAATCAGATTAAACATCACATCAAAAATACATCTCCTTGAAGAACATTGAATGGTTGCTGGATATTAAAATTTCATGGAAAATGTTTGTAGACTGACAGTACTGTAAGGAGAACTTACATGAGTAAAACGATAGCGGGGGCTTGTTCCCTTAAAGGGGTATTCCCACAAAGACAAAATTCTATGTTTTTGCCAAAAATACAGCATTACACGGATATAATTCCAACCTGTCTCTATCAGTACTGGTGTACACAATTTCAGTTGTCCCTGAGTCAGATCCTGAATCTTCTGAGTTTAGGGTTGGTAGGACATATTGTTCTCCTGTTTAACGCTGCACTGAGCTGCTATCTGCACTCCAGCACCCATCCTTGCATTTAAAGATGAGATCTCACACACACATAGAGACTTCCTGCCGGCAAGTAAGACATTAAGAGAAGAGTAAAGCTACAAGCTACAGACAGAAAAGGTCTTTATCCAGGGGAGGGGGCGGGAGGCATTTGGCAGAGCTGACAGTGTGTATTATGGCTTTTATAACAGAGCTGAGAATGTCATGTTTAATATGCATCTCATGGATCTCATCATCTCTGATCTGTCTCATCTGTCTTTTTCTATGTGTCAGATACTAGTGAATATTCAGAAGCTAAATGAAAGTGTATATAAACCCAGTAACCTGATAATTCAAGCACATTGTCAGCACACAGTATCTCACAGCACTAGATGGATCATAAGGGTCTGCTTAGAGAGACCCGCCCACTCTCTGGAATTTTACACAGACCATCACTGAGTTATAGGAGCTAAAACAGCAATAAAACTGAGCAAAATTGTAAGGGGTTAAAATGATCTTTATTGTGTAAACATCACTAGGTGATTAAAATTTGAGAATTTTCTTTCCTGGGCAAACCCCTTTAAACAGGTTTTCCAGGTACAAATCTAAATTTAGGGATGCTAATAACATGAAAGTCTTTTTACTTTAGCAGTGTGATTTCTCTTTCATTTCTGTACATATTCCATCTTATCTAGCTGGTCATACCACCTCTCCTTTACCATTAGTTGTGATCTCACTGGCCATAATAAAAGGGGTTGCCCCTTGTGATGTAAAGAAGCTGGGAAATTGAGGAGTGGGTCTCCTTGTATTCACGTGCTTGCAGACATGACTGGGTCATGTGAACTCTGCATTGCGCCTGCTTACATCATGAGCCACATCATAGAGCTGGGCAAAGAAAAGGAATCAATGTGCAAAGCATTAGAACCTGCAACTGACAAGGTCTTTACATTGTAACTGTGGTGTCCTGGATCTGCAAATGTGGGTAGTGAAGAACAGCTAATATATTGTAGCTGGGGACAGGAATGGAGTGATGTAGTAATTCTGTGCGAACAACTAGAAAGGAGGAACTTGTTGGAAAACCACACAGGACATGAGAAGGATGTGGGATGGTAGTGCTTAATTATACTCAGACTTGCTGTCTTTTTTCACTGCACTACTGTACACGTGCTGAGAAAGAGAATGGGAGAGTGGAGAAGGATCATAATAAACCCTCTGTGCAAGTCTTTATGGAAATTGCAGTCTCAACATTAAAATAAACACTGCATAAGATAAACCGTATGTGCTGGTATCATAGAAATATGTAATTTTTTTTTTTTTTGAGTATATGCAAAACATGCTAAGCTATTGGGATGTCATTTTATATGTTTGAGTAAATAAAAAAAAAACTTAACTTACCTATCAGAGTGCTCCAGTGCTTTTGTCGTGGAGTTATCTGAGAGCAGTTCACCACTAGAACAATCACTGCCCAAAGCAGTGACTATGGTAAAATATATGAAAAAAAGTAGTTGTCTCCAGTCCTTTAATTAAAATCACACTTAGTCATAGCCAGCCATAAACTCACCCCTTTTGTAGTGTAAATGTTAATTACACTTTAGTGTCCAGACAGGATCTGCCAGGAAGGAATGCTTGTGTGGTGCCCAGCAACCCCAGGTGGTAAGTGTTTGACAAAAGACTGTAGGGAATCCTGTGTATACAGAGAGTATGATCATTGACACCTCTCCCAAGCACATTTCCTGGGCCCCGATGATTGGAGGAAATGCACAGTTGTGACATCTTCTGATCAAAAGTCATTGGGGGTCATTTACTTACCCAATTTACTAAGATCATGCGTCCGAGTTCCTTTCTGTGTCGCTGCTGCGCCGAGGTCCGCCGGAGTTCACCTGATTCTTCCTGGTGCATGTGAGTGCTTGATCTTGCAACACAAAACCTTTTTTAAATTCCGCGGTTGGTCCGAATTCGTCGGGTTGTCTGACGGCCATGCCCCCCGATTTCTGTCACGTGCAAGCCGGGACCGATGCGCCAAAATTGCAGGGAAATTTCACGCAAAATGGAAATATTTAGGAAACCCGATGAAAGTAGTAAATGAGCCCCATTGTGTTTGTGTTAGCACCGATCGTGGGTATAAGTGGCGGGTGTTTGCTGCATTATGCAGCAAACCCCACCTCTGTATGAAGAGGGATCATCGCGTGAGCCCTCTTCATACAGCCTCAGCCCCTCTCCACCATACATTTACGATGCAGAGTGTGAAGAGGTTACATTAGTGAGTCCAGGGAATCCCCTTTGTCAGTCTTTTAGGGAAATCATTGCACATGGATAGGCTGCCTGGAACTTTTGCTCAACCCCTATGGCGCATATAACTGGAGCCATTTCATTAGTAAATGTTTATTCCCTTTTTATTTTTGTAACTGTTTGTATGTATTGTATGTATATTGCTTATAGCCTTTTTATCTGACAAGTTTATGTTTTATGTGTGCATTGTACTTCCTCTATTAAAGTTTCACCTTAATAAGTCTCTGTTTTTAGCCTTCAAGAATCTGAGTTTCCAAAGAGATTTACATTACCAGGTTCTTATAGTATATTTAGTGATTACTAGTTATGTGTGATTATCCAGCGTGCATTATCTGTGTAAATGAGGTGCCTGGCCTTCTGTACTGGCCTTCTTAGTTTAAATAAAATCGTGGGTGGTGGCAGCTTGTGTGGGCGCTGAGAGTGCTAGGAAGTAGATTTCACGTAAGTACCCCATTTTGGATAATTGGTTGAGATTAATGCTGTAAAATGGAGACTCCCTAGTGTAAGTGTACCCCATGATTGAACTCTAGAGTGGGTGTCCATCACAGTGACCACCACATGAAACAGTGACTTGACCTTTTTGTGGACATCAGAATTCAGCATTGATCTGCCGGCTTCAGGAATGTTGCAGCTGAACAAAGGTTAGACCAGCTCCTTGGGACAGTCCTATGTCTGTTTTTGGAGCTCAGCTTTCCATCAGATCCATTAAAGTGGTTTTGGCCCTTTAATAAATGTTCTTATGGTCTATTTTCTATCAGGGCTTTTTTTTCTAAAAGTCCCAAAAAAGTCAGCAGAGGACTGGAGTAACAACAAGACTTTTTGAGACTTTTTTGCAAAAGTCATGAATCTGGCTTTGTACGGTGTTGCACTAGCAGTAGTTCTATGTTTAGGCCAGATTAATGAAGAGGTAAATGTAGTCATGTGAGACTTTTTAGCAGTGAAGTCTCAAAAACCCTCAATGTGACTACTTTGAGACTTTTTTACGACAAAAAAGCCCAGGAAATCCAATGATAGATAACCCCCTTTATGTACTGTAATACTGTTAACTAGGATCGGCCATGCCCTATGTGGTTATCCGTCTTATACTGTATCAAGGATCAGATTCCTTGATGGCTCGGGGCCTCTCAGAGGCTTCCATGGCTCTAGCTGATCTATGCTGTTAAATGAGAGTAGTATATTACCAATATTCCCAATATTAAGCAATCATACCCCTAGAGTACTTGCACCTGGCCTGATAAAGTTTTTTAAAATTGAAAAAAAATGTAAAAAAAATGTTTTGGGGACAGTTGTCATCTTGTGTGGTTTATCAGTCCATCCTATTTCTAGGGTCTCATGATTACAACCTACTTAAAAATAGGATAAAACATAATGTTGTATCTGAGTGGCCAATTTATGTCAGGATCTTGCCAGATGTTATTTCTGCCTGTTTGTTGTGTGTCCCTAGACGACACAATCTTGTATTATTTTGGAGGTTGTCCATGAATTTATTTAAACTCGAACCAAATTAATCTTTCTCTTAGTTCTTACAAATCTCTTAAAATATTCAGTTCTTTGCAGCCAGAAGGAATGTCCTGGGGGTTTGTTTCATTTTTGTTAATATAAAAGTAACCCTGACATTTCAGTGGGAATCCTCCTCTTTTATTATTCAATGTTGGATTATAGTTTATTATCTATCAAGGTCTATATTGTCTTCATTGGGTTTTGGCTTGAAAAAATAAATTCGATTTTTATCTGACATTGTGGATTGTTGCAAAAGGTTATATTATCGTACCAGCTCTCGTAAAAGTGCTACTGCTGTTATTCAAAGCTGCGGGGCCTCAGTCAGAATCTATAACAGGACCTCTGCTTATCATTTTTCTTTGTTAATATTGGTATTTTTGATGTGATGTGGTGATTGAGGTCCTGTCAAGCTTTAGGGTACCATGGCAACTTCTTCCTCTGAACCCTGCACAACTAGGCCCCTATCTATGGCTACCATAAAGCTGGGTCTGACTGGCCCATCAGAGTCGAAGAAGTTTCTCCAATGGCTCTAGGCTCTAACATAATGATAATGCCCAGAGGTCCAGTAAAAGAAAAACCCAAGTTGGATTCCTTTAGCTCCATTTTCCAGAGATTGATGAAAAATCTTAATTAAATACAATTAAATCTAAATAGAACTCAATAAAAAGATAAAATAAATACAACCAAAATACAGTGCACATTTTATGTAGATATACAGATAATATTTAAAAGCTATTTTTCTCATTGCTGTGAAGAAATCCAGAAATCATACGTTTTTTTACCATCTCAGTTACTACGCATCTACACAAGCTTTATCTTGGCATACATTTAAAAATGCACAGCAAACATGAAAAAAATATATCCTTTCCATCACTCCAAAAATGTAAAAAATAGTAGAAATATCTTTATTCCAATGTATTAAAATTGTTGTACGTCCAAAAAGCCAAAAATGTGGACCTACACATTTTGAGCATTTACATCCTGCTCTTAGACCATGACTAAAAACAGGATGTCAACGCTCAAAATGCTTAGATCCGCCTACTTCTTTTCTTTTTGGATATACACGAATTTTATTACATTTGAATAAAGATATTTTTACTTTTTTACATTTTGGAGTGCTGGAAAGGATTTCTCTTTTCATATCTGCTGTGGAAACTTGGTCTGTTACCTGTGCGGTTTTTCCTTGTACACTAACCTCCTCCTTCTCCTTCTTATTGTGTTTGAAGCAACACGACTATTATCAAGATTTAGGGAACTAACTTGTTCTTAAGTTGAATTTGTATGTAAGTCAGAACTGTGTATTTTATAATTGTAACCTTGGCCAAATTGTTTTTGGTCTCTGTGACAATTGGATTTTAAAAATGTTGGATTGTCATAAGAACCAGGATTAACAATAAATCTTCATTACAGACACCTGTGATAACTGTTACAGCTGATCATTTTAGCCGAGGACTAAAGTACAGTAAATTACCAATTACCAGAGGTCCGTTTGTAACTAGGGGCCGTCTGTAAGTCGGGTGTTCTTAAGTAGGGGACAGTCTGTATTTACTTTTTCTTTTTCTATTGTGTGATACATTTAGGAATATCAGTGCTTAATAAATTTAGCATTTTTCGGAATTCCTGTTTTACTAATTTCAACTTTTTGAACATTTTTATTATCCAATTAAGTCAATAAAATCAAAAAGCGTCAAGTAAGTACTTAGAATTCGGCACTATGGAACTTTTTGTGATAACAGTTACCTATCACCTATCAGCTGCACTCCACATTTTCCTTTCCTAATCCGCGGATAAAGATTATGGTTTCTTTCCACATTATGAAGCCTCTCGCTTATGAAATATACTCGAGGTGCACAGGGACTCCAATGTATGATATGATTTAATAATGTTGCCATCCCTACATTGCAGTTTGGTTCCTGAAAAAGAATAATGTATTGTGTAGCCGCCAAAGCAAATGGCATTTGCAATGCTCTAAAGGTCTACGGTGAGTAAATTGCTCAGTCTAAAAGAAGAACAATACAAGGTCTAAAAATAGGAAGATTTAACCTTTAGACATCACTTAATTTTCTGATCCTCTGATATAGAGTATCTATCAATCTGCTGTGTATCCTATGTGTGCACATGTTAATATGATAGATCTCCCTTAGATATGGAGTTTTATTACAATATGCTGTGTTTAATATTAGAACAATAATCTTCATGTTTATCGAATGCAGTTTAAGTGCTCGAAATGGAAGTACTTCTGCTTATAGAGATATTACAAGGCACCTGGCATCTTTTACACCCATACAAAGGTTTCCATAGCAAAAAGAAAACACAAAACATATAACAGGTCCCAAACCCAATTGAGAACCGTGGCAGATGTTACACCTTTATTAGATATAATGTCCAGATTACTGTTTGTGGTCTATCAATCAGAAGGGTTTCTCTATGGGTTTTATGTTGATACCTATGGAGGGGTCATCACTAAAGGATTGGTGGGGGTCTCTTGAGATCCACATTAGCATTTCCAGTGCCGAAACTGCGAGAGTGCAGACTAAAGAGCATATATAATACTTATATAGCATATACACACATACAGTGTCATATACAAATGTACAGCAGATATAAACAGATACAGTATATGGACACACTATACAAACATACATCATATATAACAAATATAGCATATGTACATTACATATATAATATATATATATATATATATATATATATATATATATATATATATATATATATTGTGCTGTACAATGTGCAGAGTAAGGCTACATTCACACGACCGTATGATTTCTCCAGTCCTGTATTTACGGGCCGTATGAGCCCATATATACGTGCCGTTTTTCATCCGTATGCAGCATGTATACGGTACGGTACACTCCAGTGTCAAAAATGGCAATATAAATGGTTGGATGTATTGTCCATTGAAATGTATGTGGCCGTATGTAACCCGTAAAAAAACGGTACGTATACGGACGTTTTCATACGTCCGTGTGAATGTAGCCTAATATGTATATAACAGTGCCTATCCTCCATTCTTTAGTGTGTCAGGTTGGATTACCGGCCCCCTGACACTGCGGGCCCCATAGCAGCTGCTATGGCTGCTACTACTGTAGTTACTCCGCTGATTAGGAGAACAGTACATGTAGAGATAGCTCTGCTTGCAAACAGGTAGCCGAATTATGTCATCATTATGTAAGAAGCTCCTGCAAGATCACTGGAAGGTAAGTAATAGAATATGAATAAAAAATGTAGGGGGGGGGGAGGTCCATAAACTAAAATTATAAATAAAAAATTAGGCTGTCTACATAAACTTAAAATTATTTGTATGGTGAAAGGATTCAATATACTCTATATAAACAAATATCTGTGTATATAAATGGGTCTGTCTTACATTAAAAAATATGGGGGAGGGGTGCTGTGTATACATGAATTCAGTGAGCTATATAAATACAATAAAATACAATTATACAGCTATATCATTGCATGGTATGTTATCGGGACATATAGCCCATATTAAGATAGGAACAGAGGCGTAAATATAGTGGTAGCACTATGGGGCCCACAGTTTCAGGAGGCCCTGGCATTTGCTATATTGGATATGTGTGTGTGTATGTATGTCTGGTGTGTATATACTGTATGTATATATGGTGTGTATATAGCGTATGTCTGTGTATTGCTGTATTTGTGTATATGGTGTGTATATGCTGTGTGAGTATACAAATATGTATATTTTTTAGGAGGAAGTGGGCCCCATTCAGAAGTCTGCTATGCGGCACTGTCTCTCCTAGTTATGCCTTGGCTTGTAATATAATTTTTTGAGGTAGTACAAGATATCAGGGTCAATTTCTCCTGTTTTCTAATATTGTGTATTTGTGTGCCTATATGTTCCAATCAGATTGTGGATCCTCTTAGCACGATAGAGTTACATAATTGATAACAGATATACAATCCCTTAGATGCTACGTTCAATAACTGCGCCTGTCTGCTAACAACAGTCAGTATAGCTAGGGGTTAATCTTTATGGAATGGTCATCAAATTTGAAAGCCTTTCATTCATGTTCATCACCTGCCTAAGCACATGGTAGATGTGGTGGTAGGAGGTTTTATTGCTCTTTATCTTTTTCAGATCTTCTCTATTCAGCGCTAATTATAGCAACACAAATCCGTATTTATTTATCTCAGGAGGGATTCTTGTGGTTGTTAATCTATTTGGCGGATCCCATCCTACGAAGCCGTATCTCTTCATTAACGCTAACCTCGCCGGTTATAATGTTACTGTGTCATAGTACGGATAATTGACAATTTTAAGTATAGAGAAATTGCTTCCATTAAAGGGATTTGTATAATGAAAGAAAATTCTCAAATTTCAATCCCCTAGAGATTGAAATAAAGATTAGTTTAAACCCCTACTTTACAATTTTACTCAGCTGTGTGCTGTTTTATCCCCTATAAGTCAGTGATGGATGGGGACTCTCGAAGCAGACACTTCATGATCCCTCTGTGCTATGAGATGCTGTGTGCTGACCATGTGCTTAGATGATCAGGGTACAGGGTTTATATACACTTTTATTTAGCTTTTGAACATTTTACTAGTATCTGACCTAACGCACCAAATCAATTACACACACAGTCAGCCCTGCTATATGCCTTCCTCCAGGATAAAGATGTTATCTTGCCTGTAGCTAATAGAGTAAGTCTCTGCACTCTGCTTTCTTGCAGGAAGTGCCAGTGTCTGAGCTGGTCTTGTAATGCAAGGTGGGAGGGGCTGGAGACAGAGAGCACTGCAGCGTGCAGAAATGAGAAGCTATTCATGAGAAGAATCTGACCATGGTCAGAAGATTTACGGTTGGATCCAGGGCACTGATAGAAACAGGGTGGAATTATATCTGTGAATTAGAGAATGTGTTATTTTGTTATCTTGAGTATATCCTGAGTATATTTAAGAATCTACGTGTCTTCGTGGGAATGCCCCTTTAATATTTTGCTCTATGAGTCTGGAAGACGCCTTTTGAGAGCAATAATCAAACGTAAGGCCGGATTTAGTAAAATCTGATTGTGAACACCTGGGATTCAATTAAACTTCCTAATTACGTGAGTCTTATGAATTATTTATCTGACGGCTGTGACATGGTATTCATAGATGCAGCTCCGATGTAGGAGAGTATTTTGTATAGGATATTGTGGCATTGGGTACATAAGATCTTTTCTAGAATTCCCTATAGAGGAGAGTCACAGATGCAGCATTGCTTAGTGAGAATGATCATGTGCTCTCAATTTAGTAATTATTTTTTAATTAAACTTATTTATCTCTTATCTTGATACATTTTTTCACTACGCAAAATGCTCTTACCATCTTGATGAATGAATATAATGCTAAAATTGAAGTGGCATCTGCACAGGCAGGCACGTAACAAAACACAATCTACTGTACAGTAATTGTATGTTTTATCCCTCTAAAAGCATAAACAAATAATAAGCTACTTTTAGGAGGCGATGGATACAAGGTGGTGATGTGTTCTATTGTATACAGCAAGATACATCACTATTAAAATACTAAAGTGAAAAAATTGTTTACTATGTGGTATGTCACTTTATACTATTGAATTTAATAGTATTGTGTACTTCTATTCCATATAAAAAAAAAAAAAATAAGATAAACAGCCTATAAAGCCCATGGGAGCCTAAGGGATTATTTTCAAGATTGTACTGTTCCTGAGCTTTTTGTGCCATAAGTTTTGATGTCCAATATGATCATTAGACTCTCTACTAACAGGTGGTGCCAGGTTTTCTTACAAATCCCAGCACTGCCTACATCACAGTAGAGAGTCTAATTAGCACATCCGATGCTTCGATAACAACACAGATTGAGGGTCTGTGGAGTCGGTAAGCCAAACTACTGATTCACACTACTTCGACTTCTCAGTTTCTCTAGCTCCAACACTAACTTTAACTCCATAAAAATGGTCACTCTAGAGTTCTAAGATGAGAGATGACCCTTTGTTTTCCTCTGCTCTGTATTGGACATCCAGAGTCCAATATGCGCTTACATAATTCATGGAGCTGTGAATGTGGCTGAGAAGTTCTCACCATTCGTAGGTCACTCTTGCTGCTCTGCTCTCTGTCCTGACTCCTGACACTGGTGGTATGTGCCAGCATCAGGAATCAGAGCAGATTGGCCCCAAGAGCTCTTGGACCTGACGCTGGCATATACAAGCAGCACAAATCACAGAGCAGAGCGGAACATGGAAGAGGGAAGAAGCTGCAGTGTGTCACAGGGAGCAGAAGAGGAGCAAGGAAAGGAGAGTATTTGTTTTTCTTCTCCACTATTTGTCTGCTCTGGGGGTCTCCAGTTTTATTTGTCTGCTCTAGGGGTCTTCAGTATTATTATCAACTACTCGGGGGTCTCTCGATTATTATGTGCTCTGGGGTCTGCATAATTTTTAGGAGAGTTTCAGGCATAGATTGGTGACATTTGAACCCCCATAACGGCTCCAGGAATTATATATTTTATTTTTGTGACATAATCTCTAAGAACATTAGCCTTTGTTATGCAGAATCCCCCGGGACTCACTACATGCTGCTGGTAGGGAGCCAGGTGATGTGAAGTAAAGTTTTATAAAGTAGTGGTAGTATTAAAGGGGTATTCCGGGAATATGAACATCTGATACAAAAACCCATGATGCTATAAATAAATTAATGTAACAAAACTCAATGTCATTAGTCACAAAATGGAGCTTAAATAGTTTGATTTTATGATTCACAAAATCTTATGGCCTCTCTAAAGTTATCACCAAGATGGCTGCCACTGGAAACTACAAGCCCCAAGATCCTTTAGTTCTCAGTAACTCCTCCTCCCTCCTATGTTCTGCTCACAGTGATGATATAACAGGTTTTCTTGCTCTGTTACCATAGTAATGATGTGTAACTGCCATCACCACAACACCAGCACTGCAACCAACCGACTACAGCCAAACGTAGTGGTGATCACATGACCTGCCCAGGAAGGTGCAGGAGATGTGATGTGGACATGTGACCAGCGGCCATCTTCTGTCCTGTGTATGCTCTGCAGCGGACCGCGCGGAAGAAATTAACGGACTGATTAAAGGGCCAGTAGCATTTTAATTCTCCATTACAGTCTATGTCATCAGCATTTTTCTGCTAAGGGGAGCAAAATTTTAAATAACAACTAATTACGTATTAGCTTATATTTTAAGGACCCATTTGTATATAAATTATGCTGATTCCTGGAATACCCCTTTAAGAATTCTGACAAAGGAATCTTTAAAATCAGAATAGCATAGTCTATTGGAACCTTTCACCAGCTTAAAATGACTTTCCTGGTGACAGGTTTGCTTTAATTATGATACTCTTGAATTTTTAAGATCTAGTGTGATTTTTGCCACCAACAGTATCACCCTAATAATGTCTATGATTACATATATGTACTGAAAATATATTTTTATGAATATTTATATTTACAACTGCTGTGCTGTGCAATTTCAATATAGATTATTAGGGTCCACTATTCTTATTTGCTTTATTTCTGTGCTGTGTTTGATGGTACATCTAGGGGGCCATTAACAAGTGCGGTCGCTTAAAGTTGAGCAGTTTGACAATGTGACTTTCGGACCAGAAAAGGTTGTTCACTGACCTAAATCCTTAGATCAGGAATAGAATGAACATTTGAAGTGAGACCGAGTGCCCAAACTACAACCAAAATCCACTTATTTACCGTGAAGTGCCAACATGGGATTTTTAGCAGTAACTTTTTACTACCTGTTCTTCCACATCTTTCAATCATATGGGGCCTCCTGAAGCCACCAATACAGTTGAAAGAAGGAGGGAAAATTCTGACTCTAATTGTAGCTTCTCTCCAGGGTCTCTCTCTACAGGAAGAATGGCGGATCCAGCATGGTGACCTCCAAAGATATTGCAGTTCTGTCCACACCATCTAATTTTACCTGCAGTTCCAAACAGCCAATGAAGTGTTGCAGAGAGCAGCATCTCTTAAGTTGCCTGGGACTGCAGGAAGATTTAGTCCTGTTCGGTGAACTCTGTCTTGGGGCGATGACCTGAGTGCCCACAGAAATGGCTCTGAGTGCCACCTCTGGCACCCGTGCCATAGGTTCGCCACCACAGTCCTATATGGTCACCAACTCTGACTCCAACTCCACATCCCTGACTGATTACTCAGAAATGGTGGGAGGTAGAAAAGTAAATAATTGGATGTGGTGGAGGAGTGAAAGGTCCCTATTAAACTGCCCACCCTCAAAGAACAAAGGTTTAATGGAATGTTTAAATATTTCACGTTTACTAATGTATTTTTCAAAATGGCTTCCAACCATGGTTGTCTTAGGTGTACAGTAGATCTTAATAGGTTATTTAGAACTATAGAGATATCTAATTCTACATGAGGATCTAATACCTTTACTAGAATTTAGTGAGACAAATTGATGTTTAGCGCAGGGGGCATATACAAGTCAACTTAACCAAAGATGGATGTCATGCAATGTTCATAAAGGTCCAACTCATGAAATCTTCCTACAAAATAGGCTTAAAATAATTCAAACTGGCATCTCAGACGGATGGCATGAACATAAATATTTTTTTAATGCCAAACAAACAGGAAGAAGATGTTTGTTCACTCATTGTTTAGATGAAAGACCTTGTATAGTACATATTCTCCTGGAACGTCTCCTTTCAGATTCACATAATAAAGACACATCACCTGAAGGACATTTACGTAAAGGACTGAAGCAACAATATGATATGTTGAAGGGTCGCACAAATATTTGCTTTGCTTTTATGCTTGTGTTTTTTCATTGTCATTGTGTTTAACTAGAGAAAATGCCCTTTGAGTAGTAAAAATTAAAATATAAAAAATTAAGTTAAGTTAATTTCTTCTTTGTAATAATTGTAAATATTTAGGTTCTCCCGAAAAAGAAGGAGCCCAACTTAATTCGAACAACGTTTGGCACACAACATTAGAAACAGTAAAGATGGAAAAGTTATTGTGGACCCTGGAAGTAGAAATACCATCTATCTATCTATCTATCTATCTATCTATCTATCTATCTATCTACCATAATTGATATATTAGGCCATCTTACAGTACAAACAGTAAGTCTAGCTTGTGTGCACCTAGAAAGAATAATGTCAGATTTAAGCTTCTACTTAATGTATTTATTGAGATGTAGCAGTCAACATATTTTTTGTGAATTTTTTACCTACTACTGGTAGAAGTATGGGTCAGTAGTATATTATGCTGCCTTTACATAGTGCACTGGATGGAGCTTCAGTCCTGTCTTTCTCTCTCCTCTGAGTGCCTAAGAGAAGATAAGATACTTTTCAGCAGATCAGGAGGGCACAGGGACAGGTTGTGCTGAGAAGAAGATCACGAGGCAAAGCTTTGAAGAATAATGGTAACCAAGCAAGACAAGTCTGTACAATACTGCCAGGGAAGACCAACCCAGCTCACCACTCCTTGATCACTTGTTTTAGAGGATCCTTCTGAAAGGTGCCCATAAAGAAAACTCTACATCTGCAAACATAGATAGTCCTTACTTGTTGTAGTATCATCATTTTTAAAAAAAAATTTGGTAAAGAGCTACAGCATACAAAATATCCCACACGTTTCAAACTTTACATATCGGTTTTAAGTCTTTGACTAAGAACAGATTTGTAAGGGGCCAAAACTTATGTGATATTTTTGCTAACATAGTACATGTTTTTTTTTGTTTCAATGTATTAAAATAAAGCAAGTTTTTATTGCAAGAAGAGTACTGCGAAATACCACTCCAGTCGATGGGAGAGCCTCTCCAGAGATTGCTGAAAGACTTGATGACTAGACAACTTGATTGTAGCACGTTGACTATGAAAAGTAGTCTGTGAAGTGTGTAACACCACCGAAAAAGTGGAGCTGTCACTAGATCAGTCAGTGCCAGGGCAGCAAACTGATTGCACAGGTATTTAAGAAATGCCTGTGCCACATTTGTGTCACACGTGACTCTTTTGTGGTGCAGCTGCACTAGTATTCATGTGACACAAATTGGGGCGCGTTCCGGTGCTCAGTCGGACCATGCCCCACATTTATCATGCAAAGTCCGACAGAAGTGTGTGGCACGCACCATGGTGCACTGTATCAGAGAAGTGCAAAGGGCGCCAAACTGCATATAGTACAGACTGCACTGTTCTTAGTAAATGTGGGCCATTGTATCTCTATAATTTAAATGCACAAAATTTAAGTGGGTACCGGATAATGGAATAAATAGTTTTACATTTCACGTGATCTCCCATTTATGCAAAATATAAATCTATAGTTTATTTATTTACTCTTAAAATACTAAAGGGTGTTCTCATAAATGGGAAATAGACAAAATACATACCAGATCTCACAACGATAATGCATCATTCATAGTACTGGTTTCCCCATATTGGGAAGAGACGCTGTACAGGTTTCTTTTGGCTCCTGAAATAGTTTTGCGATACCTCCAAATGACATGACAGATGACAGGTCTTGTTTGAGAAAAAATTGTACCAATTGAGGTTATATTTATCAATATGATAACCACAAAATTTGGTCGGGCATTACAGTTTAAAAAATGTTTTTACATCTTTACATCTTGTGACTTTGTTGGAAAGGGGTGTGGCTTCAGTTAGAAACATTTTTGTTGTTATTGGAGTCCCTGATGTCTTCATCACTATTATCTCCTCTATGCTCTGCTAGCTCTCTCCATCCTTCCTCCCTCCCCTTTCCTGCTGATGACATGAACTGACAGAGATTTGGAACAGGGGGTCAGTTAAAGGATGCATGAGGGACAGGGGAGTTAGGAGGGAGGAAGACAGCCAAAAGAGCAGATAATAATGATAAATGCAGCCTTGTACCAGATACCCCTGTGACTCAATGCAGTTTGCTGTAAGGGAGTTGAGTATACTTTTATATACCTTTAAAAGTGAGTGGGATCAGCAGATTGGGAATTAGTATTAAAAAGTCTATTAGAATCTGTCATTAGATGTGAAAATGTGTGCCCTGATGACAGGTTCCCTTTAAACTTATTCCTTTTATAATGTAATGATTATCTATAAATATAATTTTTAATATTAATAAAATAGTCACCATCCTTCTTCCTTGTGTTAACATTTTTATTTGTCCTTTGGATCTGTGTTGAAAGCACAAAGTTACAACTGGAAGAAACACCATGCCACAAAATTGCATAGAATTTTTACCCCAAAGTTGAATAAAATTGTGTACTATAAACCAATTGGAAAGAAACCACCTAATTACATAGGTCGCCTTTATTCCTATGCCATAAAAATCACAATGTCCATGAAATCACAATATTAATACTTTGCTGAATAGAACATTCATTCAATTTTTAACAACATCCCTTTTAGTGAGCATTTAGAAACATAAAAAATGAATAAAAACAAAAAATCTTATATGGCGGCCCTTGGTTAAGGGATTAGTGTCAAACCTTGTATTAGAAAACCAACGCTGACTTCAGTAGTATGCAAATAACCAAAGTGTACAATCGGGAATAGTCACTGTATATAGGTGTACATGACATAAAATTTACAATAAACAGATTCACACATTCGACATGTAACAAGGCAAAGACAGAAAGGCACAAGACTAGTACATCAGAAAGACCCTTCATAATTGTTAAAAATCTAATTCAAGTATTATTAAAATATATTGACCCTTACATACAATAAAGGCAGACATCTTGTGGCCAGGACCTATATGTATACTATCATCTAAGCCTAGCCATGAAATAACAATAATCTTACAAAGAGATGTTGTTCTGAATAGTCTAATAGAGAAGATTTGAGTTGTTTTTTGCCACAACCCATTGTGATATCTACTGTACTGTCTTCAGACAGAGGCCTAACTTGCAGCTGCCGGGCCCCAATGCACAATCAGGCCCACAATTTTAATGAGCAGTTGTATGTCTTCATATGGAGAGGAGATGCCTTAATGCCCGTTTCCTACAAACTTAATCTTTTTCCATGGGGGATTTATGGGACCATACCTAGAACTACTGAGCTGAGCTAATTGCTGAGCTCAGTTCAGCGGTTGTAGGCTCTGTACGGTAAATCCTGCATGCACTTAGAGAAAATTTGTCAGAATAAGAACAAGGGTAACTGACCTTAGACTTTCGGGCTAAGGAACGACCAGACCCTTTGCACCCCCTCAATGACATGACATAAAAATAGGAAAAATTGTAGCAGTCTTTCTCCTTCAACATGAGCTTTTTCACCCAGAAAGTGTCAGAAAAGACTAAAGCCCCTTGTCCATGCGGGTGTTTGGTCAGAGAAACTGGGCTTTTTAGATTTCCCAGTCCAGACTCAATTTCACAGAAAAGTCTGCTAATTTTTGCAAACATTGGTCGACCAAAATGGTTGCCCTTTTTGGATGACTTTTATTCCATGTTCCTTGACATATTGGGGCTCATTTACTAAGGGTCCGCGGAGCGCATTTTCATGGGGTTTCCCGACGATTTTGGCACACGCGATCGAATTTTGGCGCATCATCAGGTGAACTCCGGCGGACCTCGGCGGGGAAGTGATGGATGCAGGAACACAGGTGTACGAGCTACGTGAATCACGCCGGACTTCATCTTCGTTGGACCGTCCGAATCGGGGATCGCAACAGGAACGGGTAAGTAAATTTGCCCCATTGAATCAAATGTGTTGGTATAGTGGGCCACTGAAATGGTGCTTAATCACAATAGAGAAAGACAAAATTAGTTCTACTACATCAGTACACAACTCAATGATGACTGCCCAGATGGTTGTAGATGGCAGGAGTTTGATACTGATCACTGTTCCACGGTTACTGTATATCCGAGCCAGTGTAATATGTGTATCACATTACATTACTAACATTCCTAACCAAAAAAAGGATATACTTTATAGATACAGTATAAAAAAGTATGTACAGTACATATTAAAAAAAACTTGTCTCGTCTAATATATGATATTTCCTATTTACCGGTAAGTGGAAATTGTGTAAGTTAGACAATTGTTAAAATAGAAATGGAATCACTAATACATCAAGCATCGCCTCGAACCCTGCTTCAGTAGACCTGTCCTAAACATTGTATTAAAATATCCCTATATCTCCATAGTAGATTCCACATTGTTTCAATATATTACAGAAATATTCCTAATACAAGTAAACAATAAATGTAGAATAAACACGAGCAGAATCAGACAAGGACAATAGGGAACTCATACTTCTATTTCTTAATGGGGATATGAGAATATTTTAAGGAATGAATCTACATCTGGAAAGTTTTATAAAACAGCATCTAGAACGTGATCTCTGCAATGCTAGACATATAAAACCAAGCTCTTCTACATCTGAAAGCTTTGACTTATGACGAACCAGACCTCAATGAAAACCCCTGCTCACCCTGCGCCCTGACACGCCCAAAGTGACCTGGAAACTGATTTATGTGCCTTTTCCACAAGAAAACTAAGAACACATAATGATTTCCCCCATTGTACTCTGTAGTACAGGACACTTCCTCACAAAATTGGATAACTTCCAGCCAATGTGGAGCATTCTTCTGGGTATCGCCCGTATACCTGGAGCCTGCATGTGAAGTATAGGAGATGAAACTATTTGTTGCTTCATACACTAATATTTACAAAAAAAAAACATACTTTGTAATAATCCAATGAAGCTACCCTGATGGCAAAAACAAAAAAAGCGCTACAGGAAGTAAAAATACATGTAATACTAGTGTAAAATACACAATTATTCCATATTTGTTTTTATACGAAGGCGATTGAGCTGATAATATATTATACATTAAAAAATGTTAATAAAAAAAACAATGCTTTTGACATCTTTCTTAAATCGTGATCAAATAAAAAGTTGACCTCAGAAATGTAAAATTTTTGTAATCTTACACCCCAGATGCATGTGTATAGTGAGGACAATATGTACATTTCCTGCTCTGTTGATTCAGTAAAATGACTAAGGGGGTCACCTGTCTTTTCTTCTTTTTTATCTTGTATTTGCAATTCATTTTGTGAATTTGCATAATTGCCCCAAAATGTTATTCTTTTCCACCTGTACCAGAAATTTTCAATTTTGTGCCTGATATATTGTTAGAATCCAGATGTGGACGTGTCAAAAAGTAGCAATTTTGGGGCAAATTGCAGTAAAAAAAGTTGCAATTTTGGTGTAAAAAATCCACAGACTCAGCTGCCAGATATATCCCCCTCCTAGATAAATCAAATAAGTCCAAAACCCAGAAAACACAAATGTCCAGACTAAAGATAAATGACCCCCTAAGTGTTACTGTACTGTAAGTGGTAAAAGGATAAAAGTCAGAGAACAATCAGGAGCTGATTGTATATATGGACGAATACTTTCATGTAGATAATCACAAATGTGCTTTACTTATCAAAACTGTCAAATTCAACCAATCAGAGTACAGCTTTTAAATATAATATTTTTTTAATTAGTTGCTATTGGCAACATCACACATAGATACTGGCTTTAAATACAGATGGAGAGGTGCCAGTTCTACCCAATCAGGTTACTTTTTTAAAGTAAATAAACTTTGTAACTTTGCAACCAATCACAGCACAGGCTCAATTTATTTAACATATATTTTAAAAAATGAAGTGGAAAATGCCGGTGATTGGTTGATATATACTCCATATATCAAACTTTTTCTTAATAAACTTACAAAGCCATTAATTAAATAACAATTACAGTACAACCATGGCCAATCTGAGAACCCCGAAGAGCTGCATGTTCTTATCTTAAAACAAACATGTCACCAAGAATTTTAAAAATGCTTTGGTCAGCATTCTGAATCATTTCAGTACTGTATATAAGTTTTATTCACATTACCTGGCTCCCTGCCAGAAGCACGTGTGAGGGGGCAGCTGCAGTCTGTGTGTGTCTCAGTCTCCTTATGCATTTTTCCTTTACTCAACACCATCCCCCTCCCACCTGCCTGTTTAATGTACATGACAGGAAGTGGGTAGGAGTAAAAGAGATGAATAAGTGTGGAGGAGAAGAGACTGACACAGGCACACACAGGCTACAGCTGCCCCTCTTCTGGGACTCACCACATGCTGCTGGCAGGGAGCCAGGTAATGTGAATTAAACTTATGTAAAGTACTGAAATGATTCAGAATGTTGACAAAGGCATTTTTAAAAGCAGCATAGCAAGGCTAAAGAAACCTGTCACCAGCTAAAAATGACATTCCTGGTGACAGGTTACCTGTTATAGATTTTTTATGAATTGATTCATTAAAACATTAAGATGTTTAAAGTCAAAAAATGCAGTTTCCTGAAGTGTCTATATAGTAAATACATGAAATGGCAATTCTAGGCAGTGTCCACTGTCCCTCTGTTATTGCGTCTAGAGATGTACTGATAAATTAACCTATAAGGTGTGTCCATACACAATTTGACACAAGTGGTCAGTATCAGGGTGTGTATGGGTAATGCACCACTGGAAAGCTAAATGGTAACACCCAGTTGTCAGTTTATCCACAAATATTAAGAGAGTAACAACAAAATAGAGAGTTCTGTGCACAGCGCTCCAGACGTCTTCCTTTATGGTGGAAAGTAAGACCTCTTTAACATTAACATTTTCCCACAATTTTACCAAGAAAACTTCTGGCAAGTGAACGCACGGTGTAGTCACAACGACTAGTAACTTTATTTCCAAATACAGCACAACATTCTGAACATACATTTCTCCAGGTTTTCCTATTTGCACTGTGTACAGTTTTCAGAAAAGTTTACATAAACTATAATAGTTTAAAATCAATATTTTTGATCCTGCAAAATATATATTTTTTTTATATATATCTATATTTTTGTTTTAAAATTTATAATCCAAAGACGGATTCAACATACATTACAACACTATTCAATACCACAGAAAACGACGCTTCTTACACCTGTTTTGTTACTAATTTGCAGAATCTAACCACGGAGTTAGCATCCTTTGTTCTGACATGCACACTCGACTTGCGCCCCTTCCCATGGGGGATCCCGTAAAAACCCACACGCTCAACACTTCTGTTTTAAAATTTATAATCCAAAGACGGATTCAACATACATTACAACACTATTCAATACCACAGAAAACGACGCACCTTACACCTGTTTTGTTACTAATTTGCAGAATCTAACCACGGAGTTAGCATCCTTTGTTCTGACATGCACACTCGACTTGCGCCCCTTCCCATGGGGGATCCCGTAAAAACCCACACGCTCAACACTTCTGTGTTCATGTGATATGCTGTGGGTATAGTGTACGTCAATAAATATTTGCTCTGATGGTCTCCGACTGGGGACCATATTGCCCAAAAAAAAAAAAAAAATTCATCATTCACTTATATTACAGATACATAATGGTCTCCGACTGGGGACCATATTGCCCAAAAAAAAAAAAAAAATTAATCATTCACTTATATTACAGATACATAAAATATCAAAAGAGCAAGCAACCAGTGCTTGCAAAGCAAAATGTTTAATCTCTCAGTGCAACATAAAGCAAATATTGAGCGGTTTAGGTACATATACAACTAGAACGACGGGGGGGGGGGGGGGGGGGTCTTATTCAAAACTGTTCCAGTGGTTACTGTGATCAAAGGTCGCGTCGTCCATAGAAACCTATGTTCATCAGAATATACTAGCAAAGATACAGTTTGATATGGATAGCGCAAGTCGGAATAATCTTCATCCGGTTCTTGTGATTTGGCCTTCCTCTTTAGGCTAGGACTCTACAAAGAATGAAGGTCCTGCGCCTCCACTCTTTACAGTACGTATGGCATGGAAGTTACTTTTTTTGCCTATTCAGATACACCTGGCTTAGTGGCCATATCCTCCTTTCGGAGCCTGCGGGGGACCGCTTGCGGAGGCTAAATGTGCTGGCGACATTCTGTGACTTCTACCTATTGTTGCAGCCATTCCCCTTATTTATTTGAGCAACCTTATTATAGCTAAGTGCTCGCGACCCTCACTGACCTACGTGACTAATTTCTTTCTACAAACCAGTGACTGAAGTGCGTAGATGCCCATAAAGAAAAAATCAGGCAGGTTCCTATTCGTTATACCTTACTCCGGGTTGTGATCGGCAGGAACACAGTCTAAACTCAACGTCAATGATGAGGGGTCTCATGTCAAACACTGCAATAGGGTTTCAGGCCTAGAGACTAGCATTCTGGCGTGGCTAACTGCAGCTGATGACCCGTCGCGCGGGTTATATCCCATTGATCGGGATAGTGGTATCTAGCGCTAGGCTAAGCTTCTCACATGTGTGATGAGTGACACCGGGTATATTAGGCCCCCTAAGCCTCTTGGGCCTGCTACGAACCGCAGGGAGACCCCGTCGAACCCCTCAATTACACTTTCTGTTATCTGCCTAGCCATTTATTGTTGGTATGGTTGCTGGGAAAAAAAAAAAAATCCACATGACTACTGTAATGGGGCTACACGCATAGCGCTCCATCGACACTGTGTGGTGTTATACTTGTTAACACATGGATGTATCACACAGAATCGAAACAAGTATGTAGAGCTTGTGCAAGATACGGAGGACAGTCTTATAGACTACAGGCAAATACGGATTACACACGAGCCAGACGCGATCATGTTCATAGCATGCTGGAGCAGTATACGGATCGTCACAGATATACGGACAATTATAAACCAACTATTGTGTGGCAGGTACCTGATAACTGAAGACCTACAACGGAGATGGTAACGTGGCCTTAGTATCTTTCAACACACCACATGTAAGTAGGAGTGGGTTACATATCGCGATCGAGGCATTCCTTACTGCAGACACAATCCGGTAGATTTATCAGGTAAGACGTCCTAGTGTTGTTTATATTATTAGCCATTTTAGCAAAACATTGATTTATGTGAGCATAGATCATATATACATTCAGCCATGCTGATGTAATAAGAGGGAGAGGGGGTGTTGGTCAGACCAATTTTTCTTACATGTTTGTTCTTAATAGAAACTTATCTGGAGAAGGGGGGGGGTATTTTTCTGCACCTGGTTTTTATATACAAAAGAGGACACAAGCCATGTAGGGGTTATATACAGGAGAGGACACAGCCATGTGAGGGGTTATATACAGGAGAGGACACAGCCACTGTGAGGGGTTATATACAGGAGGGAAACAAGCCATGTGAGTTGGGTTAATACAGTAGAGGATACAAGCCATGTGAGGGGCTATATACAGAGAGATACAAGCCATGTTAGGGGTATACTATAATACGAGTATACATGCCATGTGAAGGGGATATATACAGGAGAGGAATAAGTCACACTATAATAGTTTAAAATCAATATTTTTGATCCTGCAAAATATATATATTTTTTTATATATATCTATATTTCTGTTTTAAAATTTATAATCCAAAGACGGATTCAACATACATTACAACACTATTCAATACCACAGAAAACTACGCTTCTTACACCTGTTTTGTTACTAATTTGCAGAATCTAACCACGGAGTTAGCATCCTTTGTTCTGACATGCACACTCGACTTGCGCCCCTTCCCATGGGGGATCCCGTAAAAACCCACACGCTCAACACTTCATGTGATCATGTGATATGCTGTGGGTATAGTGTACGTCAATAAATATTTGCTCTGATGGTCTCCGACTGGGGACCATATTGCCCAAAAAAAAAAAAAAAATTCATCATTCACTTATATTACAGATACATACCAACAAAGAAGCATTATATGGTTATGCATGAATGTTACGTCTTCACAATAAATGCACCAAGACTCAGAATATTAATAAATAACTAAAAAAACTGGACAGCTGAGTGCAATAGAAAACTGCTTCTCTTGGAAGTGTGCCTTCAAAAGAGCACTGTAAGCTCCTGTCGTGTAACACTATACAGAGGCAATATCAGATCGCCACAGGTTAACGACGGGCAATGCGGGAGCACCCCTGTGACAGCCCAAAGACTTAATGCAACTTCACAGTCCTAGTTAAAGGGATGTATCAAATGCCTTTAATGGAGCCTCTTCTTCACCCTCAACTTCATGATCGGGACTTTTGTGATTTCCAGAGTTCCCCACTGGAGACTTCCCGCTGTCGGGTGTTAAGAGAGCCGAGCTATGTTCTCCGTCTTCACTGAACTTTCCCTTCATGGCCTCTTGAACAAACTCCTGAATTTCCATTGGAAGTCGCTTGAACTTGTCTTGATATTCCTGGTCGAGTTCAACCTGAAACTGGAAATAAAGAAAATGTAATGTAAGTCACCAAACGACTCAACACATCGGTAATACCAGCTACGTGTGCAGGGACCTGTGGCCAATATTAGATGAGCAATGACTACACATATATTTTACTGAATATTTAATAATATTTAAACATTAAACCGTTATTTTTATAGCATTTGTAACTGACAAGACTGTAACTGCATCATATTTTGCTGTCCATGGGATAGGCTACAAGCAGTTGATTGGTAGTAATGCTTATTCGGGATCCCAAATGTCAAAAACCACTGTCAATTGGGGTGTGGCCAACTGGGCGAACAGAGCATTGTCAATCAAGGCAGAGCAGAAGGTGCTAGGTGATGAAAATGGGCACGAGAGGTGTCATAAACTATGGGTTATGAGTTCCCCTCTTATGATAGGAGAGTCACCTTTGCCCTATAACGATAAAGTAATTAAGGACATGTACAATAGGGCAAACAGATCCACCCCCCTATGTGATCCCCTTTGTTCTCTTCCCCCCCTTATCAAAAGAATTGGTAACTGGTTTCGCTGTCATTAGAGGTGCTAATTGGGTTCCTGGAAATGGTTAGACTTGCTGTTCTCCCAAGGGCTAATGGTTTTTCATGGGTCTTAAATTGACTCCCTAAGAACAGGAAAAATTATACTTCAAAGAAAACTTAGTAATAAAGCAAATATTTTAATTCGGTCAACGGATCTGGATCAGTAGTCACCTTATGTCCTGGGGTTGTCAAGCCCAAAGGATTTGAAGCGGATAGGAAGCCAGAAAAAGCCTATTAGACAATTGGCCACACATTTAATAATGGTGTTTGGTACTGTTAGATTTGTTAATTCATGCTGGTAAATGTGGGTGGGCAGTCTTCTTTACTCAGGGACTCTTGGGAAGAAAAAGAGTATAACATATTTTTGGACAAAATGTCCCTGATTTTCCAGTCTGATTAGGTGTAGCACACACCCCTTAACAGGAACGAGGGGGGGATCGATATGTAGTTAAAAGTAAATGCCAGCATGAATCCTGTGGTCCATGGGGAATGCATTCAAGCTAGCCAGAATTCCAAAATTTTCATAGGTTTTCCCCACGCAGGATCTTTATGCCAATCCAATTAGTAGAGGTCGGTCTTTTCTTTTATTTTATCCCTTTATTTCATGTTTGCTGTATGGTATGTCTTGTTATTTACCCTTTTGTAACCATTTAAGCATTGGCCTATTTTGCATATTAAATAGTCCTTTATAAGTTTTCCTATGTGCTCTATAAGTTCCCATACCTTGGAGAGGGGATTACGCTAAGCCGTGTGTTAAGGGTGATGTTGTACTAGCAGTAGATATAGGTAGTGCGTGTTGTAGGCGAGTAGTAGATATAGACCGTGTGGTTCCAGGTGATTGAGGAATGTTACGGCTCTAGAAGAGTGTGTATTGGGTGTAGGTGTGCGGTCCTGGTGGGGCTTCTGTAAGCCGTAATTACGAGTGGTGGCAGCCGTGAAAAGTGGTGTATGGAAGGGTGACTTTTTTTTTCGGGGTGCTGACGGCTGTGTAGTAGCGTTCATAGGCAGTAAGTGGTAGGGGGGTGTACATGTGTGGTGTGCGCCCACCTGGGCTGTGCGTGTGTAGGTCTGGGATCCGATGCGTTGGTTCCTGACATGAGAATTAAGCTGAGGGGGTTTGCGTGTGATAGGGGAAGTAAGAATTTAGCGTAAGGACGCCATTTTGTGATGAGTGGGCGGAGCTTAGGGCAATTTGCGTGGTCTCCTGGCGTACGTGAACCCCGTGTTTGGAACCCGGCGACTCGGGTTCGTGACAAGAGGGTGCACTGAATATCCTAGCCCCTCCCATAGAGCACTGAAATCCTCAGTTTTTGTTTGATATATATAATTTTTTTCGCTACATTCTGGACATAGATTTCTAGATAAGCTCATGCTCATGATACAGAACACTTCACTTACAAGGCCATATGTTAGGTTTATAGTATAGGGACCCGTAAACGGGCAGGTTTCCTTTGGGAGCCCTACTGTCAGAGGCAGAACACCACAGCCCCATCTGTAGAGTACTGGCTCTACTACATGGCTCCCCACAGAATCCCAAGGAAGACAACAGTGGTGGATGATCCCATGTCCACCCGACGTGTGACATACTCTACGTCACATGTCGGAAGAGGGCTAAAAGACTAAACTTAAAAGGACAAACACGAAACACTTCAGTTAAGGAGAGGATGTCTTCACTTGCGTTTTGGGACTCAAGTTAATTATAACTAAAAGAATAAACTTCGGAACGCAATCTTAAATGTTTTGACTGTAAAATTCACTTGCCCTAAAAGACAAAACCCAAAAAGAAAAATTTATTTCTGAAATAACAAGCTTTTTGCTACTAATTTTCTATACTTAAGCCAAGGGTATGTGAGGATTTTTTTCTAATTCAAAAAAGAAAAATGTTGTTTCTGTCCACAATAATTATGGTACTCTTAAACCAAAGTTTGATTGAGAAATCAAAACATTTGATATTCTTTATTATACTACTATAAAAGCTTGACTATTACATAAGAAAATATATATAAAAGTCACCGGTCTGAATGAACTCTCTAGTGCACTGCTCTGCTTCCCCCAAGGTAATATAAGGCAAGGGATGCCTGCACTATATTTAGCTTAATTAAGTCTCCATAAAAGGTAAGAATCTGAATTCTGAAAAAAACTAAACTTCTTCCCATATGCAAAGCAAGTAAGACGACTGACGAAGGACCTCACCACGATCGTCTGCAAAAACACTCTATGATATACAGAGTACCTGCTAATAACAAGCGGATGTATCATTTAACTCTGTGGTTAAATGTTATTCTATGTGGACAAAGTTCCACTATTGAATTGGGCGAGGGGAGAAGAAAAATGAATGAAGGTTTCTGTGCTATACAGCGACCACAGGTGTGAATGGGGTCAAACTGGAAGCTGTTTTACATGTGTTGGTTCTCTTGGAAAAGACCCTGGTAGAGGACTTTAAGTGCAGGATTGGAGGACAAGTGTGATCATTGCTCCAGAGCAAAGCTTCCAGGTTTAAATGGGTCAACAATGCACCAGGTGTACAATCCCTTAAACCCTGAAGGACGGAGGGTTTTTGTTCGCTCATTTCTCGCTCTCCAACTTCAAAAATCCAGAACTTTTTCAGTTTTCGTGTACAGACTGTCTGAGGGCTTATTTGTGCGTCGAACAAATTTTACTTCCGTAATTGGTATTTATTGTAAAATGCAGGTACTGCCCAAAGCTAAAAAAAATTCCAAATGTGGAAAAAATTGAAAAAAAAACGCACGTGCGTAACGTCGTTGTGGGCTCAGTTTTTACGACTTTCAATCTTCGCTCAAATAACGCCTCTTTATTCTTGGTTCGGCAAGTGCGATCGACGTGTGATACCATAATTTAGACAGGTTTTAATGTGTTTAATACTTTTCAAATAACGAATGTGTACAAAAAAGAAAAAAAACTTTTTGCCATCTTCTGACGCTAATAACGTTTTTCATACTTGGCGCCCGGAGATGTGGGAGGTGGTCATTTTTTGGGCGAAAAATGAGGCGACGTTTTCATTGCTTACCTTTTGAGGTCTGTGAGACATTTGATCATTTTGATTTTCATTTTTTATGTTATGGTAAAAAGGGTAAAAGTCGAATTTCGGACATTTGGACGACATTTCCCGCCTCGGGAGGTCACCGGCCGGCCGTAACCGTTTAATATTTTGATAAGACGGGATTTGGACGCGGCGATACCTTAATATGTCTGTGTTTTACTGTTGTATGTTTTATATCCGTTCTAGGGAAAGGGGGTGATGAACTTAAATATTTTAGTAATTTTTATTTTTTAAACTTTTTTTTGTCTTTTTTTTTCATATCTTTAGACCATATAGGGTACATGAACCATAGATGTAGAATCGCTGCTACATAGTACTGCAATAATCTGTATTGCCAATATATGGCATTTTTGCAGCCACATTCATTACAATTAGCCACCGGGCTCATTGTAACGAATATGCAGCTGCCAGATAGCGACCGTGTCCAAAGAAGACACGAGGCTTAGCCTGGCAACTGATCGCCGCGCTCCCCGATACGTTTGGGAGGGCGTGGCGATCGAAAAAATAGATGGCGGCGACCCACGGCCCGCCGTCTTTTTAAAACGCCCGGCGACTTTGTCGGCGGCGTTTAGGGGGTTAATAGCCGCGATCGGTGCACGCACCGACCGCGGTTATTAGCGGGGTTTTGGGGGTTTTGTGCAAAAGCAAAAACCCCCACCTTTGTATGGAAGAGGACTACCCGTGAGCCTCTCTTCATACATCCCTATACATCTTGTCGCCGTAGAGCGTTACGGCCAGAGCGGTTAAGGGTTAAGAAGGGTGTGGACGCATGTCAGAAGTCGCTCTCCTACAAGGAGACACAAGAGGTGGACTGTTTGTGGAGCACACGTGAGTGACACTGTTATCTGAACGTATGTTTCATGCTGGCAGGGAGAAGCCCTCAGTTGGCTAGTGAGGGCCGCAAGTGTTAGGTAGAGCCGGACGGCAAGGATTTTATTTATGTTTTATTGTTACTGCTGTTTTTTGCTGGATAAAATGCACCGTTTTTCACTTATCCTGCTGTCAAGAGAGCTTTGTCATTGCCCTGCCGACCCCACGGTTTGAGCTGAACCCCCTACAATTGGGAGGATGCATGGCAGGTTGCTGCGCAACTTGCCATGACACAAAAGTGCGGATGAACTTTAAAACTTTGTGGAAACTTAAAAGGGCCAGGAGGTCTAATTTTTTCCTGGGAAAGCAGCGCGGTGCTGCAAAGGTAAGGCCAGACAATGAGGCAGGAGGAGCTGTTGAGAGCAGCTGAGACAGTCTAACCTGAGACATGAGGCAGTATGGCTGATGGCGACAATGCGCACACAAAGTACGACGGCAGATCAGCTGTGCGGCAGCAAAGCATGGAAAAGCTGAATGCACGTCTGAGAGAAGAGATGTGTGCTGACTCTAACCCTGGCTTGCAATGTTAAAGGTCCAGATAACGGAGTAAGAGTACTGTTGAGCTATGGACAACCAACAGGAGCCCATGTTGGGGTGATCTGCAGGTGGATCCTGCTGAAAGGAGTCCTGTTGCTAAGGGCAGTGTTTTGATTGGAGGTGCCATTAGGAGGAGTAATAACTGTTGCTACAAGCAAACGAAAACCTCAAAAAAACGCTGGGACATATGGGATCGATTTTCTACAACAGAGGAATTGCTATGCTACAACCCAGCACCGATGCAAACCACCGGTAAAGTGAACATATCCAGGAGTTTCCTGGTAGAGTGTTTGGGGCTTAAGGGAGCTGGGAGGACTTTAAACACTGTGAAATAATGTTCCCGTGGGCTGGGAAAGCAGAGGCAAATTATGGATAACCAAAGGGAGTGGTGAGACGTGTTCTGTTCCAAAGCTTGGGCACGTTCCATTGACTGTCCATTTATGGTTTAAAACCCTCTGCTGCGTTCTGATCGAAGTATGTGTGGTCAGAAGCGGAACCAAACTCCAAGTACCTTGTGATGCACAACAGGTGCAACGTCAAGGAATACATTGAATGTACTGTGGGTTGGAATCCTATTAGGTGTTTGTTTGGGTTCCAGGACAAAATATATTTCCAAAATCATTGCCAGAAATATTACTGGTTTCTGGATGTTGTTCCATGAGGACCCACAAGACTTCTGACTTAACTGTTGAGACTGGTTTGGAACAGTGGAACATGAATCTGTTAATAAATCTGATGATATTGATGTGTGAGATTGTGCTTTAGGAGAGGCCGGATTTCAAGTTCTGTGGGGGAATTCTGGGAAAAAAATATGTCTCTATTTCTTGCACCCTGCTGTTTATCCGCAGGAGACAAATTCCCAGAAAATGCTTGTATTCTCACAAGGACATATACATCAATAGAGCTTGATATCTGATGATAAAAATGGTGGTAATGACTATGCTATGTGATAACAATGCTCCACCCATATTCCTCTGGTGTACACAGGCCAAACCTGACACGTGCAGAGATCTGTAGACTTGGTGGGTAGGTGTCACAGAGCTGTGGTAAACAGAGGCATCTAAGTGCTCACGGGCACCCCAGAAGTTGTGCTGGGTAATAGTGAAAATTCACTGCGTGATGGGAAAATGTAGCATTACATTATGTCAATGTGGTTTACGTGCTAAACACAGAAATGTTATGATCAGGCCAGTCTTAGACTCAATAATGTGTTGCAATTAGCAACCAATTCTTCCTACACTGACAGGGAAAAAGATAAGATGGCTCTTCTGGGGGGAAAGAAAATGTAGTGGTAAATTGCTTTCCAATGTGCCACACAAACAGGAGGTACATAAGTGTGGGAGATTGTGTATGATAATTTAACCCTCCCATCACATAACACATGTGCAAAGTGATGGAAAGTGTTGCTGTGCTGTGTGAGATGACTGATTTGTGCTGGTGGACTCCTCAGGTTTGACTGAACTGAGTAATCAAAGCAGCAGAGATTGTCATTGCGTCAGAGGAAGGCCTGGTGTGAATGAAGCCATAAGTGTTGCAGTGTGCGTTTCCAGCTGGAAGAGACATGAGGTGTGTGGCACTGTGTGGGAATATGGCACCTGTCAGTGAGGTGGGTGAACTTGTGGGGATATGCCCTGTCATGGGTGGGTGCACTGTGTGGTGGATATGGCACCTGTCAGTGAGGTGTGTGGCACTTGTGGTTGGATATGGACACATTCAGTGAGGTGGGTGCACTTGTGGTGGATAGGCACCTGTCAGTGAGGTGGTTGCACTTGTGGTGATATGGCACCTGTCAGGATGAGGTGGGTGCACTCGTGGTGGATATGGCACCTGAGTCTCTGCATACACGCCCAGTACTGAACCAATAATATGGAACAACTTCCCTAGAGTCACCAGTGTTACTGATGTTATGGAGTATGACACAGGGACTGGCACAATTGTCGATAAAATAAAATAGTAGGACAAGATTTCACCCTTAGAATTGTGCCCCCCGAGGCAGTTATATGAAGGAGGATAGTGACCTGCTGTTGTAGGCTTGATTCCATGTCAAAGGGATGAAGGGAACTATGATTTCAGCCCTGGTTGTGAGTTAATTATCTGTCAGAGCAGCTGAGGGTCCTGACAGCTTTGTAGAAAGGACTCTACCTTGATGAGATACCAAACTGTATGTGCCTGAGAAGGTGTCATGGGAAAGTGATCTTGCTGAACCCGATGAACCTTCTGGTGATACAACCGTAGGCCGATTCCTTGGTTTCCTCCATGTGGAGGAAGTGTCACCAGATTAGTGGTGTCCTATCCACATGCCTTTTGTTGATTTTCAGATGGCTTTCTCCCAAGCCATGTGTGGGGGTTATATACAGGAGAGGATACAAGCCATGTGTGGGGGTTATATACAGGAGAGGATACAAGCCATGTGAGGGGTTATATACAGTAGAGGATACAAGCCATGTGAGGGGGATATATACAGTAGAGGATACAAGCCATGTGAGGGGGTTATATACAGGAGAGGATACAAGCCATGTGAGGGGATTATATACAGGAGAGGATACAAGCCATGTGAGGGGGATATATACAGGAGAGGACACTACTGTTAATTTGGGATTTAACATGTTGTATTTTTAATGCATTTTGAAACTAATTGGAACAGCTGAGGAGAGTGGATTTGCCTTATTTCATTACTCTTAACATTTGAATTTACAAAATGCATAGTAAACGCAATGTTAACACATGCATTAATGCGGCGTTTATATTGTGTTTTGTAAACACAAATTTTGACAGTAATGAAATAAGGCAAATCACCTCTCCTCAGCTGTTGTAATTAGTTTCAAAATGCATTATAAACGCAATTAAACCACTACGTGTGACCTCACCCAATTAACCAGTTTAAGAATTTTGACGAAAGAGGCTACTGTGCAAAATGTTAAACAGTTAAAGCATGTGAAATAATTCCAATTTACATGTTAAAATCGGGTCAATGAAAAAAAAAACTTCCTTTGCACCTGCCCTGGACCAGGTGCAGATTTGCACCTAAAAAGTCGCAAAAAAGGTGAAAAGCCACACGGAACATCTGGAAAGTTAAGATACATGAGGCATACTGTAAAAGGTGAAGACTGAGGTGCACTTGAAGAGCGCCAACAAAAGTCGCAAAAAAGGCAATTTGCCTAGCTGAAACTATGATACATGTGCCCCAATGTGTATTGATGAATCAATAATTGCTATGCTCACTTATAAACTGGTTGCCAATTTGCCCATTCATCAGCTAAACACTAGGAATATTTACAAGGGGTAAGACTGGGAACAAACATTTTTTTCAGCCAAGAACATTGTTCACAGGTTCAATTCTTCCTGCACAATCCTATTATTCCAAATAAAAAATAAGCATCACTTTCCCAGCCTACAATTCATGCCCAGCTGATAACCTATAATTCATGGCTATCCTCCTAGTGCTTAGCTCTCACTGTCAGGCCTGCTGAGTTGTAACGTTTGCCGTGCTTAAAAGGCTGCTCCCTTAAAGGGAACCTGTCACCAGGAGACCCATTTTTAGTATTCCCCCAGTCCCCACAGAGCATAGTACATACACTGCCAAAGTGTTTTTGTATAAAAAATAGGTTTTACAGAAAAATAGATATGTTATATTGTACCTTTCATTAGCATCTGCTGTGTGACTAGGCAGTTGCCCACTGGGAGGGGCTGGAAAGGAGCAGTCCCCCCCCCTTGGGAAACATGTGACCTTTTCAAATATATGAATAACTCCCCACACTCGGGATTGGCTGTAGAGGAGCAGGGAGCGTCGCTAAGCCAAGTGATGGGTCTTTTCATATATTTGAAAAGGTCACATGGAGTGGCTGTTTCCCAAGGGGGGGGGGGGGCTGCTCCTTTAGCCCCTCCCAGTGGGCAACTGCCTAGTCACACAGCACAGCTAATGAAAGGTACAATATAACATATCTTTTTTTGGTCAAAACCTAATTTTTAATACAAAAACACGTAAATACGGAGGGAATCGAGGTCTCTGGAGAAAGTAAATAGTGAACCAGGGAGCAAGAACAGAGCGGTAGGGATGGGGTAAGTAGATGGGGGATAGGAGGAGGCAAGGGGGGAAAGATAGGGTGAGGGCGTTGGCAGTGTATGTACTATGCTCTGTGGGGACTGGGGGAGTGCTAAAAATGGGTCTCCTGGTGACAGGTCCCCTTTAAGGCAATCACAGTTTTTGATCCAGTTTTTTGAGCCAAAGCCAAATGTACATTTCATAGAAATAAGGAATATGTCAGAAGGACTTCTCCATCTTGCGGATTCTCCTTCTGAAATTGTGCTGTACTACAATTATGCCTTCCTCGGGAAAAGCCATTGCTATGGTGCCGCAATGCTTATACTGTGACTTATAGTGTAACCGAGTCTGCACACTCTCCTGGCTGTGATACCTTGACCGACTATACTGACACTGTGTTGTTTGCTATTTTCGTTCTGAAAATTGAATTAGAAGAAGTAGATTTTTCCCCCAATTCCCATGATGCCTTGTGTTCTCTCATTCAGTAATTGCAGTGAGATTCTTACAAGTAAATCCACTGAATACTGCACAGTGCACATACAGAATGTATATGGTGACCAGCCTGGCAGCTTCCATCACATGGAGGAGCAGTAAATAAGTGGTAAAAATCTGAAGTAAAACATGAAGAGTCTAGTCTGTGCCACAGTAAGGGTTAATAGCTTCTCTGCACTGTGCACAAAGCACTGAGTATAAGGTTGGGGAGGGGAGAAGCATGAGGTGAAGAGAGACACAGAGAAAGTTCTGTAGCATCACAGACTGGGATGGAGGGTGTTTTGTAGGGGACAGGGGGGGGTCTTGTACTTCAATATTATGTGTAGGAGACATCTGTATTCACAGCACTGAAAACTATAAGCTCTGTCACATGACCTTATCCTCCTTCCTCCACTGTGAGTAGGGAGCAGCAGCCCCTCCCCATAAGCTAGACATGGCAGGAGACCCAGTAAGTATACAGCCAGGCTAAACTGAGGAGGATAGCATAGAAACTGCTGGTTATAGGCAACAAAGATAATAGGCAAAGTTGCTCTACATTCCAAGAGTTATTGATCTTTTTTGGGGGGAAGGACATAATCCCCCACTATAATTGCCCACCTCGTAGTTGTATTATGCAGTGCAGCCTTTCAATATTTTTGTAACTGTGTTACAAAATTCTATTCAGTCCCTTAATGAGAAATGTAAATCCTCAACTGAATTTGAGCTAAGTCTTGCGGACAAGTCTTGCTTTGTTGTGTACTAGGAAACGGACAGGGCTCAATGACCCATAGGACTCTAGGGAACCCTGGGTGGGAAACACTGCCCAATACTATATTTTTATTTAATTCAACAATATCACATTCCAGCACTTTAGGAAAAGATGTGATAGGTGGAGCTGATATATTTATACTACAGGTCTGTCCCTAAAGACATACAGTAAAAGTCTATGGAACTTGCAATATGCTTGGACATAATTTACAATAGCTGACTCACCAATTTAACACACAGGGCTATGTAATCGCTATTGTTGGAATATTAATTATCCCAAACCTGTAAATCCAGTTTTATGATGAGAGTAAACACTGACGAGCCAATAGTTTGCACTCCCACTCTGCAAACAACCACAAAGTCCTGCACATTCATAGGAAACTGATTTTCATATGACGCAAGGAATAACACGGAGAAAACCAATTCCCAGTTTCATTGTGTTATTGGTAGAAATAACGTCTGAAGTATAATGGCTTTATTTATAGCAAAAAAGGGCTCAAAATAGTAGAGATAATTCAATTCCTGAAGATTGCCGAGTCTGCATTTTATAGTCATTTGTAGTGCAACTTTTTTGCCTTCTACATTCTGACTATTGGGTATTGCCAAACAAATTTCCCCCAACCTATATCCTTCTGCACAGTCAGATCTTGTAAAGGCATATTTAGGAGAATGTGCATTAAATAACTGACATAAAAGGAGGATTCACACTTGATGTTATTGTTTGTATGATGAAAAATAATACTATTTTCCAATATACTTTCTGTATCAATTCCTCACAGTTTTGCAGATCTCTGCTTGCAGTCATTCCATAGACGCTTCATTGTTTACTTCTAGTGTTTAGAAATCTGACCATGGTCACACAGGTGCACGGCTCGTTATATCACATAGAGTAATCAGAGCTGTCTGAGATAACGTGCATCTGTGTGACCATGGTCAGATTTCTGTCCACTAGAAGTAAACAATGAAGCGTCTATGGAATGACAGCAACTTTTCATTACATGTTGAAATAGGAAAACCCCTTTAAGATTCTGTTTCCAGGACTTGAGCAAAGAGAGTGTTCACATGTACGGTCACATCTGGATAGCCACACCAATTGTGACAAGGTTCACTGCCCCTTTATTGAGACAGGTATGAAGGGGGGTATATCAACTTGTCCTTGTCTATGGGGGAACAACACTTTCACTTTGTAATATACTTTGTATTTCAAGTTATCTGCTTAGTCACAGTATACAATACTGTAGGGAAATGTTCTTGACTTAAAGGGATACAATTGGCAATGTGACAGCCGCCATTTCTGTAGTGACACTCCTTCTGTGTATATTTTTCCGATTCTAGCCCCTTTCCACATATAGGAAATGACCTCTCTGGTGATGCAGGTCATCACTGTGTCCAAGGGCCGGGTGAGAGGTCACTTGCTCAGAAGATACGGACCAGAAAGTAGAGAACATTGGGACTGGAAAGCGTCCAAATTTCAGGAATTTCAAAACCACACAAAGAATTTTATAACATGACTGGAATAGTACCTCGTGGCATGCTATAAAAGCGAGCCTTGGCTCTCCATTTAGTGTTTGTAATTACAAATCATAATACAATTTCTATAATCAATGCACTTATTCCCCATGAGACTCTCCGAGGGTACACACATCAGTATGCACAGTCCTCAAAGAAAATTCTCAGAACACTAAAGCCAATCTTTGTTCCCAAAGGAGAATAACTTCCGAATACACAGTTTACCCTTTCCCATGACTATACGTAATACACTCCCTGGTACAACTCGAGTCCATATGCGTTTTGTCAAATAAAATCATTTTTCATTTTATTTCTCATGGATAAAACTAAATACCACATATCTGTGGGATACAAGCCATTCCCCTACCGGAAGCACTACCGGATTGCTCAATGGCAATCCTCAATGTAGGGGGCACTTACAGCACTGTCAGCAATTATACTGAGGTATCTTAAACATCAGGTGGCTACCTAAAGGGTAACATCATTCGAGGCAATACAACTAGAGAAGGGGTCTGCTTTATGCTTATGAGAGAGAAGTGGACAGGGGCCTGGCAAGAGTCACATGATTAATGGCTCCTTTTTCAAAAGCATAGAAAAAGTGTCACCCCAATATGTTCACCAGCAGCGGAAATAAAGGTTTGGCCTCTCAAAAGGGGGGAAGAAGGATTACAGGGAGATAAAGAACCTGATAGCCTCATCACTTTCGAAGAAAGACCAGGAGGTACATCCCAAGCCCTATGGATTCCATGTCCTCTCACATGCTCTATTTTTTGACATTTCAATCTCTGTATATCACATTGAGACGGTTTCAGGTCCTGTAGGTTTGTACTTAAAGGACATCTACCATCAGAAAAAGAAGTTTCTACTTTTATTTAAACTCTATATATAGAGTTATAAAAATTCATGCTAATTAGCCTGGGGCTGCATCACCAGAGCGACTTGTTTGATAATTTATTCACTCTCTCGTTGCAATAGCAGTCCCTCCTGGTGCCCCCTGCCGTGCATAGTGCAGATGACAGACAAGGACAGGCAGGACTGCTAGTGCAATGGGGGGAGGGAATAAATTATTGGACGAGGCGCTCTGGGGCGCTTCGGTGACATAGCCGGAGTAATATTGGGAGAATTTGCATAATTTTTACTAGCAATCGCGGCATATAGAGTTATAATAACAAGTTCTGAGAAACTTCTTATTGGGACACATCTATCACCAGTACAACCGATGGTAGACGTCCTTTAAACTGAATTTGTATGTTAGTCGGAACTTGGTATATTTAGTAAGTGTAAAAACTCCAGACAAAAGGGGAGAAGTCTCCGAAAGCAAAACTGTTCTAGTTGCTCATGGCAGCCAATTAGAGTTCAGCTTTCATTTTATAAACTGCTGTGGGAAAATAAAAGTCTAATTGGTTTCCATGAGCAACCAAAACAGTGTTGCTCTAGGACACTTCTAATAAATCTCCTCCAGTAATTTTATTCATTCCTCTGACAAATCCTGAGAGATATAAAATATAATATAACTCTTACCACATGATGATTGCTCATTATAAACTTCTTTCGATAGACAGGATTTTCTTGTCCCATATGAAAAACAAAAATAAAACACAGGCATTATAGCATTTGTTATCTCTCATAATAGAAATACAAATATGTCCTGTATGTTCCACACCATACAATCCACCATATGCCGCATACACAGTACTTCAGTGCATATAGCAAAGCTTGTCCGGTTTTGGTACTGTATATAATGAATGTAAAGCATCCAATATGTATTATAAAAGAGTGAGGTTATCTATCTGTCTAGCTCTTATGTAGATTTACACCAGTTACTAGCTAAAATCAGAATATGAAATCTCAATTAATTTTTCCATGTGATTAACCTAGCCATCCAGCCAACATATAGATTGTATCACATCTATTGGATAAGAACTATCATCATTTGTATCATTGTTTACCAACCAGGCTTCTCCAGAACTCGAGTGTCCCATGGAGCTTGGTCAATCAGTGGCGGATTATAGTATAGGCGGTTTGGGCGGCTGTCCAGGGCCCAAGGCTTGAAATCCTCATGATTTCAACAGATATTTATACCAGGGTCCTTCCAGGACCTTTGAAGATTCTCCAAATCTGCCCCCGGGGGCAATAATATTTATACTGTGTTCAAGCCAAAAAGGGTTGGCCATGTTTACTTTAATGTGGTAAGTATAAGACCCTAATAGAGTCATCCATAACATACTTATCCTGGTGTTCCCACTGGGAGCTGCGGGTCTCATGTACCTTGGGCAACAGGGCTTGGGATGTCACGTGTCCTGCCAGCAGATGAAGGGGGCGTATAGTCATTACTGTATACACATCCCCTCCCCCAATTCTTTTAGTATTCTTTTGTTCCATCCAAGTCACACTCTGGACTTTTTTCATATGACTGTGGCCATGCCCCCCCTTGTCACACCGGAAACATCAAGAGGCTTAGGCCTCTTACTATATCTTGCGGGTGGAGCGGCCGCTGGGCAAAACTATGTCAGGTAAAGAAAAATCTGTGTAAATATCCTTTTCTCTAGAAAACGGTTTTCCCATGTCACCTATATATGACATATCCACAGAGATGGATAAAGAGAGTGGATTAGTGAGGGCACAGCAATCTAGCTGTGTGTGTGATCAAACTGTGGGAGGGGGGTGTTAGGGTGCACTTAATAGTTATTAGGGGGTTTACTGTATATCTCACACATTTCCATTATTATAATTACTAGGCAGACAACACACATGTTTGCTGGTGATAAGGCATTAGTTCAGTGATAATGGAATGTAAATTAAACCACGTAATTAGCCGCTAATGTGTACAGTCATCTGTAATCCATCACATGTAATGGAGCCGACTGACTGTCTATTGTCATTGATGTTTATCTATTACATTCATTTACAGTTTTCATTTCCTATTATTATCTTTTTGTAGTAGATATTTGATGTGGAATATAACAGGTGTGTCCGTCATGAGTCATATAACAGGTGCACAAGCAACATTATTGGGTTACATGTCCATCTAGATCTAGCACTTCACTTGATTTATACCACACCAGGCCAGATAACGTTCTCATGTCCCTAGAAGCTGATCTTCATCCATCTTACACAACAAATGTTGCTCTAATAGTAAATTATGATCTCTGTGTCCAATTCTAATGTCACAGTTTTACATCCAGGACAACAGACCTCTGCTGTCCAATGGAAAATGGATGTTGTGGCTGTCTTTGGGTTTGCTAGCCCGGCGTATATTTTCAGTAGTGCTTTTGGAATCATTCATAAAGCGCCTTTTTCCACAAGCTATCAATCTCTAGGGGGTTTGTGGGTGGTCGTGAGTAGTAATGAGCTGACAATTAAAATTTAAGGACTTGAAATTCTGTTCGGGCCTGGGTACCAAACAAAAATCTAGACCACCCCCACCCCCACTCAATAACACCTGTGATCGGTGCTGGTACCCATCGTAGTTGCCAACTCGTTAGATGCTGCTGGCGGCTTTAAGGTCTATTCGGTACATGTGGCACCATTTATGGTGTGAATCTGCGCTACCCATGACATCATTGGAGAGTAACAATCCTCCCGAAAATGGCAGCGTGTATTGTTCATGGCATGCAAGTCCCGACACGCACGTGCCAGATCTGTTTAAATCCCGCCACCAACTTTCCCGAAGGCAGTTAAACAGTTAATGCCTGTGATCAGTGTTAGCACCAATCATGAGCGTTACCGCCAGTTTGTTGGGCCTTACCCTGACCCGAACTTCTAATGAAGTTCAACCCTAGTTATGAATTAACTAATCTTTTATAATACAGGTAGTCCCCGACGTAAGAATACACGACTTACAGAGGGACCTCTGGATGCTGATAATTTACTGTACCTTAGACTATGGCTCTAACAATCAACAGTAAGAGTTATGAAAAGTGTCTGCAATTAAGTTTTATTGTTAAAGGGGTTTTCCCACAAATTCAACTTGCTGATTGGTGGGGGTCTCAGTGAGGAAACTCAATGGGGTCCCAGATATCTCATTCGGACCCCTCGTCGCTCCGGGAGATTAATGGAGCAGATGGCCGTGCATGACCATTATGCTCCATTCATCTCTATGGAGATGACGGAAATCACCATCGTCATCAATGTTATTTTGATGTAAAAAGGCATCTAGACCTTCTTGAAGGTCTCTGCTGCCTCTACTGTGACCAGCGCCTGAGGCAGGCTATTCCACAGATTCACAGTTCTCACAATAAAAAAGTCTTGTCCCCACTGGTGATTAAACCTTGTTTTCTCCAGACAGAAACAGTGTCCCCTTATCTTTGATTTAATTTACCCTGGAACAACATTCCACCATATTTATTTGTATGGACCATTTATACATTCATGTAAATTAGTCGTGTTTCCCCCTTAGTCGTTGCTTTTTGAGATTAAATAAATTTAAATCTTTACTCATAACTTAGACCCTCCATAGTTCTTAATTGTACCCTCTCAAGCTCCAGGGCATCCTTTGGACTGGTGCCCAGGGTGCATAACCTTACATTTATCCACATTGAACCTCATTTGTCAAGTGGGTGTCCAAGTCACCCTGCAGCCTATGAACATCCTCCATAGACTGTATTACACTACACATTTTAGTGTCATCTGCGAAAATAGACACATTGCAATGAATTCTGACCTCTATATCATTAAAAAGAACGTACAATTGAAAGAACCACCCAAAATAAATACTTTAAAAATAAATACATACCAAAATAAATACATTAAAAACTATTAAAAAGCATTGCTCTCATCCCTAAATGGTTCCTTTCCAGTGATGCAATGTTAAAAATTAAGTTTGTAAAGTAAATTGCAACTCATCGGATGAGAGTACAATCACATTAAGTGAGTCCAATAAAGACATGCCTGTTCAGTACTTACTGCATTGCCCTGCCTCCTTGTTCCTGATTGACAGGTCTCAGTGCTAGGGCATGCTGCTGAATGGGAGATTGAGATAGAGCTCTGTTACAGCTTAATGTTATGTGACCAGATTGATGCCATCTAAGGTTACATCTACATCATCTACCCCACGTATGTATCTGATCATATAAAATCATAGCATGCCTCCGTAGACATCTACACCTCCCCATGCCTCCATGGAGGCTGGTGTGATTTCATGTGATCAGATACATACATGAGTTAGATGTTCCTTTAACATCTCCTATTAGTTGACTCAGTTCACTCCAGAAAACGGGCTAAAGTGCAGTTGCTTTTTTTCACAGCACATCAATGTTGTAAGTTTGATCCTGTTAGACTGCGCGTTGTTTCTGAAAGTTGCTGTCATTTCTTATGGGACTGGCAGATGTTTTTGATTTGATACCATTTTTACTGTGGACAAAATAATGGAAAAGTGCTTATTTTGACATTTGGACATTTTTTTTTATGTGTAATTATTTTATATTATCTCAGTGTTTTTCTACTTTTTTTTGTTTTTTTGATTTTGTTCCCATATTGTTAGACTTTAATGTGCACCAATTACTATGTAACCTTACGTCAGACTACGTTCCTTCAACTTCATCCCCGAGGTCAGCAAAATAATTGCCACAGTGAATACTAATAGGCAGCGTGTTCAATAAACATACACATCAAAATCCCTGCTCCATCATAATTGGATAAAAGTCTGTGTCCTGCTGCAGTCCTTAGAGACTATGCTGGAACCATTTAGATACGTCCTACATAAGATACGATGCACCGCTCAGAAATCACTGACTCCACATTTGTCATCTCAATGTCAGACAGGTGCGTAAAGCCTTTGTATATTTTGGGTAATCCTGAAGGGCAGCTGCTGGGGATACTACAATACACCGGGGGAGGTGATAAATATACAGCTCATTAGAGCCGCCTGTATCTATGACATAACCACTGTCAACTTTCCATACTTTATTTGAGTTAATCGGATGTTACTTGTGCTGCCAGATGGCAAAAGGATAAAGCACTTTCAGCCTATACAATATGTGACCTACTTTAAAACAGCGACAATCTGCTGCTTACCAAAAAGCAGTGAGTAAATGCAGTTTGGATTTTTTGATCTAAATGACTCTGATTTCTGGGTCTGACATTACTTATCGCAAAGCACAGATTATATAACCCGAGCCATAAACATTTCATTATCAGCCTTAAAAGCTACAATGTGAAGAAGTAAATGTAAAATCGTGAAAAACGGCATGAAAACACAACACAGAAATAATAACTGCTCTCTCCTTAATGTCTCGCTATTTTGTCATCCCTGGGAATAGTGACTCAAGGTACCGCTATGCTATTCTGCATGTCCATGTGATAGCAAATTCTAGAAATGCAACCTCCTCCTCTTAGTGTTCCTATATTTTCTTAGAGACCTTTGTAACCATACCTTTCTGGAATCCTGGAATTTGTATGCATTTTCACAGTCCTGCTGCTGCTACTAAGAACACACACAAATTCCAGGATTGTAGCTGTACTGAGGGAGTCTCCTCTCATTGCCCTCACACTGCTGTACAGCTCCTCCCATTTTCTCTGCTGTACTGCACCATAAGAACCTTGCTACAGCTCAACAACTTATAACAGAAGGGGGTCTGTGCAGCATTTGATTGCAGAAAGCTAAAAACACATAGGGGCACATTTACTAAGGGTCCGTTGGACGCATTTCCGTTGGGTTTCCCAAATATTTCCGATTTGCCTTGAATAGCACAGGGCGATCGGTCATGTCCTGCTAGCTTCCTATGGATGGAGGACCATGCCAAGGAGATCTGCAAAATGGGGTCATCTTAAGGAGACCTGCAAGAGGGGGTCATGCCAAGGAGATCTGCAAGAGACTGAATGCCAAGGAGATCTGCAAGAGGGTGCATGCCAATAATTCACACTTCGCACCGGCATACGATAAATGTGCCCCTATATGACTTATATACTTCCATAGCATTTCTTCTCCTTTTAAACATATATTCCTGGATATTTTCATAATGGGTTTAGAGCCTGAAATATGCAAAGGAATTTTGAACAAAGCTTAAAATACTAATATCCTGCACTGTGCTGATTTTTAGAATATATTTACTGTGTCGAGCCTTATCAATACTATGCAATGCTCCTATTTAAATGCCTATTCATAAGCTAAACAATACAAGGGTAATCTGCTTGTATCCAAAAGCTAAAATACCTATTTTCACATCAGGAATATATTTTTTTTCTCCGGCATAGCCGGGTGCATTTTGAAATGAGTTGAAAGCTGTAAAAAGTAGGTCACACAGCACTTTCATTTCCTTCTTTACATAAAGTAACTGGTTTTTATATGGGAAATGTTGTGTAAAAGTCATTAGAAATATATTCCTATGCAAAATGCTTCTTACTTTACTAAAAAAATTTGAAGAGCTTCTCATAAGGGATAGGAGCAACTCAATAAATCCGACTTATGAAAGATGATTAGTTTGTGTTGTTTTTACCATGTGATTGCGAGTGGATGGAGCTTTAGATGGCTGAATACTATTATGACATGTGTGGCAAGGACGAGTTTGTTATTGAGCATCAATCATCAAATAGAGTACAACAAAATGAGTTACCTCAGCTCATAGAGTTGTCCAGGTGGCAACAAAATAGTAAAAAAATCAAAAGTCATAGAAAGCCCCAGAAACGAGTCACTGGGGGCATCACCAATCTCTCTCTAGTTACCGCCAAGGCCAATGACCTCCACAGCTTCTCGCCGTACAAGAGGCACAGGTAAGGTTTTTTTACAGTATCTCACCTCTCTTTGACTCTACTGCTACATATTACATGTTTTATTGTTCTAAATATACAGGAAAATTTAGAGGAAAACTCTTTTAGGGTAAAAGCCTTAAAGGAAATCTACCACCAGGATCAAGGATTGTAAACCAAGAACACTTACATACTGGTGTGTGCACCTTCTAATAGACTCAGCTCTTCTTCTAGCTTCTTCTGTCTTTGTTTTTACAAAAAAAGGTTTTATGTATTCAAATGAACCTAAGAGGCTCCAGGTTCAATTAAAATGTATGTAATCTGGAGCCCCTCAGGTTTATTTGCATAATTTTTAAAGCCTTGTTTTGTAAAAACAAGGACAGAAGAAGCTAGAAAAAGAGCAGATCCTACTAGAAGGGACGCACACCAGCATGTCAGTGTGTTTGGTTTTCAATCCTTCATCCTGGTGGTAGATTTCCTTTAACATTAAGTAGATATTCTGCTATTGGGACCAATGAGAGTAACAGAGGATTTACAAGGTAATTTATTTGTCTTATTACACATTCTTTGATGCCATTTCTCAAACCCAAATTTTGCAAGATCTTGGAAAACCCTTTTTATAAAGTTATACAAATATCATCATCAGCTTAAAGTATTGATTCTGGAGAGCCGTGTAACTATACCTTTGTGTATTGCTAGTAGCAGCAGGACTGTGAAAATCAGTGGTGTAACTTGAAACTGCTGGGAAACAGTGTGAAATGTGTGCCAGGCCCCCAATGATAATGTATTATTTATCGTACTAGTCTTCTCATATAGGCCCCCTATACCTCTTGTGCCTGGTTGCGACTGCACCCGTTGCACCCCCTCAATTTACATCCCTGGTGACAATGGATTCATATAGGACCGAATGATTCTCCTCAAAATGCTTAGATCTCTGCATTCAAACCGCCCCACAGCCACTCCCCTCTGCTGTCATATATAACCAGAAGGCTGCTACAGGTACTACAGCTGTGCAATGGAGAGATCTCATACACCAGTGCAGGTATAGCTACAATACTGGAATTTAAATTCAGTTTTCACGGTCCTGGTGCTACTAACAACACACACAAATGAATGGTTACACAGATCACCAGCACCTTACACTGTCTACAGCATTGCATTATCCAACCTGCTGTAGACTCTTTTTAAGCCAAGATGTTAATTCTTCAGAATTTAGAAAACCCATTTAGGACTTGTGTTCATGTATTACATTCAGCTCTACGTGATCATATCTAGGCTTTCTTGTGAAATATGATAAGGTAAATCTGGATTAGAATGTGTTATTTGTACATAAAATCTGCCAAAACATGTACTGTACACTATGTAATACCATGGGATAGTTAAGACTTGACCTATATGCTTTTACACCACGTAAAAAGACTGAAAAGTACCGATGCCTGTCGTGTTAGTTTATCCCCGAATCCAGACAAATTTGCCCTTTGCATAGCAAATGCTAGTGACCAGACAATTGTTTCTTATACTTGTATAGAATGTGTAGTCAGCAATACAGAATAAGCTTACATCCACACCACGTCTTTTGTATATGCTCAGCATGTATGCCAGGAAAGCTCCCGACACCGTGCATATACCTAGACATAAAGGGGCATATTTATCATACGCTGGCGCTTGTGCGCCAGTGTATGATAGCCCTGCCGCTGCATATTCGCAGCCCGATACATCAAGAGGCTTCCACCTGGCCAGGGCCTGGCGTAAAAAGAAAACGCAGCTGGCGACTTTTCACATATGAAAAGTTGCTGGCAACAGCGAGTGCGCAGGCACGGGGACAGTAACTGGCGTGGCGCAGAGGTCCTGATAAATATGCCCCATACTGTGCATAGACATAGACATATATGTAGCAAGCTACAACTTTCCATGCTGTTATCTCCTGCTGATGTCTACGCTCAGTGGAGGTCATTGTAGACAACAGGGGATGCATGTAAAGTATTGCATCCCACCTCCGGCCTCCACTGAGCAATGTCACTGTCACAAGTAAGGACAGTGACATCACTGGAGGAAACAACCTGAACATCATCAGCAGCCAGTTACTGTATATACAGTGGGGTATGTCTTTGCCCTCCGAAAGGGCACATCTGCAATCTGTTCACATAGTCTTAGAGTGGAGAGGTAAAATGCAATGTGAATTCATAAATACATACATACATGATATGTGAAAGTTCAAAATATTCTTTAGGCAAAAATTACAGCAACAGTCTATACCAGTTATTCTGTTTTTTTAGTTTTCACTTAATGGGGCAGATTTACTTACCCGGTCCATTCGGGATCCAGCGGCGCGTTCTCTGCGGTGGATTCGGGTCTTCCGGTGATTCACTAAGGCAGTTCCTCCGACGTCCACCAGGTGTCGCTGCTGCGCTGAAGTCCGCCGAGACCCGCCGGAGTTCACGATCCTATACTTGGAAGGTAAGTGCGTGTCACTTAAATGTGACGGTTTTTCCAAAACCGGGGCAATTCAGGGAAAATCGGCGCAAATCGCAAATATTCGGGTAACACGTCGGGAAAACGAGAATTAGGCCCTTAGTAAATGACCCCCAATATGTCAATTGGTAAAAATGTACTGCAGCTGTCTAAATGGCAAATATAATGAATAATAAAGAAGTAGAAGCATGTGCTTCATATAGAGATCAACATGATCACAAGGAAAAAACATATTGTGCCGATAGCTTGGGAAAAGTCATGTAAACTCCAGCCAAGCTGCTTGATATAAAGAAAAGATTTATAATATATCCAGAAGAAAATGCAGCCGCTTGGTGTGGAAATAATGAACAGCCAGATACTATTCACACAGCAAGCAGGGACAGGGTGGAGGTTCAAGATGTGAAATCTGAAAAATAATAGTGCATACACTAGGGAGCTAAGTGCTGAAGTAATGACAAGGTAACGGGGAACTTTTTGTTTATTTTCTGCTCCGTTTCCTTTCCTCTGGTCAGTTATTATAACTTTACCTTCAATGGTGGGAAGTTTCTCTACTCACTTAATCTTTGCTCTGCCTCAGCTTTGGCAACACAAAAGGAAAGTGTCCATACAAAAAGTAACAACAGAAAGTATGGACAAAATGTGCACATAATGTTCTAATAATAGTCTATTTAAGCAATTTTTTTTTCAACTGCTTGTGCCCTATTTTGGTGTTGACCTTATAGGCGTTTCATTTAGGGTTAGAGAGGTTTTGTGAGTAAGAAAAAGGGCCAGATTGCTATTCTTACATTGTACACACCACCGCTTTTCCAACTTGAGCATCGCAATCTGGCCCTTTTTCTTATTTATACATTGCACTCAGTGATGCATGTAGCACCCAGAGAATTATTTCCAGAACTGAAACAGAAAAGGAACCCATCATTAAACTGCCCTGGCTCTCCTTTTCCCCTCACTCCACTTCTCACAGTTTTGGGCCCTGTGCATGACTGAGGGGTTAAGGAGAAAGGGGTCACAGGACTTCCTTCATCCTATGAGTGGCCTCCTCTGATCAGGGGAAGAACCAGGAACTGAAGTCCCCTGAAAAACGGCAGTTCCGTAGGGTTCAGAATCTGAAACCGTAAGTACTGGAGATAAGAGCAAATTTTGAGACAGACCTGGTTAAGTAAACACCTTTTTTTCTTGCCCCTGCCCTGGCTTCACGGGGGTTTCTATATACATGAAAAACCACTTTCAAGCAAAATGTAGACACCTCAGGGGTTCCCTGCTACTCCATTTCTAATGCTGCCCAATGCTTCACTTCCTTACTGGTCTAGTCATGACATCTTGTCAAAGCAATTTGTCATCCCTAAAGCCAATCACTGACAGTAATGGCAGCAAGCATCTGGTTTTGGTCCACTGTGCCAACTAAATACCCCAGTGACCCCATCAGTTTCAACCAGTTTTACCCATGTAAAGGCTGCATTCACATGACCGTCGGGGAAACGCATATATATACTGTTGCAAATTTGTGCTGGATATATGTTCCCCATAGACAGCTACGGTCTCGGTATGCTGAGCACAATGGGGCACATTTACTTACCCGGTCCAGTCGCGATCCCGCGACTCACTAAGGTCGTGCGCCCGATATCCAGCAGGTGTCGCTGCTGCGCTGAGGTCCGCCGGAGTTCACCTTCTTCTTCCCGATGCATGTGAGTGCGTGTCTTGCGACACAAATCAGTTTTTAAATTCTACAGTTTTTCCGAATCCGTCGGATTGTCTGACTGCCACGCCATAGGGATTCCGACTTCACAATGATGAGATTACTTGGCTGTTCCCAGTGTGGGTGGCAGATGGCCTAGGGAGGTCTACAGACGCCTCTACGAAGTTAAACCTTTTCCAGTCTTCTGAGGTAAATTTTTTTTAGGATTCTTAATCCAAATCTTCAGCAAGACTCCTTTACATCCAGTGGATATACCTAATCTAGGTTTACTCTAATTCGCTCTTTAAACGAGATGATCTATAAAATATTTCTACATTCAATCTCTACACAATATTCAAGAATAATCCTGGACACGTATCATATATCATACATACTTGACATGACGTACATGGGTGCTGTTCATGGTCATATTTCTCAGTTTTTGTTACAGACTAACAGATCATTATATTTAATTACCCATAATTTCCAGACTCGTAAAAAAAATCGTACAAGACAATGAGATTGTAATTCTAGAAAAGTATCATTTTAGCAAATTAAATTAAGGCCAGTGTCTGATGTCCTCGCTCTTGTCCTGGTGATCAGGATCTAATTAAATTGCAGAGTTAAATTACATGTATATCGATTGCTTTGTTAGTTTAGACAGAATCTGGGAGAGAGGAAGATACTGAGGAGGCGGATTGTGACTGGAGATGGAGGATCATTAAAAACATACATTTATGCAGTATGGCGTATTTATGGCAGATAGTCCATGATCATCGGGTTATTGGTAAAATATGTAAGGAGAAAGTGAAACATGCTGATAAGGAGTTCTATCTATTAACAACACCTATCTCTGAAAGAGTAGTCGCGTTTTATGGTATGTAACAACTCTCGGAAAAGGTCTGTTTGTAAGATTTGTAAGGAATCTGTTTTGTACGGATTCCGGTGGATCTTCTTTTAATTAGTGCAGTAGACCCACGTGGTCTAAAAGTCAGGATGACTTTTAGAAATTGAATTTTCAGTTACAATGTTTGATTGGTGGATTGAAGGCACATAGATAGCTGGGCCAGTGGGCTTTTGACTTACTGAACAGATGTCCCCATCCTTGTGTTGTGCAATAATTAGGTTTTCAAAGAAAATATTGTTTTGCAAAATTGTGTCACAATGTCAGACATTTTATGTAATATATATATATATATATATTATTATATATAATTATACATTATTATATATTATTATATAATATATATATACAGGCAGTCCCCTACTTAAGAACAATCGACTTACATACGACCCCAGTTCAAACGGACCACTTGATATTGGTTATTTATTGTACTTTAGTCCTAGGCTACAATAAACAGCTGTGTAACAGTTATCACAGGCGTCTGTAATGAAGCTTTAGTTCATCCTGATTCTTATGACAACCCAACATTTTTAAATCCAATTGTCACAGAGACCCAAAAAAGTTCTGGCTGGGGCTACAATATAAAATTTACAGTTCCGACTTACATACAAATTCAACTTAAGAACAAACCTACTGACCCTATCTTGTATGTAACCCGGGGACTGCCTGTATATTATATATACAGTCATCCAGTGAACCATAGAAAAGATTTATTAGCACGTTTAAATATTAAAGGCAAAGAGAATGGACCATAAGATTTTATTGGCCTATGTGTAAGGCGATACTGGACGTTAAGATCCAAGGTGAAGGTTGCCTTGGGGAATAACCACATATGATCTATCTATTACCCTCAAGTCAAAACAACCGGAACCGTACTATTCAGCTTTTTAAATCTTATCTTATTCTAGAATGAGAGGAAACGACAGTATTTTTCGGACTATAAGGCGCTCCAGAGTATAAGGCGCACAATCGATAAATCCCTGCTAAAATGTCTAGGTTCATATGTAAGGCGCACCGGATTATAAGACGCACCTGATTATAAGGATGAATGACCAGCAGGTGGCAGACCTGTGCACAGTTCAAGGCAGCTGTTGTCTGTAAGTACGGTTCATATATAAGGCGCACTGGACTATAAGGCGCATCTTTGATTTCTGAGAAAATCAAAGTTAAAAGAAGTTGACTAAAAACCAATACCTCAGAGAAGCAGAGGTAAAAGTTATTCCCTGGATTTAGGAAAGTGATATTGATGGAACATTGCTGAAGGGGGTAACTTTAGCCACTTGTGTATGGTGACTTCTATTAGTTATAAGAATTGCACCTGCCCTTAGAGAAGAATCATTGGTGGCCAGACCACTGTCATGGGGTATCTCAATAAATTTGCTCCTATAGCTACGTGTGACTTTATTGCAAAGTCATCCTTTCTTGCATTACCCTCAAGTCAAAACAACCGGAACCATACTATTCAGCTTTTTAAATCTTATCTTATTCTAGAATGAGAGGAAACTACAGTATTTTTCGGACTATAAGGCGCTCCAGAGTATAAGGCGCACAATCGATAAATCCCTGCTAAAATGTCTAGGTTCATATGTAAGGCGCACCGGATTATAAGACGCACCTGATTATAAGGATGAATGACCAGCAGGTGGCAGACCTGTGCAGAGTTCAAGGCAGCTGTTGTTTGCAAGTAGGGTTCATATATAAGGCGCACTGGACTATAAGGCGCACCTTTGATTTCTGAGAAAATCAAAGGATTTTTGTGCGCCTTATAGTCTAAAAAATACGGTGCAAGATTACTATGTGGCTATGATTAATTTTTGTTCTTTTATTGAAGAGCATATTCCATTCGCTCTTCTCACAACCATCTCCAGAACTTCTCCCATGCATCTCGAATACTCTGGAACTGTCTACCAAAATGTGTCAGACTGTCCCCCGCCTTCCAAACCTTGAAACACAACCTGAAAACCCACCTGTTCACTATCACCTACAACATACAATAACCCCATGCTCACCTTGTGTCTACATCTTCCCTCCTATATAGATTGTGAGCCCTCACGGGCAGGGTCCTCCTTCCACTTGTCTTGTGATCACTGTAGTTTTTGTATTTGTTCTTGTCTTATTGTAATGTATGTGAACCTCTTACTGATTGTACAGCACCAGGGAATTAATGATGCTCTATAAATAAATATTAATAAATAATATAACCTCCAATCTTTCTCTTCTGGTGCTGGAATGTTATGAAATAATAGAGCAAGGACAAAGGGGACAAGTTTTCAGAGGGCTGAAGAATAAAGAGGCCTCCTGCCCTAGATATAGAGGAAATTACGGCACGAGCCAGCACTTTTTTTTTTCCTATGGATCATGTTCTGCTCTGTTTGCTGCTAACCATTATAAAGCTTATTAAATGTGAAACAGTTATAGTACAATAGTTTATCCTACACGAAATCCTGTAAACAAGCGTTAAGAAGGATTTCTTCCATCTAAAGCTTAGTGTAAGGCAATCTCCACTGCAATGCCATCTCTTCTAACAAACTCCTGGCCTTGACTGCTGAACAGAAGCAAAGGAACAAGAACACAGGAAATGTCATTTACCAGCCTCCATCACTCCAAATACAATCAGTGATTTAACAGTAACAGAATTTTAGCCATGCACAGAACTGACCTAGATTTTTTAGAAGCAAAGATTCCAACGAAATAGACAATTTCCTGACTTTTTCACAACTAAACCCTATTGAAGCAATTTTCAGTTCCATTAAATTACATTTTTGAAATTTTTCGATTCTGACTTTGTGATGTTGAATACACGAAACGCATTGTAACTTTTCATCAATATTTATTAGTTTTCCGTCTCTTTTTTCTCTCTCTCTCTCTTGTAGATAAAAGTGTTAGCGGTAAACATACAGAAGGGTCTGGAATAAGTTCTCCAAAATGTGGTCAAGATCCCACCGTACAAATATGACATTCCTGATCATTTCTAGTTGTTAGAAATGGTCTGAGGATGAGTGACATGACTCGCTTGGTCACCATTTGTTATGTGCTAGGAAATCAGCTGTCAAAATGACAAACCCGGGATAATCTTCTTATATTTGTTATCCATGGCCTCCTTATAAAATCAACTTTTTAAAATTATGCTGCTACAGTGAGATCACATCAAGCAGAGGGAGAAGGAAGTCCTGAGGGAGCGGGGGAAAGGAGGGGGCGACTGTGTAACGGCCTCTGCAGCTGCAGCATAGAGGGGCTATCATGAATTAAAAAACCCTAATATACGTTACAAATAAGGCAGCGGTAGATAAGGTTAAAAAAAGGGCCTCGCCGTTAAGGGGTTAATACTATGCGGCAGATGCATTATCGTATCTGCACCATAAGTGTCGGGAACTCACGCATAATTGGCGCATAATCGTTGCGGATCATTTAGTATGAGTTGGTGCCAGAAAGAATATCTGTTTCCGACTATTCTGACTTGTGTCTTTTTTTTGGCGCAAGTAGGCGTGGCCTATATTTTCCACATCATCCGCCACATTTATGTGGATTTTGTATGCATTTTTAAGCGCAAATTTTGGCGCACAACAGACGAGGAAAAAAATGTTCATGTAAGATTTTGGCGCACATCTCATTTTTATGGCGCCCGACTGATTAGTTCCGTCTGCGCATTAATTACTTACAGCCGTGCGCTACTTCAATACATCGGACTATGCTTCCCGTAGTCTGATTTCAGATTCCGACTGTTGAGGTTGCGACAGAATTAATAAATCCTCCCCCCCACCCAATGTGTGTCTATATGACATTAACTATGGAGCACAATGATTGGGTGTGCTGAATTTGAACTTGCCCCCCCTAATGCTATATTTGTCTGCGTGACTATGTATCAAATTTGTGTGGGAGATTCTTCAGGAGATTTATGGAAAGAAATACATGAGATGTGGATAGCAGTCATCTATCAGAATTATCACGTCTATATCTTATCTCCATCTAATTCATAATTCAGGACATTTGGCTAGGATTCTAACCTTGTCAGCAGCTCTATAAAGATCCTGAGGTGAGTACAGGAGTGATATACACCCAAAATACAACCGCATGACCTGAATGATCTTGACATCATAAAATCTGTGATGTGCCTCATTATGCATTGACTAATATTAGACTTTTCTTTTCCTTATCTAACGTTCCAGAAGGACGTGTTCACCCGGCGAGGATGGTCCACTGCCAAAGCCGCGGGTTACGTCCAGCAAGGTTTTCCGAAAAAGAATCTATAACCTAATGACATTACAAATGCTGAATCTGATTAAGGGCTATAAAGTAGGAAATTAGCAGGAGAAAGGGTTTGCGGATAGGAAGTCAGGTCTGGGGATTCTGTGCATAAAAAAACATTATGAAAAATAATGGTACAAGATGTCTTTAAATGCTACATTATAACAAAGTGTGTGAGCCGGAAACTATCTTGTGTATGTAAAATATCTGCTGCTTCTTCTATGTAATCCAATACAACCAGTAACTCTGACTGCAAGAAGCAGGGAAGAGATAAAAAGATTGTAAAAAGTGTCCTATCTGTAAGTGGCATCTTGTAGAGCAAGAGGAGCTGAATACAACCTACATAGTGACATATTTAAAGGCAGTATGTCACAGATTTGAAGGAGCTGAGCAAAATGTACATGATGCCCTTTCTGCAGGCAGCATGTTTTAGAGTAGAAAGAGCTAAGCAGAATGCACATAGGGGGTCATTTACTAAGGGCCCGATTCGCGGTTTCCCGAGATTTCCCCTGAATTGCCCCGGGATTTTGGCGCAGGCGATCTGATTGTGGCGCATTGGCGCCGGCATGCGCGCGACGGAAATCGGGGGGGCGTGGCCGAACGAAAACCCGACGTATTCGGAAAAACCGCCGCATTTAAGAACGGAAAATGTGTCGCTCGGGGCGCGCTTACCTGCACTCAGCCCGAGCCGGTGAACTCCAGTGCGTTCAGATGCTTTTCAGCGCAGCAGCGCCACCTGGTGGACGGCGGAGGAACTACCTTATTAAATCCCGGCCGGACCCGAATCCAGCGCAGAGAACGCGCCGCTGGATCGCGAACGGACCGGGTAAGTAAATCTGCCCCATAGTGTTGTGTCCTATCTTCAGGAAACATGTTATACAGCAGGAGGAGCAGGGGAGATTGTACATGTGTTCCATCTGCAGGCAGAAAGGTATAGGGCAAGAGGAGCTGAGCATATTGTATATAGTATCCTATCTGTAGGCAGCATCTTATAGAGCAGAAAGAGCTGAGCAGATTGCAAATAGTATCCTGTCCTATCTGCAGGAAACATGTTATAGAGCAGGAGGAGCTGGGCAGATTGTACATGGTGTCCTATCTGCAGGCAGAAAGTTATAGGGCAGGATGAGATGAGCACATTTTACATAGTGTCCTACCAGCAGGCCGCATGTTACTGAGCAGGAATAGCTGTATAGCTCGTACACAGTGTCCTATCTGCAGGCAGCATGTTATTGAGCAGGAGGAGCTACAATAATAGTATATACTTGTATATACTCTTCCTACTCTTTAAGATCTGCTGGTAGATTAAATGTAAGTTTCTTTTAACATGTCAAACAGATTTTAGAAGATGATGTCTGACGGTGACTATAACATTATTTCCCATCAGTGACATATGTTTTGAGAAGATCCAAGTTTCAAGGTCCCCCCCCCCCCATTTATACCGAGAATTGTAAAAAATCCAAGATACCGAAACATACAGAATGAAGATGAGTCTCATAAGATTTGTTCAGTGCAAGTTCCCCTCAAATGACACTGAAACCAAAAGCAACTTTATATTTTTATCTTTGAATCCTAGAGACTAAAATAGAGAAAAATATGTGAATGATTCTAGGAAAATCTGGGTCAACGACCAATTATCTGTTGAAAAGAAAACATTTGTGTTGAGTTATCAGGAGTCATGGTGATCACCTTTGTGTTTTTATTTCTTTACAGCTCCTATCTACTGGAAAAAATCTATTGAAAATGATGTATAATGATATACTATGGTGTCTATGGTAGGGATGAATTCCTGAATTTGATGAATTCCTTGTATGTTCCCCAAAACAAAATGATTGGGTTATGATAACACTAAACATGCCCAATCCCTTTTGTCATCATCATCCGGGAAAAGTCCTGATACTACCACCCACGTTAGGTGTTTGACTGGTCCACAGGTGCGTAACTAGAAGCTGATGGGCCCCAGTGCAAAGTCTGTGCTAGGCCCCGACTTTAAATGTATGGTTTCTAGTAATAGTCTTCTTATATGGGAAAGTGACACCATAAGGGCCCCCTAAACCTCTTGGGCTCGGGTGCGACCACAATCTCTGCACCCCCTCAAGTTACGCCCCTGCTGGTCCAGTTGAGACCTGATGGTTTGCACCATTCATCTAGTGTATATGGCCACAGCAAGGAACAAATCTCTTGGAGTAATAGTTTTGACCAAGCAATAATTTGACTGACAATGCCAATTGTTAGTTAAATCTTACGATTATGAAACACTTAGGGTCTGTCCACAGTGCAGGATAGAAATGCAGTGAGGTCGCAACTGGGCCCAAGAGGTTTAGGGGGCACTTTCCCATATGAGAAGTCTAGTACTATAAACCCTACATTATAGTCGGGCCTGGCACAGTCTTTGCACTGGGGACCCTTGGCTTCGAGTTATGCCCCTGGTTATAGTCCTTTCATTTCTCCTTAATTCCTATGATTGATGTGAATCCCATTGGACCTAGCAATATGTAATCTTTCTGTTAGATGAAAAATAATACTTTAGTGTTCTGACCCGAACTGAGGAGCCCCGTTTCTGAGTGAGAACAAAGAGCGTCTCTGTAAAAGCCATTCCCATTCTCGTAGATACAATGGGGCACATTTACTAAGGGTCCTGCGGCCGCGATTCCGTTGGGTTTTCCCGAATATTTCCAATTTGCGCCATTTTGCGCTGAATTGCCCCGGGTTTTGGCGCACGCGATCGGATTGTGGCGCAACGGTGCCGTGACAGAAATCGGGGGGCGAGGCCGTCAGACAATCCGACGGATTTGGACAAACCGCGGAATTTAAAGAATTGTGTCGCAAGATCAGCACTCACATGCACCGGGAAGAAAAAGGTGAACTCCGGCGGACCTCGGGCCAGCAGTGACACCTGCGCACAACCTTCGTATATCCCGGCAGACCCAAATCCTCGTCGGACAACGCGCCGCAGGATCGCGACTGGGCCAGGTAAGTAAATGTGCCCCAATAGTGTCTGAGGTAAAAGTGCTCTTGTTGCCCATGGAAACCAATCAGAGCTAAGTTTTAATGTTAAACAGCTGTGAGAAACTGGAAGCTGAGCTCTGATTGGTTGTCATGGGCAACTATGACAGTTCTGCTCTCAGACACTTCGGATAAATCTCCCCCAATGAAGTTGTCGCTATTTCTCCTATAGCCGCAATATCAGTGGAAATATTGTTCTGCCTCTCCCAATGGCCACATTGTCTTTACCAATATACATCTATTATTCTTTCTGCTCCGCTTTTTTGATATGTAAAGTGAAGCCTCCTGTCTGTTACCTCATCAGCCGGACATTCCTGTCCATAAAATCGCTGCGTATGGGGGTCATGTGATCCGTAAATGGCGATTGCTCATGGCCAGTTAGAGATCACATGACCCTCCATCTGCGGCCATTTTATGGACAGGAATCTCTGGCTGATGAGGTAAAAGACAGGAGGCTTCACTTTACATATCAAGAGCAGAGCAGAACTATTCATAGATGTATATTGGTAAATTAACTAATATTCTGTCCCGACACTTACACACACATTACAAAATACATGAGGTAAATTGGCCAACCCCTTAGTGGTTAGCATTACAGCCTTGCAGCGCTGGAGACCTGGGTTCAAGTCCCAGGGACAACATCTGCAAAGAGTTTGTACATCCTCTCTGTGTTTGCGTGGGTTTCCTCCGGGTCCTCCGGTTTCCTCCCACACTCAAAAACATACAGGTAGGTTGATTAGACTGTGAGACCCATGGGGACAGGGACTAATCTGGCAAGCTCTGGGCAGCGCTGCTTAATCTGTGTGCGCTATATAAATAAAGGAATTATTATTATTAACCTTGAATATAACTAATATGCAAAAGATTGATATGATGCTGTGCAAAGAACTGTACAGAGAATATATATAGGTCTTTTAGGTGCATAGCTATATGCAATTATAGTAGTGCTGATAGTAAATGTCCTGTGCTCACGGTCATTTCACATTGGATTTGCAGTGGAGAGATTCTTAATCTAAGTTTTGGCTGTGAGAGGAGTTCATTATTTTACATCACACTACAGTAGCTATGACCATAGATCACCTCAACAGATGCAATATAGTCTGTGACTAAAAGTTATAAGTTATATTCCTGAAGAGTTCAATGAATTTAGTGAGCTGCAATGAACAGACCGTGCTGGCTCCGAGAGATATTGCCATAATGTTTAAAGGGCTCAGACCAGGAAAGGCGAGAGGTTGTTATAAGAACTGGCTCGCCATCATTTTTATTGTGGAAGTGTGAACTGAGCTCATCCCATGTTAGAAGAGGGGGTCCTTGGGTTTCACCATAGCTTTAAGAAAATCTACTATCAGAATCCAGCATTATAAGCCAGGGACACTTACTCATAGATCCAGGGCCCGTGACTGTGGTAATCTTCTTATATTTATTGTGAATGGCTTCCTTTTTTTAAATAAAATTTACTTATGCAATTATGCTAATTAGACCAAAGACCCTCTGTACTTCAGATTCACACGCTGTTACACTGTGCAGGAGCACCTCTTCCTCCCACTGTGTTGTAAAACTTCCTCTACTGTACCACGGTTACATCAGGCAGAGGGAGGGGGATGTGCTGAGGGAACAGAGGGTGGGGGAGAGACAGTAAAACAGCTTTTGGGTCCCTTAAAGGGGTTGTCCGAGCATAAAAAAACATATTGGTGGCTGGTTATAAAAAAAAAATAAACATGTTTGTTTACATGGGGCACGGACTGGAGTGATGACAGCTCTTGGACAACCCCTTTGATTCTCAATGCCCTCCCCCTACCTTAATGGTATGGTATCAAGTAATCCACGTACTGTGCATATCCCAGTTATAGTCCTACACTGCAAATTACAGGAGAGAAGGTTCTGGATTTGAGTCAACTTGACATAAAGCTGCTTTATTAATAAAACTAATTAAAATACACACACAAAGGTGCATCCTATCCATGGCACAACAACCTTACCAAGCAACACTGTGATTTAGCCCAAAGAAATAATAGCACTTTTTATTATTAGTTGTGTAGTTCTGCATTTGAATTGTGTATGTTCTCGAAAATTAATTGAATAAAATTATAATCTTTCGAATTTGTAATTACTTTATCGTGAATCTTCAATTAAGAAGCACAAACGTTTACCTTGGGCTTTTCATCCAAAATTTGTTGTCGAATCTCTTTGTGTTTCTCTACCAGTTTTTCTTGTCTTTTGCTCTGAGCATCTTCTAACTGTAAAGTAGAAAAAGAATGAGATTAGTGGATACAAAATAATAAAGAAAATCTACTATAGATGGTGAATTCATTTGACTGTGTTTGCCAGCAAACGGCAGATTTCCAGTTGGTTTATTCGATTGATACAGCTCACTCAACATTGTCCACTTCGAGTCTATGCTTCTACAGCTCCAAAAAAGTGAACCTAACAATTAGAGATGAGCTGACCTAATGGTCGGATTTAGAGTCCGGGTTTGGCACCCTGACCCGAACATATTGCCGGATTGGCGGTTGAACGGCCACTCCAGCAAATTGACACCCCTAGCAACTTGCCATTTGTATGATTGGCCAGGACTAGTTGTTTGGGGTGTCAGCTGTATTACGGTGCATCTAATAACATAACTCCAAAATTAAACATTGCCTCTTTTCATAAATGGCCAAAAGTAATGTTAAGGACTTGAAAGGCAAAAAAAACCTCTGTTACAGATAACAAATACAAGTGAGTTGAACAGAACAAATTCTAAATATCTCCATAACATGGATGGAAATGGCTCCAAATGATCTGCCATACCCAACATTAATTAGTGAGTATTATACATAACATAAACACTTCTGGTAGTAGAGTATATTATTGTTTACCATTCTAAACCTTTCCTATATAAATGTCTAAATACAACTAACTTTCTTCGACCTACAATTTTAGTCCCCTGGTCTTTTATACTGGTCTTGGAAAGAATAAGGGCCCCTCATTATAGGAGTGATCTCCTATCACACTTTTTGAGAATGAGTCACCCAAAAACTAATTCCATATCGGTCCAAAATTTGAGGTCAAAATCTGAGCCTGTTTGTTCATTGTGGATGCTGTGATTGACCCCTTAGAACAGTGATGGCAAACCTTTTAGAGACAGAGTGCCAAAAATACCGACTTTATTGGAGAGTGCCAACATTGCAATTTAAGCAGTAATTAATTGCTACCAACTTTGTACTTTGTAACAGCTTTTAATTGGCATACAGAGAACACAAATATGAAGATTTTCAAATATGAATATGAGAAGGATGAGAAATTCGGATTAGCATTGCAGCATCCCTTCAGGGTCCCCTGGACAGAAAGAATTGCTGGGCCTGGAGCAGGAGCTCCAATGAAAATCCAGCTCTGTCTGCACCTTCTCATTCCTCCTGAAGTCCCGGGCAGTCAAGGATATATAAAATGGCACTGATTGTGGCACACCTTGGTGGCCTGGGAATTCAGGATGATGACTTGAGTCCTGTCTGGTGAACTCTGTGCTTGGGGAATTGCCTGCTTACAGAGAGGGCTCTGAGTGCCACCTCTGGCACCTGTGCCATCGGTTCTCCACCACTGCCTTAGATGGTACCATCAGTGCTGATCATGGCACCCAAGTGGCTCAGAAAAGTCATTGGGGCACATTTATCATACATGCAAAGTGCATCAGCATATGATGTTCACTTTGGCCTACTGATAAATCTGCGCTGCACCAGTGGAGGAATTCTACATCAGGTACAAGCCTGGCACAGAATTATGTCATAGCCTACACCTGAATGGGCGCAGGCTATAGCTTTCGCACAGGCCCAGTTTGCCCCTGATCCTGCCCCCTTCACTTCCATTATGCCTACTTGGTAATTACAGGCCGATTTAGATCCTGTCTATCATAACAGAAGTGTATCTGATAAAAAGTACAGACCTCTCCATTCTTTGTAGATAGGAAAACTTGCAAACTCGGAAGTGTTTTCCTAACTATATTTGCAAAAATTTGGCATTTTTTAACTTGACCAGTGCACAACTTAAAGAGGACCTTTCACTACCTCACTTATATGTATATCATAACACCGCACTTCAAATTTTCCTTCTAGCCCCCACGGTGGCGGAGTTATTAGTCCCGAGATCTGACCATTATAATGTGTGTTTGGTCAGAAAGGAGGGGCTGGAGCTGGAGGCGGTTATAATAATCTTTCTCATATTGTCAGTAATGAGCTGTACTAAGCATGTAAAGGCTATGTTCACACACATTCTAATATTCTGTTGACATTGCATTTACAAAAATGCGATGTTACATGCATTGTAAACACGCACGCAATGTAAACGTAAACGCAAACACTATGTAAAATTAAGTGCAAACGAAACATCTACGCATGCACCTCATGCAAGTGTAGATGCATTGTGAAGGCACGGAAATGTAAATGTGCCTTAAACGCAAGCGCCATTTACGCAAGCATAAACATGAGTCAAACTCAACATAAACGGGAATGCCGCGGAAACGTAAAAAGAGTAAACCTGACGCAAAGGCAAATACCATGTAAGCTTAAACGCGTTGCCAACTCGACATAAATGGAAAATTAACGTAGGCGTGATGGAAACAGCGCAAAAGCGTAAAGCAAACTCCATGTAAGTGTAAACCTGACGCAAATTCCTCGCAAGCGTAAATGAAACGCAGCATAAGCATAAACTTGATGCAAATGCCTCATAAACGTAAGCTTGACACAAAGGCCAGGTAAATGTGCCGCAAATGCTATGTAAACGTAAACATGCCGCAAATGACGCACAAGCGTAAACATGACACAAATGCCGCCTAAACCTGATGCAAACGCTGCACAAGCGTAAACGTGGAGCAAATGCTGCATAACACTAAATGTGGCGCAAACACTGCAGATGCATAAACGTGACGCAAACGGAAATATTAGCGGAATGTGTGAGAACACAGCCTTTAGATGAACATACAAAGAAATCACAGCTCACTATTCAAAATAGCTTCTCTGACATTGCCTGCCACTAATTGGACAGTATGAGAGAAGATTAGCATAAGACACGCCCCAGACCCAGCTCTTCCTCTCTGACCAAACACAGATTACAATGGTCAGAAACTGGGAATGATATCTCCGCAACCGCATGGGCTAGAAGGAAAATTCAAAGTGCCCCTGTAATAGCCCCTACAAGGCTGTATGATAATCTATACATGTGTGAGGTGGTGAAAGGTCCTCTTTAAAGGGAACTGTGAACCAATAGGTTATCAAGACATAAAATAATTTCTCGTTGATTGAAGTAGATTTTTCAAGATATTCAAGAATTTAGAGTAGAGTAGAGTAGATTTCCTCTCAATGGCTGCATATATAATATTATGTCTTCTCTTGGTGCGGTTTATAGAAGCCTGGTCATGTGTATGAGTAAATCAGTCAGACGTTTCCTATTAAAAGGTCCATAGTTACTGATGCCTCCTGTATTTAATTTATTTCCTTTTTTTTACTAGTTTAAGGACATGGAGTACGCGGCTGAATAATGGTGGTGTCAGTATAATCTAGTTCCTTCCGTTGGCTGAACAGAAGATTCCACCAGAAAATCAATGTATTTGATTAATATAAAAGAATCTTTCTTGTAATCAATCTTGGATAACACAACCGTTACAGCCCACAGCAACCAGAAAAAGTTTCCACCTAACCACCTAACACAAATGCTCAAGTTTTTCAGATGCATAAGTCTCACTGTTAAACATTTAGAATTTGAAAAATGTTCTGTGTAATGGAAATATCTTCTTGTGGACATGTTATGCAAATTTTGGTGTGAATCAAAACATACTTTGATATTGCAAAATGAAAACATCAAGAAGTCCCATGCAAGTGTGATTGTGAGCCCCCATAATAATAAGGTGTTCAATAACTAAGGACTAATAAGTCCATAAGGATCTTAGCAAATGTAACACAAAACATACTTCAAAATGAATATAGCATCTATAAGTGGACAGGCAGGGCCGGCACCAACACTGGGAATAGCTGGGCAAGTCCCAGGGCCCAGGGCTCCTGGGGGGCCCACATAAGGCTGTACATAAGGAATGTACTGGGGTGAGGGGGCTGTATCTAATGAATCCATAGGGTTGAGAGGGGCTTTTCATAAAATAACTATGAGGGGGCTGTATATAATATAACCATGAGGGGGCTGTTTGGGATGATAAACTAGGGAATATTTTCAGGAACAGGAGACTGTTTTAGTTTTTGAATTTTTAATACCACCACGTGACTTCACAGCATAAGGGGCCCACTAAGGCTCTGTCGCCCAGTGGCCTACTGAAACTTGGAGCCCACCCTGTGGGCAGGCGCCCATGTTACTGCTTAGTAGACTAGAAGGACGAACACTGATACCAAAAATATTAAGTCCAGTGTAGTATCAAATGTTCACTTTTACTATCTCATGAGATAAAAAGGGTAATCCATGTGAGTGCTGAGCATGTGGGCCTTCTCGTGGGTCGATCTCAAGCCAGGAGATAAAAATAACCAATGACGTCCACATAATCTTGTCTACTTTTGCATGGCCACTGGGAAGTAGTGTAGTGGTATAGGAACGGTGCTGTAGACAATCAGCCAAGTTACGAGAAAACATTTCTTGGCGACCTATGCAAATTTGTAATTAAAATACTAAGATACTAAGATTGTCTTCAAGTATGTTCTTCACTTATGAAATTTCATAATTATAAAGTGCTAATTCCCCATCAGAACACAACTCAGTGTAAGAGCTGAGATCTTCACAGTAGGAGCCAAGTGCTGGATACTTGTCTTCACATTTTTATATTCAGCTTGGACTGAAGCCTTGGCTGCTCTGTGCCAGTATCCCATATCGATATCTTTATGATCCGTTTATTAATGTAGGGAGAACAAATGGCTAATGCGCAATGATGGTTATATTGGTTAGTTAACACCATTCTAATATTGGTGGATTCAAGAAAGCTTCAAGAAACTTCCTACAGAATGAAGATATAAATAGCAGCTTAAAGAAAATCTACCATCAAAATCAAATGTAATAAACCGGGGGCACCAGGACTGTGGGAATCTTCTTATATTTATAATCCATGGCCTCCTTCTAAAATCAGCTTTTAAAATTATACTAATGAGCCAAAGGGCTACCCTGTTGTCTGGCTTCACAAGTTGTTACACTGCCTCCCCCTCCCCCTGCTTCCTCAGCACTTGTGCAGTGAGCATGTCCTGCTGTAGTCTTAGTGCACAAGAAGCGAGGGAAGATTGAGACAGTGTAACAGTCTGTAAAGCCAGATCACAGAGAGGCTAGGGTAGCTACTCAGACTCATTAACATAATTCTAAAAGTGGAGGTTAGAAGGAAGGAGGACATAGCTAACAAATATAAGATGATTACCACAGTCATGGTGCCTGAATCTATGAGTAAGTGTCCCTGGTTTATGATTTTGATTTTAAGCCTCGCTAGGGGTTGTGTCACCACTTATTCTGGTCTCTCCCCTTTCCTGATGACATCACAGGGAACAACGATCCCTGAGAAAATGCTGGTGGCAGCTTTGCTGGTGGCCTTTAAGCAGGCGTTACTGGTGTGGAAGAACATTTGGGTTTGGGTTCAGCTAAACTCAGCCGGATCTGTACTCATCAACCACTCATCAATAGTGCTGACAGGTTCCCTTTAAGATCTGGGTGAGCAGGCTTATATTATTCCATAGTCAGATACAATATAAATGAATCCCGCTGTTCTCTGTTCATTGCTACTTGGCAAACTCATCAGTTCTGTATTTTCAGGCAAAGTTTTTGCCAACTTTTAGGTTCATTGTGAGTACATTTAGTTGTGTGGGAAGAACAAAGTAACCAACAGAGAAAGTATGCGAGGGACAGAATGCATTATGTGACGGATAATACATGCACAGCGAACCAGAAACTTGTCTTATAGCAGAATATGAATGCATGGAAAGTTATGCTGTGTTTTAACATTCAATCTCCCTAAAGTACATCAATAAATTATGATAATTGTTGGAAGGAGGACAAACATGTATGTACCATTGTATCTCCGCCAGGGAATGGTATGGAACACATAATTGTGATTAAATTGCTTCATATAAGGGACCCCCCCCCCAAAAAAAAGACTTATTGAAGCAGTGAAATTCAGAGGACAAAAGCTGCAGATGTTACTAACTATTATCTACTACAATATGACATTCAAGGATTTTAGAGATAGAAGGTCATAAAAGTCCATGTGAATTCTACAGTACATATAAGTCCCTTTTTAAACTGTATGCGCTCCCGTTATCAAATTACTGAGGAAAACTAGGCACCTCTTAGTAACCACACATGGATATCTCATTAGGGCTTACCCATTGCTCTTTCCATTGACCTACAACCTTAATGGGAAACTCTGGTCCCGCTCCTCAAAACTGGAGCAGAAAAGAGCAACAAAACCGATCACAAAAACATACAACAGTGACCAAAAGGTTTGTCCTACGTACAGAGTGGATAGGGGATAACTAGCTGATAAGCGACTGTTCTCACCCCTACCGATCATGAGAATAGGACGTCGAAAGAACGGGGATCTCACTAATTGATGGAGCAGGAAGTCAGGCATTTGTTACTCCATTCATCAGTATGAGATTGTTGGAAATTGCTGCTCTGGTATCTCCAGCACTCCCGTTCACTCTCCATTAGAGTGATGCAGATACCCGAGCTGTGTGTGTGGGGGGGGGGGGGTTCGTTCCCATGATCGTTGGAGGCCCCCACCTATCAGATTGTTATCTTCTATCCTGTGGATAGATATATTTTAGATATATGACTGTATTTATAGACAGATTATAGATATTAGATATATATTGGATAGACAGATAGATATTGGGATAGATATGAGATAGATAGATAGATAGATAGACATTAATCAAGTTCACAGCTGCTCTACTTTAGGAAGCTTAGTTTGGGTGCTCGCCCTTCTCAGTGGTTTGACTCTCCACCTCTTCATGCATAAAAGTAAAAAATAGGCTGCACACCACAATATGAAAAAGAGTGGGTACTTAATTCACCCAAGTGCTACGTTTCGGATCCTCTTCAGAATCCTTTCTCAAGCCTTGAATAAAGTACCCGCTCTTTTTCATATTGTGGTGTGCAGCCTATTTTTTACTTTTATAAATAGATAGATAGATAGATAGATAGATAGATAGATAGAAAGATAGAAAGATAGATAGACCTGTATAATGATCTGACACTCCTGGTGCTGGCTCCTCTATGTGCTTCCTGACGCTGGCCCCCCCTGCAGCCTTTGTGTGTATGAGATACTCCTATAGACAGGTCTGACAGACTGCATAATAATGTGACACTCCTGGTGCTGGCTCCTCTATGTGCTTCCTGGTGCTGGCGCCCACTGCAGCCAATGTGTATGAGATACTCCTATACAAATGACTGACATCAACGTGAGTATACCTTGTTTAATGTTTTCATACGCCTTGGGGCCCAAAAAATTAATCCCCTTTAAAGTCAATGAAGGGTTCAAGTTTGGCTGCCGCCTCAGACCTATATAGGTCCTGAAGTCCATGGTAGGTCATTTTGAAATTGGATATGCTAAACAGGTTTTTTTTTAATTGTTTTCTCAATTTCTTAAAAAGAAATAGATGCGAGCATGCTTAAAATATCCTTTACAGTACAGTACAATGTGTTATAATTAATGATTTGCCCTCCGCCATGCTTTAAAACTAAGTACTTGAAGCTCTGGAGGAAGCCGCTAGAACATTGTATAAACTGAGAACATTCTGGAAGCTTCTCCCGTAGAGACAATCCCAGTTGCTCCGGTGGCACGGACCTCCTCATAGAAAAGTTTCTATTCTATAAATAGGGAAATTCTAAACTGTGCAAGAAAAGTTGAAGAAAGGCAATAATTAGCCCAAAGCTTAATGTGTGAAAAGCGTAATAGCCGTATTGTTATTTGTAAGCGAGAAATCTCTCCGGTCTTAAACAATGAACAATTCATCAATGAAATAACAGGAATACTTGGCTCATTCATGTGTGAGCAAATATTAATTTAGATGGAGCCCTGGGGGATACCTTAATTGTACCTTATCCCAAGTACATTGCAGAAATACAGAGGATAATTAACCCATCCAGGAATGTAAATTGCCCAAGAATACTTTTAAATTAATTGCGGAAAGTGTGAATTGCTTTATTAGGTAAGAAAATATCGGTTGACTAACATATGGAATATGAATATTTCATTCCTAGCCACCTTCAGGTACTCCAGGCGATTGTCTGAATACGAATTCATATGTGTGACCTGAGTAAGGCATCAGACGCATAACAGGGCCCCGTACATCAATATGGGGCACAATATACAAGCACAACGTGATTAGCTATAGAATCTTAAAGGGGTGTTCTCTTTGTAACTATTCATGACATGTCCTTTGAATATGTCATTAATAGTGTTAAGCAGACCCAAACCGCAAAATTTGCGCCGAATTTTGCTTCATTAGAAGTTTGGGGCAAGGTTTGGGTAAACCTTCCGCTATTGGCACCCGTGACCAGGGGCGTAACTTGAGGGGGTGCAGAGGGTGCGATAGCAACCGGGCCCAGGAGGTTTAGGGGGCCCCACAAGGTGTCACTTTCCCATATGAGAAGATTATTACTATAAACCATACATTATAGTCGGGGGCCTGGCACAGACTTTGCACTGGGGCCCATCAGCTTCTAGTTACGCCACTGCCCTTGACCGATGCTGGCATTGATTGCTGTGGCATTAACTCTATAGATTAACCTGGTGGTGGCACCAGGTAAACTCACCTGTTTATCAATATTAAAAAAAAAAACACCTCCAAGGATTAAGGGGGAGCATCCCTTTCGATGCCCACTATTTTGGGCACTACAGCACCTAGAACTATGGGTTGGGTTTATGTTTAAACTAAGAATCTCATCTTTCAAACCAGCTCAGGCTTGTGGTTCTTGTGACCGCAGAACCAGATATACAGACAATAAAAATATAGACAGGAATTGGATGTTTTATGCAGTTTGCATTAATGTCTTTTGCTGCCTGTATTTTTGGTTTTGTACTACACGGAACTAAATCATAAAGGATTATATTTTTAGCTTTATTCCATTCAAAAGGAAGGGTCATTGGTACCTGAATTTCCAGGTCATAATTTGAAGTTCTGTTATGTTTTTCCTTAAAGGACATCTACCACCAGGTATTGGTATTAGTTATAAGGCTTCCAAATTCCAAAGAAAATAACTTTGTAAAAATATGTAAATGAGCCTGTCAGGCTGACATCACCTGAGCGCTCATGGCTCCGCCGACAACTAATTATGCATGCCCCCCCCCGCCCAGTCCACTCTTCACAGAAAGCTGGTGACCTCATCCCACTGTCCGCAAATCACTTGATTACCATTCTTTGCGCTGTCAGCGAATGCGCTAGATTTGCAGAAAGCCGTCTGATGTTGCTGGTAGTCTGTGAAGAGTATGCAGGGGGTTGCTGGTGGAGCCATGAGGCACTCATGTAGCGTCACCCTGAGCACCTCAGGCTCATTTACATATCTTTACAAAGTTATTTTCTCTGGAATTATAACTAATAAAAAACACTGCCCACATCCTCTAGAAGTAACGAGCAAGCTAATTAGGAAAGTCTACAGCCAGTAATCTGGTGGTAGATATCCTTTACATTTCATTAATGTATTAACTGCATAGCCTACTGGGGTGTGGAGTAGCCTTAGCTCCCAGTGCCCGCCCAGGCTAGTACACGCCCCAGTAGCCTCTGCAGGTAATTTACATATTAATGAAATAAAGTTTTAACAAGTTCAGTTAGGTTCCAGGATTATTAAATTACAGATTAGGGCAGAGGACGGCAGGAGGAATCTACCATTAGGTCTACTTCTGATGGTAGATTCCTCACGTTAGGTTTCCTGTAACTGAATGTATCTTTGTGGAAAAAAATCACCTTTTTGTCAATTTTCCCATTAAAGGTTTTTTTTAAATCCTGTAAAATTGAAAAAACTTTTATCAAAATTTTAAAAAATATGTATGCCATTAATCCATCACCGTTCCTTCCTCTAGCCTAGACTCTTTTCATCTTATTTTCAGATCATTTTGGAGATTTTTTTTAAAGAGTTAAATAGGTTAGTTTTTACATAAAAGAAGGGTTCTATATTTCATTGCTTTCCTGAAGGTACTAGTAGTTTAGGTGTAAAATATGTTGACATAGTCCCCTCAAGATCCTGCTAGCATAGTTTGAAGATACAGATGCCATTTTTTCCAAATTTTGCTAAACGTCAACATAGCCATGTTTATCATAGACGACCTGAGATGTATAAATCAGGTTTCCTTACAAAGGTCATCATGCAACAGAACTATAAAAACTGCTCAGCTACTACATCACTTAAATGGGTTTTCCCATGAAACAAATTAGGCCCTATCCACAGAGATGAGTGGAGCAGCCGGTCACACATGGGGCCGGACTGCCCCGTTCATTTCTATGGAGCTGATGGAGATTTGCCGAGTGCTGTAGTCTGCAATCTTCATCAGCTCCATAGAGATGGACAAGGCGGCCTGGCCATGCGCAATCGACTGCTCCTCTCATCTTGGGAAGCAACGAGGGTTCAAACGAGGGTGCTTCGAACCCCATACTCGTGATCTGTGGGGGTCTCATCACTGAGACCGCCACCGATCACCAAGTTAGGCCCTATCCTTTGAATAGGGCCTAAATTGTTTCGTGAGAAAACCCCTTTAAGGGACCAACCAGCAATGTTACTTTCTGACATAGCGATAATTATGAGAAAATAGGTTACATGTTATTGTCCGCACATAAGTAGAGCAGATTTCTGTGCATTATAAAGTCTCATCCTTACTGACCTGTTTGATATGTTCTCTTTTCTGATATTTCTCGCTGTAATACTGTTCTTGTCGGAGATTGAGAAGCTGTTGTTGCTGTTGTTCCTTCAGTTCTACCAATTTCTGTGCCATCTCTGCGTCTAATGCAGCTAAATCTTGTTCTACTGTAGAGGAGTTATGGTCCGGACTCCCAGATTCACACCTTTAAGAGCAAAATAAAAAAAATGTTTATAAAGAATCCCACTAATAATTGACTTTACCTGCATTCAAGTCCATAATCAAACTGGTCTTCCACTTTGGCAGATCTAGGTCCTAGCAAAGATCCGGAGAACCATAATCACCTTTCTGCTATGTGGTACTGGGTTGCCCTTACCCCGTCCAATCAGTGCTCAGTATTAAGTTGGAACTAAAATAATGCCCCCTACCTGGTACTTTTGGATACTCGAGCGAGACCTGCAGGAAATTGGACGCAGGACCCGAATCCTCGTCTGACAACGCACCACGGGATCAAGACGGGACGGGGTAAGTAAATGAGCCCCATTATCTCCAAATAGTATTGTCTTGAGAAGCTAATGATCTCATGACACACATATCTCGGCATCTCACACCAGGAGGAACAGTAAGAGGACCCATTTGTGTATAAATGGGGGGAACTATTCCGTGTTTTAGGGTATGAGCACTTCATTTACAGCTTTCATGAATGCCGGCTCAGTGCACAGCACCGAGTTCATTACTTCTTACTAACAGCGACAACCATCGCCTCTCCGGAGATCTCTGTATTAGAAGCTGTGAGAGAGAAAATTGCCATGTTTTCATTACAAGCCTCATAAGACTCCAATTTCACAATTTCCACTGTCAGCAAAAAAAAATGTTTATTTTCTTCCTTCCTTTTCAGAACGCGGGCAATATCACCGACAGACGCCTTCATAAGCCGTCATTCAACGCAAAATCCGGCAAAATGCTGATTGTCGCACTGTGGCTCGTGTTATTTTCTGCTAGAGGAATCATTCTTAATACCCATTGATAAACCTTTACTGTACTTGCTCTGCAGTCGCCAAAGAAAGATCTGTCTAACCACAAATTGCTTTTCCTCTCTAATGTCAGAGCCAACACAGTTTCTCGCCTTTAAAGTTTACTCCGTGGCTGCCGCACATTCAATGTCTTGAAGCTTAGTGTTGGAAGGTGGAATGGCTAGAACGGCTCCAAGACTAAGCTTTTTTTTTCTCATTTTATCAAGGGATTTAAAGCACAGGATCAGCCAAGGAAGCAAGAAACAAAGCTATAAAAGCAAGGGAGACTTAAAGGGATATTCCAGTTATATCAGGTCTCCTCAAGTTCACACAAGAGGGAATAACTTGCATATATGACTGGGACCCTCATAAAGAGATTGTCATTGGGGCAATCATTGTTACCCGATGACAGATTCCCTTGGCTATGGCCTGTTCATTTCAAAAATGCCTTTGTCAGGAATATGAATAAATCCAGTGCATTTTAATGAATTATTTTACATTGCCAGCTCCCTGCCAGCAGTGTGTAGTGAGTCCCGGAAAGGGGGGGTTTAAACAGCACAGGTCATCTTCTTCTCAATTCCTCCTACCCTCCTCCTAACTCTGGGAGCAGGGCAGAAGCTGAAAGGTGGGGGTTTGAGTGAGGAGGAGGGGAGGAGGGATTGAGGAGAAGATGACCTGCGCTGTTTGAATTGCCCCCTACCCCCGGGACTCACCACATGCTGCTGGCAAAGAACCAGGTAATGTGAAATAGTCAATTAAAAAACACTGGATTGATACATATTGTTAACAAAGGCATTTTTTAAAATGAATATGCCATAGGCTATTGAACCTATCATGAGGTAATAATGACCCCGTAGCTGTGTACAATCATACAAAGCTGCATGGTGTTTTATTTGAAGTTGTGAGTAGCAGCAGTACTGTGAAAATTGCATTCACATTTATGAACTGCAGCTGGGCCTGGAACGCGTAGGCGTATTGGTAACAGTTCGGGTGGAGATATAACACACCAAAAAGTCCAGATACAATTCTGGAATAAAAAATATTTTTTTATTTTCACAGTACTGCTGTATGGCTAAACAGATCTCCGGGGTCAATAAAAACAACGTCTAAAGCTTTGTATGGTCAAAACTGTTGACAGATTCTGCTAAAACATTCATTCTGGGGGTAGGGGGAGATATGGAAATAACCTATAAAGTTATACAATGTGCCATAAACTGTACCAAAATACCATATAGTGCCATAGGCCAAGGTCACTATCACAATACCGTACTACCATATAGCCATGCACAATATGTATACCGTGACCAAATAATAGGTTCAAAAACTTGGTCTACATAACATTGCTTGACAATGATGTCATAATCTAACACATAAAAAAGATGTAATATTTATATAAAACACAGTGCAACCAACCAGTAAATGTTACTATACAGTACACACTGAATAAAGAACACCATCTATCCATCTATCTATCCCATATCTATCTATCCTTTTCCATATCTATGTACTCAATCATAGAAGTTTTGGCTCATAGTGATTATAGTATTTTTCGCCTCTTCAATCTACTAGTCAGATTGTAGTTTTTTCCCTTACTTCTTTTTGCTGTCTTAGGGTCACCAAAACTAGGAAGCACATAGAGGAGCCAGCACCAGGAGTTTATACATAGAGGAGGCAGCACCATTATACAGGCTGTCAGTCATGTTTATAGGAGTATCTCATACACAAACAGACTGCAGGGGGTGCCAGCAACAGGAAGCACATAAAGGAGCCAGCACCAGGAGTGTCACATTATTATGCAATCTGTCAGACCTGTGTATAGGAGTATCTCATACACACAGGCTGCAGGGGGCGCCAGCACCAGGAAGCACATAGAGTAGCCAACAGCAGGAGTGTCACATCATTATATAGGTTGTCATTCAGGTGTATAGGAGTATCTCATACACACACGCTGCATGGGGCGCCAGCACCAGGAGTGTCACATCATTATACAGGCTGTCAGTCATCTGTATATGAGTATCTCATGCACACTCAGGCTGCAGGGGGCGCCAGCACCAGAAAGCACATAGATGAGCCAGCAGCAGGAGTGTCACATCATTATACAGACTGTCAGTCAAGCACTGGGCACTATGAAATTGGTTACTTATCTTAAAGTTTCTCAAAAATAAAAGTCATGAAAGTCCATAAAAGTTGCTCATCTGTGTCATTCAAATGTCCTGGACAGATTTTACATACCTGAAAGGAAACAATAAGGGTCCCAAGGAAATTGCAAAGAAAGTAGAGTGAAAACTTTTGTAACTTTTTATTATACTAAAAATTGTTCAATATTGTAATATATAAGGCCCTGGACATTCATGGTGACTGATTCTCCAGTTTTCTTCATCGTCTCCCTTTCTCTCATTGCAGCTAATCCAGAAGTTGACGGATGTAGCCGAGGAATGCCAGAACAACCAGCTGAAAAAACTCAAGGAAACATGTGAAAAGTATAAAATATTTCCTTCCCTATTAAAATAAAAGGATTGATTAGGTGCAATATATTGTGTCTTTAATCTATATGTTATTTTTTATACTCCTGCAGAGAAAAGAAAGAGTTGAAAAAGAAGATGGACAAGAAACGGCAAGAGAAAGTCACAGAAACCAAATCGAAAGATAAAAATCAAATGGAGGAGTAAGTATGGAGCACTATCCCATGTCAAGTTACCAGGATGGATTAAGTCAGGGGCACGAGGCTTTATGAAAATTGTGGGACCCCCAAAACTCAAGGTTTTTTTTTAAAGGACATCTACCACATGGATGATGGATTGTAAACCAAGCACACTGACATATTGGCAGGATCGGCTCTTCTTTTATGTTCTTATTCCATGGTTTTTCCAAAAAAAGGATTTGAAAATTATGCAAATGAGTCTGAGAGTTCATTTACATTATTTTTACATGCCTTTTATTCTTAAAAATAAGGTCATAAAAAGCTTAAAGAAAAGTGTATCCAACCAGAGGGGGCACATACCAGCATGTAAGTTTATTTGTTTTACAATCCTTCATCCTGGTGGTAAATGTCCTTTAAAGGTTTGACATTAGCTGCCTACATACAAGTAGTTCTTTTGGCCTTTAGTTCTGCTGTTTAAGAACCTTAGGGGGTCGTTCATGCATTAGGATTTCAGGGCTGAAAGATCCGTCCTGTCTTTCTCAACCCTAAACATGGTTTGTGGTCTGAGTGATCATGAGCCTCCTAAAACCTTGGCCCTCAGACAGTCCATCTGGACTGCTGATTATAATCCAATACTTTCATTATAATATCAGCTGCTGCTGCTGTCGTCTTTTCTGGGTTCCTGACTGTCACTGATGGACTCACCCCTGACAGCTTGAAACCGGCACAACGCAGTACATTTATAAAGATATGTGCCATAAGTCCAGGGACAAGTGCCGCACAATTGCAGTGCTTGATCCTTACGAGTTGGAAGGGGTATCAAACTTAAAAATTAATAGTACAAGTACAAGTAGAGATGACCTTATCAGTCTGCAGGGTTTTTGGAATTTTATTTAGGCAATATCCCCTGCTGATGTGCTCCATTTTGGTTTCGAAACAAGATGGGAGGAGGGACTTAGACAAAGGGCGTGGCTTAGCAACCTCTACAGTAGGCAGGAAACAGCGGGGAGGCTCCAGCTCCAGCCAGTTATCTTACAGCCAGACACACAGGGCCATGGCTGAGCGCCTGGGACATAAAACCTTTTTTTTCAGTGTCAGTTATATTATTCAACAAAATAAGATCTAAAGAAGGAATATATAAGGAAAAAAATGTTCAGTTACTTTTTTTTGTCAATTTCTGTATTTAGTGTATCTTAAAATGTGTAGACCTGGTATTTTTCTTTTACTTATTATTGCTACATATTGTCCTGTTGTTGTGTCACAAAGTTCAAACACCAGAAATCTACTTATTACCACATGTGAGAAATATCGGGATAAAGAACTGTGTTTGGCACAATGTCTGGTCTACAGTAATAATCTAATCTCTCCCATCTTGTTTTCTGCTTTTCCATAGAGAGAAGACAGAAATGATCAGATCCTATATCCAGGAAGTGGTGCAGTACATTAAAAGGGTACGCTCTACAAGCTTATTGCATTTATATGGAATATCCAATCCCTGATAAATATGTGGTTACTGATCCAACAAAGATAGACATTGTTTTTCTGTTTTAATTACGGCAGCTACGTTTCATCCGGATAATGACTTTAATACATTAGGTAGTGGCAAAGTAATAGAGGTCGCAAGAGATAAATAATGGAATAAAAATCTAATATAAGACAATAAGCAGGAAATGTGTCTGGAGAAACATAAGGATGAAATATATTTTCTGTTGCTGAATATTAAGATATAAAGACAATGTGAGCGGCTTCCATTTGTTAGTAATTATTACTTTTGCTAAGGAGAAACACCTATCTATCTGATATCTATCTATCTATCTATCTATCTATCTATCTATCTATCATCTATCTATCTATCTATCTATCTATCTATCTATCTATCTATATATCTATCATCTATCTATCTATCTATCTATCTATATATCTATCATCTATCTATCTATCTATCTATCTATCTATCTATCTATCTATATATCTATCATCTATCTATCTATCTATCCTTTTCCATATCTATGTACTCAATCATAGAAGTTTTGGCTCATACTGATTATAGTATTTTTCCCCTCTTCAAACTACTAGTCAGATTGTAGTTTTTTCCCTTACTTCTTTTTGCTGTCTTACGGCAATGGCCTCACTGCGTCGTATGGGAGTGGTTCGGTGCTGCACACATGAGGCACATGTCCTATCTTTCCCCGGAATATGACAACGTGCGCCATACATCACTATGGAGAGGGGCGGGGGCGAGCAGCGATCACACCCTCCTCCCCTTTCTGGCGCGGACGTGTGCCTGCCATGCTACGGTATGGTGGGCACACGTCCGTGTGAATATAGCCTAAGAAGTACAGGGAACGATATAGTTTTCTCTATATAGATGTATATTGTAAGATATTGTAACATATAATACAACTTAACATATATACTCGAGTATAAGCCTAGTTTTCATAAAAAAAAATTGTGCTGAAACCCCAAACTCGGCTTATACTCGAGAAAAAAAATATAGGTTTTACCATGTTTTTGTGGTAAAGTTAGGGGCCTTGGCTTATACTTGGGTCGGCTTATACTCGAGTATATACTGTAATTTATTTTCCTTTTTAGACTGATGATTTTGTTGCATAGTTAGCCTTGTTTTCATGGTGGAACAAATTTTCAGAAGGGAAAGGGACAATAACATATCTAAATATCCCAAGTAATGGTCGAGTGCGCTTATCTTTTAGGCTGTGTCCAGAACATGGCCAACATCTTGAAAGCCACCATATTGGATCCAGGGTAAGCTTTTCCAATTGAAAGGTGGTCATGTAGTATGTCAAAAAAATTGATTACCACTATCAGAATCACAATAATTTGTGTGGTTCAGACAGAAAGTATCAACAACAGAAAACATCCCCTGTGATGCACAGCTATGTGTTGTGTTATCCATGGTGCTGAACACTTAGCTAAAGGGGATGAATTCTAGTCTTCTCTGATTTGCTACATGACCATCTTCCTATTAGAAAACCCCTTGACCCTATAGGATGGTTTTTAAAGGCATGTTTCTGGCATAGCTTAAAAGATAGACCCCCTCACCCATTACTTTTTGGTGTATCAGATATGTCAGGTTCCTTTTCATTACTGCAAGTGTCCTGGGACTAGTAAATCTCTTTGATTTGAAAGAACTTTCAAGTCAAAGCTAATTTATTGAATATTACATGGTGCAGGGGCCTGTCCGGAGGAGCAGGACTCATTGGGGCTCATTTACTAAGGGTCACGTTTGTCGGACTGTTTGCCGTTTTCGGGGATTGCACAGCTTCGATAGGTATTTTACAGGGACCTGCACTGGGATTGTGTCGCATGCAATCGTGAGTCGCAGTGTGCTGGCTGCCAAGCAACACAAATGGGGGATGTATGTGCCATCGGACGATCCGACTGATTCGGACTGAGCGCAGGATTTAACTTTCAAATTGTGTCGCAAGCCCAAGCACTTGCATACACCAGGAAGAAGATGGTGAACTCCGTCGGACCTGAGCGGGGATATGCAAGATATGCAGTGAAGATATGCGCACGATCTTAGTGAATCGCGGCAAAGTGCATTATCCTCGGACAATGCACTTTCGGTGAACACCAGCGGCTGCGTAAGTAAATGTGTCCCAACTTCATTGTATTCCTAGAACCTTGCTAGAACCTAGAGTCCTGCTCCTCCCTTCAGGCCCTGCTCAAGGTGAATGTGACTTTATGTCTTTAACCACCATTTGACACTGCCCCATCAGTGCCAATAATGTCACAATGTCCTACTCACAAGACACACCCATATGTGTCATATGTTCTCAGGAGGAGTACCAGAGGAACACTTCTTTTTGATTAAAAGAGATGCTTAAATAAAATTTTTATGGGAAAAGGCATAGATCCTTGTAAAATAGAGGAATCATATGAATATCATTTTGAATCATCATGTGGTTAATGAAGGTTATAGGGGTAGTCCCATGGGCAGCATGCATCCCCTTCTCAGAGCCCCAGATGTTGAATGGAGAGGCCACTTAAAGGAAACCTACCACTTCCGAAGAAGGTTATAAGCTGCAAATGCCGTGCACCAGCTCAGGGTGAGCTGGTGCTGGTGCCGGCGCTTATTTTCGTTATGTTTTTAAACAGATGTAAAGTGTTTAAATGCTTTAGTAATCTTTATATACAAGTAGCTTCACCGCACCATGCGCGCGACCACTTCCTATTCAGACGCACAAAGTGATCGCGCGCGCATTTTTTAAATCTTTTACCTGTTAAAACACTCAATATGAGGTCCTCAGCAGGGGCAGTCTTAGCAGGAGCTTTTACAGAACCTACAATTAAAAAACAACATTATTAGGGTCAATCTTTCTTCTTCCGTCTCATTATCTCACAATTGACACAATTGCTCCCAATGTCTATAATTTAATTAGATAAGGGTGTTCTATATATATCACTTATTTCATAGAGAAATCCCTAATTCCAGCAAACTTCAGAAAATTGGGTGCAACAGGAGAAAAAAAATAATAAAAAAAATAAATAAAATCATAATTTGACATTTTCTTTTTTGAAATTTTGAAATATTGGAAAGCACAGGGTCCGATCATACAGATATTTCCTACCTGGAGGGGGCTGGCTGTGCACGGCCTGGGACGCTGGCTTCGGTGTGAGGGTAGAAGCATGATTCAAGCCATTTTCTGCTGGTGTCGGCCTTGGTTCGCTATTGTTTTCTGAAGGAGCATCACCAGCTTCCGCCTGCAGAAGATACCAATATGTCCTGTTAGTAAGTACCGCTGGCTGTATACTATCTCCAGGTATTTATTTAATCATAGTAGTGGATTATAATATAGATGGTAGCCCGGGGCATATGGAGCCCCAAAACACCCACCAAATTTTATATTGAGAAGAACCTTTACCCATGAAATCCTCATACATCTGCTCTCAATACACATGTACACAAGAGCTATTTCAGAACTTTTGAAGGTCCTCCGAAGGTCCTGAAACTGCAGCAGCCCCAACACAGAACTGTTATACGGTTAGGAGGAATTAGGACCTGACAGACACTGAAAAGCCACATTTAGAAGACAATTGGGGCTTACTGGCAAATAATTCCATAGAAAATATGCAAAAATAAAGTTTGTGTTTTTTTATTAAAGAAACTCTATATACCATAACTTATATAATGAAGTAAATGTACAACATGGAGACATCTGTGTTATATATACAGGCGGTCCCCTACTTAAGAACACTCGACTTACATACGACCCCTAGTTACAAACGGACCTCTGGATATTGGTAACTTATTGTACTTTAGTCCTAGGCTACTATAAACAGCAATAGCAGCTATCAAATGTGTCTGTAATGAAGCTTTAGTGTTAATGTTGATTCCTATGACAACCCAACATTTTTAAAATCCAATTGTCACAGAGACCAAAAAAGTTCTGGCTGGGATTACAATGATAAAATATACAGTTCTGACTTACATACAAACTCAACTTAAGAACAAACCTACAGACCCTATCTTGTATGTAACCCGGGGACTGCCTGTATTATTACTGGAGCCGGGAGCATTATGTAATTTTTTTCATTCCAACAATGAAATAAACTTTGGCGCCATCTAGTGGTTTTCGGGCATCTTTACATCTAAACTAAAAAATATTGCTGTTAAAGATGAGGAATTGACACAAAAGGGACATTCTATTTATTTATAACTGTTCATCATAAAAACAATAATATTTATTAGCTTAAACTGCATCACCACTGTAATCTTTAATATCTACCCCTTATACTAATTGTGATAACTAGGGAGTCCCAGCACCCATTAGAAGCTGCATTTTGAGTGATATCGTATCTTGTGATTACTTGATGGTCCCAGGACCTCTTAGATGCCGATTGTATAATCAGTGACCTCAGTTCTTGTGCTGACTATGGGGTCCTAGCAAACACACTGCAGTGAAGAGACAGTTATCTGCTATCCTGCAAGGGTTGTCCAATGTTAAATGTTAGGGTCAATGGAGGTATGACCACAGGGACCCCACTTATCATGACAATGGGGGTCCCAATCCCACTAATTAATGTCAGCAGTGTCGGACTAACCCACCATAGTACCAGAGGATCCTCCGGTGGGCCCTGGCTCAACCCAATACTGATCCCCAAACACAATTTGGAGGCTGCTAGAGTATATTTCCTGGGGAATAATCAAGAGTGGTCCCCTAGATTGATTTTCTCTGGTGGGCCTAAGGAAACCTAGTCTGACACTGGGTGTCAGGTCTAGCTGCATGTGTCATCTCATTCTATTCAAAGAGTATGCAAGTGTAGACTATGGGGCTATCTCCAGCACCAGCACTGATATTGAATATGGTGGTTGGACATTGGATGGAGCAGTAACAATTAGTAGGAACTGGACCCCATTTTGGTAATCATTGGGGGTTCTAATGATCAGACCCCCATTCAACAGACTAATGTCCCCTAATCTATGCATGGGGTACAACAACTTGAAGAGGAACAGCCCATTGTTCTAATTTACCATAAAACACTAGTCATTCATGGAAAGGATAGATATCAAGTTATCAGAATCCTGGTGTTTGGGTCCAGTGGATTCCTGTGTATTCCTGCACAAATTCTTACCTCTGCCTATTAGTTATTGGAAGAAACTGCTGTCTTTGGAACAGAAATGCATCGTACCATCACAGCGCCATACATTATGCAGTGGCTGTGCTCGATATTGCAACCGAGTCCTACTCAATGACAAAGGATCAAGCTGCGGCCAAGTACGGTATGAATTCTGACCTATGAACAGGTTTGTGGTTTTGGACTATACCCTGATCTAATATTGAGTATCTTTTGTAAGGATAGGTGATCAATAAAAAATGAATTAAACTTTATCACATACCACCCATGTAATCCCATGGAGATACGTGGATACGTGGAGATATGTAGGGGGTCATTTATCTTTTCCTTTGGCTTGTTTTTGCCTTTTTTTTGCTTTTTTCCCCGTCTGCTATTTTGGATATATATCAATCTCACGTTTTCCTGGTGTTAAATGGTTTTATTTTTTTTTCAGATCTCTTTTTGCGACATTTGTCTCAAAAACGCTGCACAAATGTCTCGAGTCACTTCTTTCCATTTTCAAAATTTTCCTTAAGTACGGGTTAAGTCTGGTGTTTTTTTGTTAGACAATTTGAAAAGATAAATGTCATTTGCGACATTTAGAACATCTGGAACAGAAGATAAATGTGTTTGACTGACGATAAACAAACGTCCGGCAGACTTCAGCGCACATTTCAAAAAGTCGGAAAAATGGCAATGCGCCAAAAAAGTCTCAGAAAAGAGAGGAAAAAAGGGAGATAAATGACCCCCTAAGTGTTCATCATGCTCTATATTTACACCAACAGGTTCTGACTTTTTTACCAGAGAAAGGTCAGAGATGAATAATGTTCTCCTAGAATAGCATCTCCCGTGACTCATGTCCTAGATAGGGTGGTCTTAGGAGACCGGTGTAAGTCAGGTTTAATCTTATGCCCTCATTCACACTAATGTTCCTTGTGGAAGGGCGGAAGCTCGACATGTCTTGGAATAGAACTTTCCCAGTGTGTGGATGTTATCATTCCAACAAATGTAGGTCAAATCGCAACAAGCCATTTATAATTTACAGGAAACTTTAGTGTATTTTTATCCGTACAATTAAAAGAAGTCGAGGAGGAGCACACGACCGCTATGAAATCTCTTCTCAGAGCAGGTGGCTGAGCGCTCACTATACATTATTTATATCCCTGTGTAATACACTGGAGCAGAGTTCGGGGCTAGTGGATACATTGCTGGTGGCTGGCTTGCTAGGCTAGTGTATCATATACATTATACTGCTGATATGTGGCCCCTGTGCCATGCTGTATACTGAGTATACTGGGCATATTATAGTAGATGGGTAGAGTACAGTAACTGGGCATATTATATTAGATGGGCACAGTACAGTACCCTGGCATATTATAGTAGATGGGTAGAGTACAGTATCTGGGCATATTGTGTGGAATTGCTCTGGTAGTTGACTGGTAGCAGTGCAGGAAGCAGGGACACACGCCGGTTTAAAGTCCAACTTAAGTGTTTTATTCACACTTGCAAAACAGAACACAAATTCAGCCTTGGCTTAGGCACATGCAAAAACGTTACAAAAGTAACGACTAGGCGCTGTCTAACACATTTGACGGACGCTAGCTATCCGGGTACTAGGCTGCCTGGCACCCGCTCTTGGCCAGCAGCAAGACAGGAGGCCCTCAGTTACCTTTGCTGTCACAATGCAATCTCGCTTTCAGCTCTTCAGGTAGGGCCTCACCTACTGCTTCTGGCCTGCAGATTATATCAGGCTCTAACGAGGCCTGTGACCCGCACCTGTGGGCTATACAAAAGCCCAGGACCGAAGCCCGGGTGGAGTAGGAGTCCCACTACCAGCCTACCCCTACACCATAATAAGCAGCCCAGTACGGACATTACCAATGTGTCTGTGTTAGCTAGGCCAACACGGACAAAACAGACTATTCCTGCTTACTATATGTCTGCATTAACCCTTGGGTTACTGCAGACAAACCCAGGGCTTTTACCACCTGCATTTCATCTGCCTGTAGGACAGATAGCGGTTTTCCCAAATGACACCTCTCACTTTCTCACAATATATATGTAGATGGGCACACTACAGTAGATGGAAATATTGGAATAGAGGGGTACAGATGGGCACTGTACAGTATCTAGGCATATTATATTAGATGGGCACAGTACAGTGTCCTGGCATATTATAGTAGATGGGTAGAGTACAGTATCTGGGTATATATATAGTAGATGGGCACACTACAGTAGATGGAAATATTGGAGTAGAGGGGTACAGTACACATAGGAATGTGGCACCTGTACATTCTAAGGGCAATTATATAGATGGGCATGGTACCGAGTATCCTGGCATATTATCAGTAGATGGATAGCAGATTACATGTATCTGGCGATATATAAAGTAAATTGGGTATCAGTTACGTATCTGTGACATATATATAGAGTTGTGCAAGGTAATACTAGTAATCTGTGCATTGATATGTAGATGGCAACAGAACCTACGTATGATGGTACTATTGGAGTTAGGAGGGTGTACAGCTACACGAAATAGATGGTGCACTGCCTTAGCAGTACTAGACATAATATCTATTAGATGGGCATGGTACAGTATCCTGGCATATTATAGTAGATGGATAGAGTACAGTATCTGGGCATATATAAAGTAGATGGGTACAGTACAGTATCTGTGCATATATATAGATGGGTAGAGTACAGTATCTGTGCATATATATGTAGATGGCACACTACAGTGGCTGGTAGATATTGTTATCAATAGAGGGGTAGTTCAGTAAGGGCCGTGTTACAGTACTCTAGCATATTTAATTAGATGGGCATATTTATCAGTAGATGAAATATAGTAGATAGGAACATTACAGTAGATGACATATAAGAGATGGGCACAACTACAGTACACAGGTTATATAAATGCAAATGACCATGGTACAGTACTGTCATCTGTATTGAATAAAGCCAGGCACATGGTACAGTTTGCACAATATCGGTGGCTAATTATAGTAAATGGAGCATGGTACAGTATGTACATAGTAATAGCACAGTACATCAGGACATGGGTATAGAACAACACTGCATGACCATGGTACAATTCCTCACATCCATCTGATATGATACAAGCTGTTACAGTATGTTCAGTAAATGTACTATCACTTCTCCTAACATTAGAGATGACTGACACGTTATTGCTATGAACTCTACCTACCTCCTTCTATTTATTTCTCTCATCGTTCCAGTTGTCGGGTCCGCCAGCTGTCTGATCTTGTTTCCATCAAATTGGACATATTTATACTTGGATTGACAAAGCTTCATCACATCTTGTAATAGAAAATAATAGTATAAAGGACACATTAGAAAACAATTTAGGTAGTCATTCATCAAATGACTAATAAAGAAACTGGATGGAGTTTGGTGGCTGTTACATTGTTCATATAGTAAAAACCCCACATGGTTCTAGGAAAGCGAACTGCCTGCTGCCACCGTTGTGTTGTATAGTGATTGTGTATCACGCACATATCAGTGGTTTGGAGGGAGGGGCGCGAATGTCATTGGGAAGACAGTAATTACAGCATAAACGCTATCCCATCCATCGGAGCAAGCAGGACATGTGACACCAAACAAGAAGTCCCGAGTCCTCTGCTCGCTGGGTTATATGACCCTAGCGAACAGAAGCGAATGCCAACTTTAACAGGGTGATAAGCATAGTCTGAACCCATAGTATGGGTTTACCTATTCGACGCAGTGCTGGCAAACCTATTGTTGATGCAATCCTTGGAGCCGTTCGTACCATCATCCAACACATTGACACTCAGACTCAAGTAGGCCACTTACTGCTGGCCCTGGCCGCCCAGGAAGTGCTGCACTCCGCGCAATTTAAAGTGACACATCCTGAGCTTCCTGGATTTCAGAAGAAGTGTGGGGGAGACCTGGTTATCTTTGGAGCACGCTCTTCAGGCCCCTGTGATTTCTTCTTGTTCAGGGGATAAGGAGGAAGTCACAATATTAATCACAAGTTTCTTTGCCTTTTCTCTACTGTTTTGGTGGTCCTTGGACACGTGATAGTACTGAAAGTTTTGTGACTGTCAGGGACATTAAAGTTACTGCTTAAATGGCAAGTTGGGCTAATTTATGATAAATAACTGGGTTTATTGTAGTTTTTGCAACTCAGGTTCTAGAAGTTTCAATCAATCACTGTATCAGGGTCTTTATATACCAGGCACGAGGGCACTATATAAGGCAAAGGCAAGCTGTCTTGCTATAGTTTACATATTGATGACCTTTCCAAGTGGATAGGTCATCAATATCAGATACATGAAAGTTTCTGAATCGGAAGGCAATCAATAAATGGTCACAGTAACACGTCTTCGGCCACTACAAAAAACAGATAAAAAGAAGTTGTTTCTATTAACATCAAGTTCTTAGTGTTGATCCTAGAGGCAGCCACAAAGGGATCTCACAGAACATATCCATAAGTCTAATATGAAAAAAAATCCCCTTTAATATCGGGTTAAATGGACATAATTTCACAAAACGCTGTGAATGTCATGGTCAAAATTACCAGGTGGCCATAGATCCATCTCTTGAAGGACCACCCAACGGTGCCAGCCTGACTGTAAGGGGGCCTGTAACTTGCATGGTGCAGAATTCTGTGTGATTATTTGCTATTTACGTGCTCCATACCTATCGAATGTAGATGCGAGGCGTAATCCTTCACCTTCTATGTATACGACGAAGATGGCCGGTAGGGTATAAGAGCGGCACGTTCTTCTCATTCCTCAGGCAGGATGTAGTTGAAAACTGAGAATCAGAATGATGATGTCTCATCAAACTGTAGGAAAGGGCACAGCGCTGGCAAAGAATTTTTCTTTATATATGAAAAATAGCAGGCTGAGAGCTTTCTGCTAAATAAAACTGACTACATAATAGAAGATATCGGAGACATCCTATTCACAAAGAATACAAATCCGAGACGTTTCACAGATTCTCTTTATGAGTCTGTAAAGTAACCGCTCCTGTCTCTGACTGGTGAAAGTCCCCCGTTTGTAGCGGGATCAGGTCCTACTGTTTGTTTCTAAGTTGAATTTGTATGAAGTTGAACCGTATGTTTTATAATTGTAGATCAGACAAAAAATTTTTTGCCCCATAAACATTGGAGTTTTTCCATCCAAAATTTTTTTGTGTAATGGGAACCAAGAGATAAATATTTGTAAAACTTAATTCAGACACCATTACAGGAGATTGCAGTCTGGACTAGATTATCAGCGTTAGAGACCCCAGAAGAATAACAGTGGATAGAAGAGGTCCCGTCTTATACTAAGGGGATGCGTGGCTGTAAGTGGGAGTATTCTTAAGTGAGGGGGCCCGTCTGTATATACAAATTAGGTAAATAGAGTTGTATAAAATTTTTTGGTGACAACCTGTTTTTTGTTATTTATTACTAATTGTGGTCATCGAGTGAGTAAGTAATCACCAGTTTACTGTTTAATTGGAGGTAGATAAAAGATTGAACAATATGTCAGGCACACCAAAAAATAAATAATTAACCACTCCTCATCAGATGTTGTTGTGTCAGCAGAGACACCTAAATATGGAAATGGGAAGTAAAGTAAAGTCCTTTCATTGTTCTCTATGAATAGTAATTCAAACGATCCATTAGAAGACGAATGGTAATATAGAAATGTATGCCCATGATGCATTTTCAAGAATCAAGGGGACTGCTGTCACCATAGATTTTACTATTCCCCCCAAAAAACTCTGGTAGGGTGTCATGAAATGTCTTTTTTTAATTCCCCTTTTTTATGTTAAATTAAAACCCTTTTGTCTCCAAAGTCATATTCCAAGTTTGTTTCCATATTAGTGTTGAGTCTATTATATTATGTCCTTACCTGGACGGATCGAGAACAGGTATATCGATGCACCAATAATTTCCTCCTCTTATATTCTGATATTCTCAAGCATGCACAAGAGGGAAGCACTACGTCAAAACTGACAAATCCACAAACTATCGTATCATATTACATGTGTACATGACATTAGTATTACACATAATTCTATGCCAGTGTGCCGAACCTATGCACGTTAGCCAGAGGTGGCACTTCGAGCCCTCTCCTGCTGGCAGCCCAGAGCTAACACCACCAAAACACAAAGGTTGCAACCATTTCAGGACTCCTCCTCAGTCACGGCGCCCAATGCTTATGCCACGCTCAGAACTATTTTGAAAGTAGCTTGAAGTGCAAAAAGGTGATTAGACAGAGGCGGTGCTTATCATAGTAGCCCCCGTTGCCCAGGGGCCTGTGATGGTGGTGTGCATGACTTTTCATGACGCCCTAAAGGTGAAGACGCTACATATAATCCAAATTTCTCACATCTTTTCTACTGTATTTGGCGTCTTCAGGGCACCCATAAGTTCATAATCGGATGAACCAGCCGGAGCATAGTTAACTTCAAATGTGCATTTTGGCACTTTGGATAACATATTTGGCTTTTGGTGTGGAGTTTGGCAGCTCAGTCTCCAACGAGATTTGCCATCACTGTTCTAATACCTTCAACAGTATATTTCTCACCTACTTCTATACAGTACAGTATATTACTACCCAGTTCATAAACATACGTACATATATTCAATACTACAACAAAGACTACATTCTATACACAGTAACAGTCAGGATACTTAATAGCAACCACACTACATTCTATCGCGACATATACATATACATATACTGACTCCTACATTCTATTACAGTACATATACTATACTACACTACATTCTTAACAGATACACTATACATTAACTAATCAACTACATATCTATACGAATTACCTACACACATTCTATACAGTACAGATATACTATACTACCTACATTCTATACGACAGTATACACTAAGGCTACTTACAAGCAACTATAAACTGACATACATCACTACAGTACAGTATAGTTATACTACAAATACATTCTATATACACAGTAAAGTATACTAATAGAATATACTACAGTCTATACAGACAGTATATTATACACAAAAACTACAGATCATGCTACAAGTACCAGTATACCAATACGTCAGCACTCATTCTATACAGTAAGTACCTCATACTAGACTACATCTATCAGTACAGTATATTATACTACTAAACAGGCTCTCTATACATACAGTATAGTTTATAATGGTGAATCATCATATATTCGATTCTAACAAGATTCAAAGAGAGTGAAATGGAAGATCTTAAGGCAGTCTTTCATATCAATAATTATCAGCTAAATAAATGGGTGGCACAAGAGATAGTAGTTGCATGTTGCAGACCCCGGTGGGCCTATTTTGGATATGCTGGTGTTGTAGATTCACCGTATGCAAGGCCCATAGTACTCTACATCTCTATTGCCTCGCTGATAAGCTCCATACACATTGTTGGGAAAATGTACATGTATAGGTGTCATGTAAACATGACGCTCCGGGGGGGGACATGGGCCACAACTTAACATCCTGGGAAAGTAAAATCTATTGTAATTATGACGGGTACAAAAATACGTAAATATAAACCTTCTTAAGACATGGGCTCCTCCCATAACTGTTGGTTCACTGCATTGCTTGTGATGTTTAGTCTTAAGGATTTTTCTCTGGTGTCCAACTGGTAACACGAACATGTTCCACGCATTCATACGTAAGTGCAAACCTTACTTATCTGGATAGGAAATGCACCTGAATAATATCTAAGTAGATAAGGAGATATCAAAAAAAAAAATAATGTAGTAAACTTCCTTAATTGCATGAGCTCCATGTTACAAAAATTGACTGGATAGTCAAGATTGATAGATAATAGATAAGAAGATAGATAGTAGATGAGCAGAGGATATTAATTGATAGTTTGTATAGATAGATAGTTCGATAGATAGGATTGTAAGACAACCCCCTTAAATAAAAGCAATGGTACAATATAAAGCCAAGAAAGATAGATATTGGATAGATAGATATTGTAGAAATAATGGACTCTAGAGAGGATAGATAGATATAGTGATCAGCTGTAGATTAGTTACCTTTCACAGAACAACGTGTTTATGCAACTATCACCATCTACTGTCGTCTCAGTGAATGGATCGAAATGTTTATCTGGTCGTCTCATGAACTCCGGGGTTTTTTATCTGTACCACATTTGCGTTGTAGCTTTCACATTTCCCATATTAAGTTTGTTTCATGGGAAAGACTGTAAATAAAATCCCACCTTTGAAAGTCTATTTTGTCTCACTGGGTACTGGGGGCTCAGTCAACAGTGTCAGCTGCAGATATACTGTGGCCAGGATCTGTTAGGGAACATAAATATTACATTTATTTTATATTAAAAGGAATACCCATTGGAGCCAACCGTAACCCCTTAGTTTCATCAACAATTTGATATGCTGTCTCTGTGAACTTTTAGAGTTTATTTTTGCCTAACCATTAACATTATTAAGGTCCTGTTCACACTTATATTTGGGTTGTCTAAGGTAAAGGAATCCTGTTAGGTGGAAACCAGATATCTGTCCCTTTGGACTCTGTAATGACCCATACTAATGTGCACCCAATTGGAGACATTGTGGCGGTTGCTTGTCCCAAAGTAAATGGTTTGGGGAACAACGTCTGTCCCACGCATTCCATGGTCTGGTGTTGCATATTTCATTAGATTTTGAAGACAGATACACAATGAACCCAGTATTTAGTAATACAGCAACTCATTGTAAATAGTAACACAAGTCTTCCAATAAAGTTGGAAACAGAGGGTCCTCTCATTTTTAGTTTTTTATACATTTGTAGTTGTTGTATTTATTATCAATTAGAAGACTCAGCTTATCGCGATTTTTCAGGACCTGTTATATGAAATAAAACTCTGTTACTATAATAGAAGTCTTTGTGTGCCGAAAACAAATTGCAGCCAATCAGGCTGCCATGTGGCAAACAAGACGTTCTTAGGGTCTAGCAGTAACCCTTTAAGAACTCTAATTAGCAGTGTATGCATAATTATTATAGTAATTCGTAAGTGCAAAATGCACCCTTATGAACTACAATAAAATGATCTCCTTTCCTAGTACACAGTATTGAGTAGAACACAACAATGTACCTACAACATATAGATTATTCATAATTAACTGAGACCAAAGAGCACCCATCATAACATTTATCAGCAACAACAATACTGCAATCAGGCGATACCTCTCACTGGTTGGACAGTTCATGCGACCCATGGCTGAACATCCACGCTTCCAAAGACTGTGATGCACTGTAGCTTGGAGAATCTAACTCGGTTGTCCTTGTGGATATATCTACTAAGTCTGCATTTTATTATATCTGAAAGTCCTTACATTAAGGATCTTAAACTTTTTCCAAAACTCCCAATACTAGTGCTGATTGGGACCACCCTGCTTTGCCACGCTGCTCCATGTCACACTAGAATTTGGACTATTGTTCTGTCTGGTGCCGCTTTGCAACATACAGATTGTTATCCCCCATACGCGACTGGAGCGGGGTGATAAGCATCACATGTTAGTTACAACCCCTTTAAGTGGCCCATACTTATCAGATAATTGGCAAATCTGTCTTCAGACGCCGAGGTATATTATATCAGTACCAGAGTAACTCAACTCAATGGTATCATTTGGACAAAAGACATATACAAGTCAGAATCCCCCCGGGAAATATGTTACGGTGTAATGAAAGATAGGTTTTGTTCTAGTTGAATTTGTATGGCAATTATAATTGTAACTCCAGACAAAAAATTGTGCAATTCATTTCAAAGATTTTTTGCTGTCATGGAACAAGGAAATAAACAAAGCGATCATTGCATTCATGGAACTAACAAGTAAAGAAGAATTCAGAGAGTATTTAGACAGATGGTCTACAGCAGGACGAAGAGCTGCCGTATATACTGTCTCGCCACAACCCCGTGCTGATATAGGAACTCAGGAAACCAACTTGGGTCAGACATATCCCCGAATTGGTGCGCATAACATGTTTAGAGCTACCCTTGTAGTGGAAGTAAACATTGAGGATCATTCGTTTGCTTTCATCCATAGGATTGAAAGGAAGAGATGGAATATTTTCGAGCCACAGGCCTAGACTTTTACCAACGGGGAATAGCTTAACATGCTATCGTATTCCACATATGTCCATGACTTGGCAATGATTGGGCTTGCTGTCCGGTATGAAAACTAAATCATAGGGAAGAGTATTGACCCCACATATGAATGGCAAGGATACTATACAAAACCTACAAGGGATGTTTGTGAGCTGCCTTCAAGGCCCCTTAGGTTTTTCCAACAAGGGGACATTTCCTAGCTCTTGTGTATCTTTCTGCAAGAAAAAAACACAAAGAATCTATAACACATTACTAAGTCTAGTTAAATGGTATAGTTCTGAAACAAAAACTACATATAACTCTAACAAAATAAAATATTTGTATTTTTCCCCCTATACAGATAATTAGATGGGTCGTTAGACGAGAAGCTGCGTACCTAGTTGACGTAACAGATTTCTGAATGGTGCTCGCCCACTTAAACCTCTTAAAAATTATCATATTTGCATGATAACTCATACATGCAAAGTTACGAATCACACCCTATATACATATAAGCAATATACATAGGCAAACATCATACAAATATCATAGACACGTTAAAGATACTAGCACCCCACCCAAGTTTATACTGGATGATGGGGGCTCCTGACGCATGCGTTGCACCATTGCAGCCCTGCTATGGCTGCTACCACAAGTTAAATCTACCCCTGACTGCACTCCCGCTCCTATTCTAAAGTCAGTGTAAGAGAAGAATCTCAGGAGAAAAGATCATATTGTGGAACTCCACGAGGTATCGTGGCTTTAAGCAGGCAAGCAGGGTAGCATAGATGATGCACAAGCTTCACGGTGATCCTGAAGTTAGCGGGGGTGCATGAGTTACCAAGAAACACTGCCAGAAGTGTCAGTAACAGATAAGAATCTCATATTTGCGATAATATTTGAAATGGTTTTGTGAGTTCCTATCTTTCACTGTCACGCTGTAGCCTATCTTAATATTGCGTACAAAAGCATGTTTCTAGGGCTAAAATAGACAGCAAAAGATGGGGAACTGAAAAGGCACATCCTTTTCAATCAACAGCCTCTAAACGTGGACTCACTTAGGTAAATATCGATATATAGTATGCTCTGCTCATTATTAGCATTTTAATTGGGACATGAGGAGATTCGTTTTATACGGAAAAAAGGAGTGAGATTTTCTACATAAAAAAGGGCACCTAATAATGTTTCTTAATGACCTAAATTCTTTAAAGTCTTCCCTAGAAGTCTAACTCTTTAAATGAGGCGGAGCTGAGCAATCAAGGGATAAATGGGTCTAGGAAAGAAAGATGTTAATATATTTCATCTTATACTGTCGAGGTGGATTGGACTCTCTCGGGAGAATAAGAAGAAGAACAGAAAACCAAAAATACACAGAAAAGAGCAGATCCATTTGTTTAATGAACGACAGCAATTTAGTAAAACAATAATAAAGAAGTTTTACTGTTACATCGACTCTATTCACTTTCCGACAGAAAAAAAGGAAATTACAAAAAATTACTTCAAGGGTTATCTATGATATTAAGCCACTCTCCTCGATTACTCTCGGATTACTCGATTTATACAGATTAATCTGATTTCCACGTCACTACTTTGATAGCCTGTTCCGTTTAGAGATAAGAATGATGGGGATTTTGCTGGCTCTGGTTACAATAAACTAATCTATCAATCAAAGGATTAGTCACATGGTCTACAAGGTGAAGAGTACAGCTCTGCATCACAAGTGTCATGGAGGACATAAATTTCCAACCGGAGGCGTTATTAATCTCACCTCTGCAAACTCCCTTATTAGTATTAGGCCACTGCCCAATGGTTTTGGTGTCATCCTCTGGACAGCGTTCTAGGCTCTCTCCGTTCCAACCTACATTACATGTCAAATGCAGAATGCATAGGACCAGACCAGATAAATGTAGGGGGGAGGGATGATTGAAAAATGCTCTAATATACACAACCAAAATGAAAAAACACCAAGGCCAGGGATTTTGACAGCTCTTTTTATAACTGTTGGGACAAATAACCAGTCTCGCACAAAAAGTATTTTTATACATACACTGGATCAAAATTAGAGAAACAAATGAATGATAGCTGTCACTACATTGATCAACAGTTGATGGATGTTTTTTTGTAGAGTGCCAACCATTGCACTAGAAACAAAGTTGCTTTACAAAAGGACCAAAGTATTTCAGCAATAAAACCATTTATTTTAGAAAAAATTTGATAGATAATGCCTAATAGGACATACAATGAACTGTAGGAGCAGAGAAAGAATTATTAACTTAATTTTGCACAAAATGTTACTAACAAACACGTAATCTCGGTAGCATAGAGTGGCAACACGGCCTTGCCTTTGAATTATACCGCTTCAGACATCCGACAAAACAGGATATCACATTACTCCTCAAAGCGGCTTGCTTGGATTTTGGATCCACTTCTTCTTTCAGTCTGCTTCCACAAAATCTGGACATGTTGTGAATTTATTGGGTCATAAAACCTTGCAACCAAGGATTCCAGAGGTTTTCTATTGGCTCCTAGATAGGACTCCGTTCTTGGGCGGTAGCATTGCATTTTTCAATGTTTTTCAGTCTTAGGAAGGAACTGGTTTTACTGCTAATTTTTGCTCGTTGCAAAACAGGAAGCAAAATTGTCCGTGCTTGAACAAATTGCTGTCTGATTGAAGTGATAGTAGTAATGTGAAGAGTTGGAGAAGAAGGTTGGTCTTGTTTGTTGTTTGAAGAAAGGTATGAGATACACACTTACATTTCAGCTTTGCTATGATAACGTATGAAAGGTCCCCAACTCAAAAGGCTGCTGCAGTAGACCATAACCCAACCGTAGACCACCACCTTAGAACTGCCTCCACACCTGTTTCAGCTAATGCCTGTATCTAATGCCCTCGTATTATCAAACCCCAGCCAGTTTAGTGTTGCGATAATGTTTCACTGTTTGTTTTACTTGAAACTGCTTGATAATGCCTATTTATTAAATGCCCCGCACATTCTAGTCCCGCTTATTTATGTTTACTGAAACTGGCTGACAAACAAGATAAGTCCATCAAATGTGCGGACCATAACACGAAAAAATATTGCACTGGAAGGGACGGGTACGTCGAACAATTAGATTATATAATACAACGATCTGAACCAGGAACATCACTGAAGCATTGGTTTACAGAGCAACATAATCTTATTTTTATATATTGCTTAAAAAATTTCATGCACGCTTCCACTAATCAAGCATAACATATAAATTAAAATCTACAGTCAGATTGGACACTTTTTAAAAAACCATTTTGTTATTCACAGTCCGTGGGGGAGAGTAGTTGTGCACAAAAAAACATTTGTATTAATACATTTCTTACAGTAGGATGATCCACTCCGGGGTTCACTTGATGCTCAATTAGAAAGAAAAATTATATTATATGGACACTCACTGACATCTAAATAAAAAGGGGGGCGTTCCACGAGTGTCACAGTTAGGCTCTATTCACAAACGCACAGTTTGGGGGGACTGTATAACACTGGCCAACATATAACATCGTGCTAGTATGTCCCTCTAGCCCGCATGGGCGCTGGAGCCAGATGGAGCTCTACAGAGCTGCGTGCCATGTGCGGCACAGTAACTGTTCCGTAGCCGGAGACAGATGGGACACTTGCCTATCTTTCCTACTGGAATAAAAACGGCCGCTGCGCATATATATCAAATGTAGAGGCAGGAGGTATGAGCAGCACCAGCCCATCCTTCTCTAACCTGGCACCAACCCGTGTCCCACGCGTGTTATCAAAACGCTAATAGGCGGGCAACATAGTGAATGTAGCCTCAGACCAGCCATTTAATCACAAGATGTGTTGACAGAATTGTTCAAAGGTTGTCAATGTTAAGGTGCCATTTGGCAGGCTGTGTTTTGTATCACATCGGGCCCAATAATTTACACCGGCTTTGACACATCTAAAATGAACTGTGGATCACATCATCTGTCCACACCAGGTCCTCAGCTCCATTTTGATCAGTTTATTTTTCATTTATCTAATTTTACAGTTTGATTCTGTGCCCTAGGACAGGGGTAGGCGGAACCTAGGCTGCGGGAGCCAGATGTGGGCTCTTTGATGGGCTGAGCATCCGGCCTCTCAGACAAATCATTGAATATAGTCTGATCGCTCGTTGTGTAGATCTAAAGTACACTCACAGCGGGTAGATTACGGATGCAGGCGGATGTAACCACCGTGCCTGCGTCCTTGTGTGACCCAAGGGCAATTGCTTGCGGCCATGACTTAAGATGACGAGGCACCCGTGTCCATAAGTAGAGTAATAATCCATGTTCATCCCTATGACCCCAGTGCGTCTATTGACCTGAGCACTGGGATCATAGAGAAGAGCGAGAGGAGAGGACGTGAGTAACAACCGCCTGAAGGGGGGGAGGTGCGGATGTAGTGTGTGAAAGTGGGGTATCCAACAAAAAAAAAAAAAAAAAAGTAAAATAAGAAAAGGGAATGTGTTATTAAAAAATTTTTGTGTTTTGTGGGTATAAAAAAATATTTTGAACTGGGGGGAGGAAAAAAGGCTTAAAAAACTAAAAAAAACAAGATAGAAAAAAAAATAAGGACAAAAAAAATCGCTAAAATATTTTATGAGACAAAAAAATCTGCGATTAGAAAAGAAAGTAATTAGGTCTGATAATTAAAGGGGCAAAATACAAAAACCTCAGAAGTAAGCTGGGCGAGGAGGGCAATTAAAAATGTATAAAGGTTCAAAAACAATCAGGAAATTAAGTTTGACAAAAAAAGCTAGATTAAGGGACTAAAGGCGAGTCTAAACAGTTGTGTAGAGGCATGAAAATGCAATTGAAAAAATGAACTACCACAGGGGAAAACGAACATCGTACTGGGGACTGAAACATGAATGGCCTGTTGACTCCTCATACATATAGGGGAAAAAAACCGTGACAAAAATGTGAACACTGGTGGCCGTACCTATCTAATTGGGCCATGTTCCTGTGGACTAAAAAAAAACCTATCAATCACGTTGGGGCGTCTGTGCTGTGGCTGACCTATTATACTGGTGGGGGGCATGTGCCGAGTCTAGCTGCCTATATTGGGTGCCATGTTGTCCTGGTGGCTTACCAATAATCTATAAAACAACTGGGAGAAAATCATAGTATGTGCATGATGGGCACACTACAGTAGATGGAAATATTGTAGTAGAGGGGTACAGTACAGTAGATGGGCACTGTACAGTATCTAGGCATATTATATTAGATGGGCATGGTACAGTAGATGAAATATAGTAGATAGGAACAGTACAGTAGATGACATATAAGAGATGGGCACACTACAGTACATGGTTATAGTACAATGCATGACCATGGTACAGTACTGTCATCTGTATATGATACAAGCAGCACATGTACAGTTTGCACAATATCTGGGCATATTATAGTAAATGAGCATGGTACAGTAGATGACATATAGTAGATGGGCACAGTACAGTACATGGGTATAGTACACTACATGACCATGGTACAGTACTCACATCCATCTGTATATGATACAAGCTTGTGTACAGTATGTTCAGTAAATGTACTATCACTTCTCCTAACATTAGAAGATGACTGACACGTTATTGCTATGACTCTACCTCCTTCTTTATTTCTTCTTCATCTTCCAGTGTGAGGGCCGCCAGCTGTCTTGATCTTTGTTCCATCAAATTGACATATTTAATTGGATTGGACAAAGCTTCAATCACATCTGGATAGAAAATAAGTAATAAAAGGCACATGAAGAAACAATTTAGGGATCATTCATCAAATGACATAATAAATAAACTGGAGTGAGTTTGGTGGCTGTTACAATTGTTCATATAGTAAAAACCCCAACATGGTTCTAGAAAGCGAACTCCTGCTGCCACCTTGTGGTTATAGTGATTGTATCACGCACATATCAGTGGTTGGAGGGATGTGCAGATGTCATTGGAAGACAGTAATGACAGCATAGCGCTTCCCATCCATCGGAGCAAGCAGGACATGTGACACCACAAGAAGTCCCGAGTCCTGCTGCCCGGGGTTATATGACCCATAGCGAACAGAAGCGAATGCCAAACTTTAACAGGGTAGCATAGGATCTGAACCCATAGTATGGGTTACCTATTAGAGCAGTGCTGGCAAACCTATTGCATGGATGCAATCTGAGCCGTTCGTGACCATCATCCAACAGATTGACACTCAAGACTCAAGGCCTCTTACTGCTGCCCCTGGCCGCCCAGGAAGTGCTGCACTCAGCGCAATTTAAAGTGACACATCCTGAGCTTCCTGGGATTTCAGAAGAAGGTGGGGGCAGACCTGGGTTATCTTTGGAGCTCCTGCTTCAGGCCCTGTGATTCTTCTTGTTCAGGGGATAATGGAGGGAAGCTACAATGATAATCCAAGTTTCTTTGCCTTTTCTCTACTGTATTGGTGTCCTTGGGACACTGATATGACTGAAAGTTGTGACTTGCAGGGACCAGTAAGTTACTGCTTAAATTGGCAAGTTGGCAATTTATGATAAATAACTGGGTTTTAGTTGTAGTTTTGGCACTCAGGTTCTAGAAGGTTCAACATCACTGTATCAGGGTCTTGATATACCGGCACAGTGGCACTTTAAGGCAAGCGTGTCTTGCTAGCTTTTACATATTGATGACCTTTCCAAGGGATAGGTCATCAATATCAGATCAGTGAAAAGTTCTGAATCGGAAGCAAATCAAGTAAATGGTCACAGTAACACGTCTTGGCCACTACACAGAGAAAGAAGTTGTTCTATTGACTCAGTTCTTAGTGTTGATCCTAGAGGCAGCCACAAGGGATCTCACAGAACTATCCATAAGTCATAATTATGAAAAAAAATCCCTTTAAATACTGGGTTAAATGGACATAATTTCACAAACGCTGTGAATTCATGAAAATTCACCAGGGCCAGATCCATCTCTTGAAGGACCCCCAACGGTGCTCATCTGACTGTAAGGGGGCCTGTAACTTGCATGGTGCAGAATTCTGTGTAATATTTGCTATTTACAGTGCATCCATACCTGCGAATGTGTCAGGGACGTAATCCTTCACCTCTATGTAGACGAAGATGGCCGGTAGGGTGAGCGGCACGTTCTTCTCATTCCTCAGGCAGATGTAGTGAAAACCTGAGAAGCAGAATGATAGATGTCTCATCAAATGTGAGGAAAGGGCACAGCGCTGGTAAGAGATTTTTCTTTCTATATGAAAAACAGCAGCTGAGAGCTTTCTGCTTCCTGATCTACATAATAGAATATCGGACACATCCATCAAAATAAATCTGGAGCACAACATTCTGTGTGATCTTAAAGGTATACTCCTGTCTCTGCTGGTGCAAGTCCCCCGGTTACATACAGGATAGGTTCCATAGGTTTGTTCTTAAGTTGAATTTGTATGAAAGTTGAAACCGTATGTTTTATAATTGTAGATCCAGACAAAAAATTTTTTTGCCCCAGTAACAATTGGAGTTCCAAAATTTTTTGTTGTAATGGGACCAAGGATTATTAGTAAAACTTAATTCAAGACACCTTACAGCTGATTATTGCAGTCTGGGACTAGTAAAGCTTCACCAGAGATAACAGTGGATAGAGAGGTCCGTCTTTATCTAGGGGTCGTCTGTAAGTTGGGAGTTTCTTAAGTAGGGGGCCGTCTGTATATACAAATTAGGGCTAAATAGAGTTGTATAAAATTTTTGGTGACAACCTGTTTTTTGATTTATTACTAATTGTGGTCATCGAGTGGTAGAACACCAGGTTTACTGTTTAATTGGAGGTGATAGATTGCTATGTACAGCAGCACCAAAAACAAATGAGAATTAACCAACTCTCATCAAGATGTTGTGTGTCAGCAGAGACACCTTATGGATAATGGAAGTAATAAAGTCCTTTCATTGTTCTCTGTAAGTTCCTCCATGAGAAGACGGAATGGAAGTATAGAAAATGTATGCCCCATGATCAATTTTTCAAGACTCAAGGGGACTCTGTCACCAGATTTTACTAGTCCCCTCTGTTAGGGTATGAAATGTCTTTTTTTTAATTCCCTTTTTTATATTAAATTTTAACCCTTTTGTCTCCAAAGTCATATTCCAAGTTTTGCTCCATTATTAGTTTGAGTCTATTATTATATATGTCCTTACCTGGACGGATGGCAGAGACAGGTAATATCCGATGACCAATAAATTTTCCTCCTTCTTCATATGCTGATATTCTCAAGCATGCCAAGGAGGGAAGCACTACCTGTCAGAAACGTGACAAATCCACAAACATTTGTAAAAGCATATTACAGTGTACTATATGTAGATGACACTACTTCCATAGAGTGAGCCAGGTACATTAGATGACACTACTGCTAGACATTAATCACCCTACATTCTATACCAGTGGTGGCGAACCTCTGGCACCCAGGCCACATTGCCCCAGCACAGAGTTCTCCAGACATGACTTAAATTTAGGCTGCATTCACACTACAGTATGGGGGACGTATATAAGGCCATACACTTCTATGGGCTCGCGGCGCCCTACGGGAGCGGTACGGTGCAGCACACGTGCGGCACCGTACCGCTTCATAGCCCGGGAAAAGACATGTCCTATCTTTTCCCATATTACAGCGCCGCGGCCATATATCGCTATGGAGAGGGCGGGGGTGAGCTGCGCTCACCTCCTCCTCCTATCCCCGCGCTGCCATGTGCCCGCCGTGCTACGGTGCGGCGGGCTCACGGCAGTGTGCATGCAGCCTTAGAGTTACTGTTTAGATTGCTGTGTTGGCTCTTTGTGATAAATACGTGGGTTTTCATTGTAATTTTGGCACTCAGTCTCCAAAAGGTTCGCCATCACTGTTTTATACAGTACAGTATATTACATTACACTACATTCTATAAAGTACAGTATATTATACTACACTACATTCTATACAGTACAGTATACTATACTACACTACATTCTATACAGTACAGTATATTACACTACATTCTATACAGTACAGTATATTATACTACACTACATTCTATACAGAACAGTATACTATACTACACTACATTCTATACAGTACAGTATATTATACTACACTACATTCTATACAGAACAGTATATTACACTACATTCTATACAGTACAGTATATTATACTACACTACATTCTATACAGTACAGTATATTACACTACATTCTATACAGAACAGTATACTATACTACACTACATTCTATACAGTACAGTATATTATACTACACTACATTCTATACAGTACAGTATATTCCACTTCTATACAGAACATATAATAATAACTACACTATAAATCGGTATACCAGTACGTACTATTATACTACACTACAGCTTACTATACAACAGTATAATGTACACTCTCATTTCTCTAACAGACATTTAATACTTCTACATACTATTCTATACCAGTACATTTTTTTACCCTAACATCTATACAGCGGTACCCTTATATTCTACTACACCTAACACATTCTAACAGACAGTATATTATACATACCCATTCTATACAGTAACATGTATACTATACGACACTACATCTATACCGAAGTCGTATTTACTACACTACATTCTATACAGTAACAGTATATAAACACTACACATTCTATACAGTCCGTATATCTATAACTACACTACATTCTATACGCACGTAATTATACTACACTTACATTCTATACACAGTACATATACTATCTACAGACTACAATTCTATACATACAGTATAGTATCCCTACACTACATTCTATACAGTACCGTACATACAATTATACTTTAACACTACATTCTACACAGAACAGTATATTATAAATGGGTCAATCATATTATTCTTCATCAAGATTAAAAGAAGTAAGAATGGAAGATCTTAATGCCAGTCTTTCATATTATGTACAGTAATAAAGGGGACAAGAGGTGTTGCATGTTGCACCCCGAGGCCCTATTTGGATATGCTGGTGTACATTCCCAGTATGCAAGTCCCATAGACTCTACATCTATTGCTCGCTATAACAGCTCCATACAACATGTTGGGATGTACATTATAAGTGTCATGTACATGAAGCTCCCGGGGGGAATATGCCACAACTTCACATCTTGGGAAAAATCTATTGTTAATTATGACGGGTTACAAAAATCGAATTATAAACCTTCTTAAAGACAATGGGCTCCTCTTCCCATACTGGGATACTACACTACATTCTATACAGTACAGTATACTATACTATACTACATTCTATACAGTACAGTATATTATACTACACTACATTCTATACAGTACAGTATATTATAAATGGGTCAATCATATTATTCTTCATCAAGATTAAAAGAAGTAAGAATGGAAGATCTTAATGCCAGTCTTTCATATTATATACAGTAATAAAGGGGACAAGAGGTGTTGCATGTTGCACCCCGAGGGCCTATTTGGATATGCTGGTGTAGATTCCCAGTATGCAAGTCCCATAGACTCTACATCTATTGCTCGCTATAACAGCTCCATACAACATGTTGGGATGTACATTATAAGTGTCATGTACATGAAGCTCCCGGGGGGAATATGCCACAACTTAACATCTTGGGAAAAATCTATTGTTAATTATGACGGGTTACAAAAATCTAATTATAAACCTTCTTAAAGACAATGGGCTCCTCTTCCCATACTGGGCACGCCTTTCTTTACGTCTCTTCATCTTCCGTGGTAGGGCCGCGCTTCTGATCTGTTGTTCCATAAAGTTGACATATGTAATGATGCAAAGCTTCAATACACCTGGATGAACATATTAGTAACAGCACATGAAGAAACAATTTAGGGATCAGCTTCATCAATACACTAAATAAACTGGATGGAGTTGGGGCTGTTACAATTGTTCATAAGTAAAACCCCACATGTTTCTAGAAAGCGAACTCCCTGCTGCACCTTGTGTTTTATAGTGATTGTATCAGCACTTATCAGTGTTTGGGATGTGCAGATTGTCATTGGAAGACAGTATGAACAGCATAGCGCTCCATCCATCGGCAGCAGACGTGACAACACCCAAAAGTCCCGAGTCTTCCTGCCCGGTGGTTATATCCCATAGCGAACAGAAGCGAATCCAAACTTTAACGGGTGCATCAGGATCTGAACCCTAGTATGGGTTACCTATTAGTGCAGTGCTGCAAACCTATTGCATGGGTGCAATCTGAGCCGTTCGTGACCATCATCAACAGAATTGACACTCAAACTCAAGGCCTCTTACTGCTGCCCCTGGCCGCCCAGGAAGTGCTGCACTCGCAGCGCAATTTAAGTGACACATCCTGAGCTTCCTGGGATTTCAGAAGAAGGGTGGGGCAGACCTGGGTTATCTTTGGAGCTCCTCTTCAGGCCCTGTGATTCTTCTGTTCAGGGATATGGAGGAGCTACAATGATAATCCAAGTTTCTTTGCCTTTTCTCTACTGTATTGGTGTCCTTGGGTACACTGATATGACTGAAAGTTTGACTTGCAGGCCATATAGTTACTGCTTAAATTGGCAAGTTGGCAATTTATGATAATAACTGGGTTTTAGTTGTATTTTGCACTCAGTTCTAGAAGGTTCAACATCACTGTATCAGGTCTTGATATAACCGCACAGTGGCACTTTAAAGGCAAGCGTTGTCTTGCTACTTTTACATTTGATGACCTTTCCAAGGGATAGGTCATCAATATCAGATCAGTGAAAGTTCTGAATCGGAAGCAAATCAAGTAAATGGTCACAGTAACACGCTGGCCTTGGCCACTCACAGAGAAAGAAGTTGTTCTATTGACTCAGTTCTTAGTGTTGATCCTAGAGGCAGCCACAAAGGGATCTCACAGAACATATCCATAAGTCCATAATTATGAAAAAAAATCCTTTAAATCTGGGTTAAATGGACATAATTCACAAACGCGTGTGAATTCATGAAATTCACCAGGGCGAATCCATCTCTTGAAGGACCCCCAACGGTGCTCACTTACTGTAGGGGCTGTAACTTGCATGGTGCAGATTCTGTGTAATATTTGGTATTTACAGTGCATGCATACCTGCGATGTGTCAGGACGTAATCCTTCACCTCTATGTAGACGAAGATGGCCGGTAGTGGTGAGCGGCACGTTCTTCTCTCATTCCTCAGGCAGATCTTATTGAAACCTGAGAAGCAGAATGATAGATGTCTCATCAAATGTGAGGAAAGGGCACAGCGCGTCAAGAAGATTTTTCTTTTATATGAAAAATGCAGCTGAGAGCTTTCTGCTTCCCTGATCTACATAATAGAATATCGGAACATCCATCAAAAAATCGATCCAAATTTCTGTGTGATCTTAAGGTACACTCCTGTCTCTGCTGGTGAAAGTCCCCCGGTTAATGTACAGGATAGGTTCCATAGGTTTGTTCTATATTTAACGGTTGACCTTTTTTATAATTGTAGATCCAGACAAAAATTTTTTTTGCCCAGCAATTGGAGTTATCCAACAAATTTTTTGTTAATGGGCCAAGGATTATAATAAAACTTAATTCAAGACACCTTACAGCTGATTATTGCAGTCTGGGACTAGAGCTCACCAGAGATAACAGTGGATAGAGAGGTCCGTCTTATCAAGGGGTCGTCTGTAATTGGGTGTTTCTTAAGTAGGAGACCGTCTGTATATACAAATTAGGGCTAAATAGAGTTGTATAAAATTTTGGGTGCCAACCTGTTTTTTGATTTATGACTAATTGTCAATTTTTCATTGTACTATTCACAATATTACCTATGGGATAAGACTCAAGGGGACTCCAGATTTTACCCCATTTAACTACTAGTTTCCTCAGTTAGGGTATGAAATGTCCTTTTTTCAGAATTCCCTTTTTGTATTAAATCTTGACCCTTTACTTATAAAGAAATTGTCTCCAAAGTCATATTAAAATGATCTGAGAAGAGTCACTTTTTACCTGGATCAATTTTAGAGACTGAAAAAGAAGCGTCACTTCAGATGTCACTATCTTAGGCTCTATTGAACCTACGACCATGCTTTTCGTATCATATTACACATAATAATCTCATATTCTTACATCTGACTGGTGAGCTAAGGATCCAGAGATACTGGAAGTTAAAGTAATTGATCTTTATCTGCAGTAACTATCTCTGGGTCTGAAGCTCATAGAACCACAAGTTTGATGTGATTTGAAAGGTGAGATTGTATCTGTATATTAGTTGAAAGGTTTCTCTGTAATATAAAGGCCCCAAGACGGGCATGGCTTACTCCTAACAAATGCTCATGCTCAGGAAATAGTGATACTTCTCAGCCAATTTATGGCTTTAGATGAAATTTGTTTGTAGGTAGAGGGACTAGATTTCCACTATATAAGAGAAACGCTCAGAAAGGATATGTAATACCCTCCCCGGAGCGTTGCTGGCTATTCGCGGGAGTAAAATATGGTGACATAGCTGCTTAAAAACGCATAAAGCAAAATGTAAGTTTCGGAGACCCTTCTACTGAATTTCATACAAACTTCACTGTATTTAACAATCATTAAACCTAGAAGCTATACTCAAAATGTAGATTATAATGACCCCTGTTAGGATGACTTCTGGACAATCAACGCACCTCATTCCCCCCTCGCTCATGACATAATGCTTTTTCATATAGGATGTTGATACTTTTATTTTATAATTGTACGATATGTACGTTACCTCGTGATTTTTTGTTTTTCTCTCCATTTATTATTTTGAGGGTCTATTATTTATTAATGTCCTTACCTGGACGGATGGCAGAGACAGGATATCCTATGACCAATAAATTTCTTCCTCCTTCTTCCATTATGCTGATGATTCTCCAAAGCATCAAGGCAGGGAAGCCGTACCCTGTCAGATAACGTGACATCCATCAACCTTTGTATCAATGCATATTACATGTACATATATTATATACACTACTTCTCATACAGTGAGCCAGTACATTAATTGACACTAACTTGCTATACATTAATACACTCCTCATCTATACCAGTGTTGGGGATCCTCGGCAAACCCAGGCCCATTGCCCCAGCACAAGTTCTCCAGCATACTTAAATTTAGGCTGCATCACACTCACAGTATGGGGGTACGTATACAAGCCTAACAGCTTCTATGGGGCTCTCTTCACGCTGGCGCCCTACGAGCGTTACGTTGCAGCAAACAGTTGCGGTCACGTACCGCTTTCAAAATGCGCCCTGCGAAAAAAGACATTGTCGTCTATCTTTTCCCCATATTGCAGCTCCGCCCGGCCATATAGTCGCTATCGGCGTAGAGGGGGGGGTGAGCTGCGCATCACCTCCTCCTCCTATCCCGGCGCTGCCATGTGGCCCCGCGGCTTGCAAACGGTGTGCGGCGGGCTCACGCAGTGGCATGCAGCCTTAGAGTTACTTTTTTAGATTGCTGTGTTGGGCTCTCTTTGTGCTAAATACGTTGGTTTTCCCATTGTAATTTTGGCACTCATGCTCCAAAGGAGTGTCGCATCACTGTTTTATTATACTTACCTAACGTATATTAACATTACACTACATTCTATAAAGTACAGTATATTATACTACACTACATTCTATACAGTACAGTATCTATACTACACTACATTCTATACAGTACATATATTACACTACCTACTTCTAACAGTAAGTATAATTATACTACACTACATTCTATAACAGAACAGTATACTATACTACACACTACATTCTATACAGTACAGTATATTACACTATACATTCTATACAGTACAGTCTATTATAACTACACGACACATTCTATACAGTAACAGTATAGTATACTACACTACATCGTCATACGAACAGAATTTAGTCACCGACAAGTCTATACACGTACGCGTATATTAACTCACACTACATTCTATACAGTCAGTATGATTACACTCTTGCTATACGAACAGTACTATACTACACTAACAAGCTATACATACAGTATATTATACTAACACTAGCATTCTATACAGTACGTATATTCACACTTCTATCAGACAGTATCTACTACGTACACTACATTCTATACAGTACAGTATATTAATACTATACACTCATTCTATAACAGACATATCTACATACTTCTATCAGAACATATACTATACTACATCATTCTTAATACTATATTATACACACATATCTATACACTAAGTATATTTACTTACACTCCTTCTATACAGAACATATATAATACGAACTACTCTAATACAGACCGTATATTAAACTACACTACATCTATACAGAACGTATATTAACTACACTACCTTCTATACAGAACTTATATCTAACTACACATTCTATACAGTACAGTATATTATACTACTAACATTCTATGGGGACAGTCCGTATCTTATATCTACACTACATTCTAACTATACAGTACAGTATCCTATACCACTACATTCTATACATACAGTACATAAATACTAACTACATTTATACATCTACAGTATATATACTACAACTACATTCTACAGACAGTATATTATAAAATGGGTCAATACATATTATTCTTCATCAAGATAAAAAGTAAGTAATGAAGATCTTAATGCCAGTCTTTCATATTATGTCCAGTAATAAAGGGGACAAGAGGTGTTGCATGTTGCACCCCGAGGCCCTATTTGGATATGCTGGTGTAGGCTCAGTATTCATCCCATACTCTACATCTATTGCTCGCTATAAACAGCTCCATACAACATGTTGGATGTACATTATAAGTGTCAAATGTACATGAACTCTCCCGGGGGGAATATGCCACAACTTCACATCTTGGGAAAAATCTATTGTTATTATGAACGGGTTACAAAATCGAATATATACATGGGTCCACCTAAGGATCCTCAGGTTCTCTGGTGGCCTAGTCCAACACTGTAACACTGGGGTTAAGTATCAGGTAGGGTCTGGGTCCACCTGAGGATCCTCAGGTTCTCTGGTGGCCAAGTCCAACACTGTAACACTGGGGTTAAGTAGGGGTCTGGGTCCACCTGAGGATCCTCAGGTTCTCTGGTGGCCTTTAGGTTTCTGTTGGCCAAGTCCAACATGTTAACACTGGGTTAAGTATCAGGTAGTGGACTGGGTCCACTTGAGGATCCTCAGGTTCCCTGGTGGCCTAGTCCAACACTGTAACACTGGGGTTAAGTATCAGGTAGGGGTCTGGGTCCACCTGAGGATCCTCAGGTTCTCAGTCCAACACTGTACATATAAGGGTTTGGACCAATTTTTTTGGATTTTTCCAATTTTCTGGGTAAATATGATACATTTTTGTGCCTAAATTTTCAACTTTTCCACTCGCCTAGCACAGTTAGCTGCGCAAGAATTTTTCAGTGTTATGCCTGATATATCTTTTAAATCCAGATGTGAACGTATTTTGGTGCAAATCGTGTTTTAAAAGTTGCAAATAAACTCCAGTCCTGACCGGGCGTAGGAAAAACTTTAGAAGAAGTAGTAGAAAAGTTTCAGACTTTTCTGCGACTTTTTAATAAGTCACAAAAAACCACAGAGACTCAGCTGCCTGATATATCAGACTCTAAGATAAATCAAACAAGTCCAAAACCTGGAAAAAACAAGAAAAGCCACATAAGGACCCCCATATACTCCTTTACCTAAGACATTTCCTATGAAGGAAATTATTGGAAACGTTATTAAACAACTCAGACCTGAGGAAAGAGTGTTGCAAATGGCCAAAAAGCTATTATAAGAATCTAGTCCGAAGATCTATTTGCAAAACCAGCTAAACAACACCCTCCCATAAAAGTCATTGGGGGTCATTTATCTTAGGCTCTCTCTTATATTTGCATTTTTTTAGGAGCATATCTGGATTTTCTGGGGCAAATAAATGGTGCAATTTGGTGCAAATAAACTCCAGTCCTGTGCAGACGTAGGCAAAAGAAGAATAAGTTGTATGTGCCTTTTAAGCACAAAGTAGAAGGTTGAATATATGGAACTTTTGAATAAAGCTCTAGGCTTCCTTTCAGAAGATACATAGAGATGAATAGTGAGCAACCATTTATAGGGTCTTGTGACTGCTGGGGGTCCCAGTGGTTTGACTCCCCCATTAATTAGACAGTTATCCCCAATCATGTAAAAGAGCATAATTTCTAATCAACACAAACTCCTGTTGACTTGATCACAGAATCTCAGATAGCTGTCGGGCACCCAAGTTTTCAGAAAAAAGAATAAATTATCCGAAAATTAAAGGAAATCAGCGACTGTCCTGTAAGTACATTCAGGGTCGGTCGGCTCCAGATTTCAGTAGGCTCCTGGACGACAGAGCCTCAGTGGGCCCCTTTGCAGTGAACTCAAGCTTGGAAACTGAAAGTCTCCTGTTCCCTAAAATATTCCTTAGTTTATTATAGCAAACAACCCGTTCATGGTTATTTTATATAAACCCCCTCCCATCCTATGGATTCATTAGATACAGCCCTCATCGCCTCCATTGATTCCTTATGTACAAACCTTTGTGGGCCCCCAAGCTCTAGGCCCTGGCACTTGCCCAATTATGCCCAGTGCTGGCACCGGCCCTGGGTACATTCATATCCATGTATATAATAGTTCTTCTTCCAGGGATGCCCAGGACAACGAACTATAGCTGCATTTTTATAAGATAGTCTTTATCTCTTTAAAAATATCCCTCTCTGTACTAATAAATCATCGAGTTTTCATTCTCAAAAAAAAAAAAAATCCCAGATCCAAACCTGAACATAAGGCGCTTCCTTTTATATCTTGCAGAAATATATTTAGACTTGATGAAATTTGGTTGCTGTTTCTCTCCATTCTATCCTGGCGGCTGAAGTGGCTTCTTAATTAAAAGTGATTGGTTTTGTAGACACTTGTTTAGTGGATGTCGATACCTGTTTGGAGGAGCTACCATTTACAATTAAGACCTAAGCCAGAGAGGTGGCTTCGCACCGAGACATACAAAGTATCCAGCAGATTTAATTACCCACAAGTGAGGATAAGCAGATCAGTAAATATATATGTCAGGTCTGCAGTAATTTTATCTACACATAACATTCAGGATAGGACTGGCCCACGGAGAACCAGAGAATCCTCGGTGGGCCCAGGGTATAATTCATAATAATCAATCCAATGATCCAGTACAAGACAAACCCATTTGGAAGTGAATGAGTAATCACTTACTATGGTTTATTTCTATAGGTTGATATATCACAAATATTATGGATTATGAGATCTTATGATGAGACATCCTTCATGGGCTATAAAGATCACCATCTCATAGGCCCATCATACCCCAGACCGACATGATCCCCTGTATCATACATTATTGATAGGAAATTGATTTACTAAATATTCTAATTCCAAAAGAGAACTTGTACCTTAAAAGATATTTCAGTGGTCATGGTGAACCATGGGTGATCACCGTCTCTTCTCCTCGCGGTACGCCCCTTCCAGCAATCCAATTCTACACAGCGGCACCCAGCTAACAGAACTTGTCGATACATCTCTACCGAGGAGTTGCCGGCCAGCTGCCCCGCTGAAATATAAAAAGCAAATATGGCTTATGTTTTTTTTCCCAAAAAAAATTAGATTTTTCAGAAATCTACATTTTATATTTATGACCATTTTCAAATGCGAATGAAATTCAGGCAGTTTTTTATATGTTGTATGAATCCATAATACAGAAGAGTTCCACAGCATCACAATATAGTATTGATTTGTAAGCTATATGAAGTGAATGGTTGGCTATGTTGTCGATTGGACACCTCAAAAGAAATCCAATTGGACTCAAAAGAAGACATAAAAAACACACAATCAGATAAGCTCTAGGACACATCGAGGAGATATACTAGAGACATAGAGGAGATTTACTAATCAAATGCACCGAATTGGAGGGTGATTTGCATAAAAAAAGGCAACAGTGCCTATGAAGTGTTTTAAAAAGTGTTGCATTTACAATTTGTAAGGAAAAGGAACACGCTTCTAAAGCCTTCTTAAGGTGTGTGGTTCTTTAAAGGGAATCTGTCATCAACTTTTCATATATCAATCTAATGACAGTTTCTTGTAGTCACTGGAAATCAATAAACCAAAAAAGTTCCTAGCACTATTCATTCAAAAAGCAAGTTACCTCGAGAAGTCCCTGTGTCAAGGTGGTGGTTCACTGTGTCATGCTTCTGTCTGCTTCCTGCTCAGCCCCTCCCTTCTTGACACGTAGTCAGCCGCTCAGCTATTATATTGGCCTGCGCGCTCTTCTCCTGGCTATGAACATGCGGAATCTTCTCCACAGCTTTACTGTCTCACCGGTCATGTGAGAGTGAAGACTCACTGCTCAGTGCGAATGTCCGGAGCCGGGGGAGGGCGTGTAAGTTATGAGCTGATGGGATACTACATGGCCATAAGGGAGGAGGTGAGGAGTAGTGATGGGAAGTCCGGCTCTTCTTAGTGAGCTAGATCATTAGGCACAGCTCACTAAGAAGAGCCGGCTCTTCTGGCTCCTGAAGGCTCCCTATTAAATATGTAATAGGTGGCCTCAGTCCAGTCAGTCACCCCACTCCACTTTTTCCAGATTTATTAGTTTAAAGGGGACGTGGTGAGCAAAATGGGTGTGGTTAAGTGAGAGAATCACTAGCGAGGAGAGAGCAAATAGGAGCATGACACCATAACTTGGAGGATCAATTAACCACCTACATGACCAGTGGATTTCTCTGGCAAGGACGGTTTATTTCAAACTTGCCTTATGTCTGAAAGGCTCTAGGGTACTGACTACAGAAACCTGTCATTAGGTTGATTTTCAAAACCCCAATGATAGGTTCTCTTTAAAAGTGGGGGTGGCCTAAGTAATCCAAGTCAAGTAATCCAACAAACAGGAGGTGTAAAGTAAGGCTAGAGAGTCTAATAATGTGAAAAATCTACCACCCAGGATTAGCCATTGTGTGATAGCTAGGGCAGAAAAAGCATGTCTAGTCTAACATTTCGACATTTTTAGTATATTTGTAGTATCAAAAAATATATTTTCCCATTTTTAGAACAAGAAATCTGTAAAAATCAAATCACAGGTGTTCCACAATGGCAACAATAAAATACAACTCTAATGGCCGTACAGTATCTTTAGTCTGGAAATATGCAGGAAATATTTTTTTTGGGGGGGAGGGCGCCGAGGGTGGTGATAAATCTGGCTAATGAACTTTTTAGAACAATAAATTTTGACTTTTTACACAAAAATTGAACTAAAATTTTAGACTTAAAACATTGACATCTAAACTCTACAGAAAAAATGAGCGAAACTAAAAAACACAGTCAGAACAAACTTGCTGGATGGGTTGCAAATTTTGCACAAATCTACCAAACTGTTCAAAAAAACCTAGCAAAAATAGGAGAAAAATTAGATAAATGACCACAAATGAATACAGCTCTAAAAAAAACTAGATCCTGATCCTCAAGTACCAAAACAGCCTAATCCTAAGACGTCGAGTTACCAAATTACTTCCACAACTAACTTTTTTTTTCCTAAAACGTACACAATAATACAAATGCTAGTATTTTGCACATTTAAAATAACATAAAAATGATGAACATTCGAGTACAAAGTCCCAGCGATGATTTCATTTTTATCCTACGATTCTCAAGATATGGAAAAGCAAAATCTATTTCTGACAATATCAAAATGCATGGTTCTCACCTATAATTTCCTACGATAACTTGCCAGCTGTCTCGTATTTGCTGGCTGCATGCAAAGTATGCTCAAAAATAATTGGGAAATGTTTTTGCCCGAAATTTTGTGTTCCACGCAGGGTAAAATGGTGAATACAAGAGCGTCAGCTAAAAAGAAGAGATGATTCTATACCCTGATGAGTTACCAGCCGGCTACAAACAGAATGAAACATGTTCTCATTTAGCGATCTGGATAGTAATTATTCTAAGGAGACAAATCATCAAGCGCACACTCTCATGGAAGAGAGTGTTATAATGGATGTCACGCCCCCTAACGCTCCCTGACTTACAGGATAGATTGCCTATAGCTCACTGAATACATATGGCAATGGACTATTCTGTTGGGTTATAACTAGAGATGAGCGAACATGCTCGTCCGAGCTTGATGCTCGGTCGAGCATTAGGTACTCGAGACGGCTCGTTGCTCGGACGAGTATTTCCCTGCTCGAGATCGAGCATTTAATTAAAAAAAACACAGTGAAGAACAATGAAGAAATAGAATAAAAACCAGTGAACACAGGATCATTTAAGATAAAAACACAGTGCAGAACACAGTGCAAATAGATTACAGATGTTCGGCACATCTGCTTACTTGTCGGGAGATACGCGCGGAACGGCGCGAACAAATAGCATGTGAGAACAATATATATGTGGTGAAGAACACATTGCAGATGTATTTAAACCTGCAATGTGTTCTTCACACACATTATAATTGTCTTCACATGCTATTTTGTTCGCGCCGTTCCGCGATATCTCCCGACAAGAAGCAGATGTTGCCGAACATCTGTAATCTATCTGCACTGTGTTCTGCACTGTGTTTTATCTTAAATGATCCTGTGTCACTGTGTTCACTGTGTCACTGTTTTTATTCTATTCTTCACTGTTCTTTACATCTGCTAACTTGTCGGGAGATAAATTCGCCGGAACAGTGAAGAATAGATCGCAGATGTTTGCAAATTTATCAGAAGACATTATTTTCAATTAATAACAATTTATTCCTGAACCATGGTCCCTTTGAAAAATGGTCGGTCTCCCATTGACTTCAATGGGGCTCGTTACTCGAACGAGCACTCGAGCACTGGAAATGTTCGGCTCGAGTAACGAGCACCCGAGCATTTTAGTGCTCGCTCATCTCTAGTTATAACACCAAAACCTCCTGTCTGATATTGTGTAGGATCTCTTTTTCTGACTGGCCAGGCATTAACTTCTTTTTAAGTATTAAATCATTAATATGTTTTAATACTAGGGTCACCTATATGTTACTTACCCTGGGAAAGGTTGTCTGTAGCTGCTCCATACGCCAATGTCATCTGTACACACCCTCAAACCACTGCTATGTGTGTGGGTCATCACAAGGGACCATCCAGGAAGCCACAGGAGTCCCGAGTTCTGATGCAAAAGGGTCATGGTGACTCAAGGCTGTCAGTGGCTATCAACAGGACGGCGTTAGGGGGCGGCAAACTGGACATTTGCCCAGGGCCACCTGTCCTAAAGATGTGGACTTCTGTGTGCAGAGGTGTATTGCTCTTTTAAACCCTTGGTTAAGCACACAGTGAAGATGCTTATCTATTTTTATATCTTCTATCTATCTATCTATCTACTATCTATCTACTTGAAGAAAAATGTAAGCAGCACACAAACATTCAGATGCAGTGTGGTGCAGGCACAATGAGACCAGGCCTCATTCTCGCAGACAAAAAGTAGGAGAAAGTAGGCAGCACTCCAAAAAGTCCATTGATGGTGTTTAAAGGTGAATTCTTTATTCCATAATGCCAGGTATAATAAAGTGCAACGTTTTGGCTCAACTTGGGAGCCTTTTTCAAGCCAAGTAACAAAGGTGAACATTACATATATATAGCAAACAAGGTGATCACAGATCTCAATGTCCCTCCCCCCCTCATTAACATGTTTTTGTCAAAAGTGACATAATAAAGTGTGATAAAGGTAAAACAATATCATTTAAAATCCATATATTACATAGTAAAGTGTAAGGCATATACAGTACGATCAATGGAAAATTGCGATGGCTTGGTGATACAAAAGTGCTGTGCGTGCATGATTATCGTATACAGTGTGAAATGCTTTACATAAATACAAAGTTAAAATGGGATTCTCACCCACCTCGTCCACATATTGTGTGAAAAAAGCGTCCGATCGCACGCCAATGTGGAATCAGTTGGCGCGCCAGCCCGTAGTGCGGCTGACACGCAATGATGGAACGCAAGCTAAGTCGCGCTGTAATCGCGCATGTCCCAGCGTGCGGGTTGCTAGGAACACCGACGACTGCACAAATGTCTAATTGGGTAATATGCAACTATGTTGCCATAAGGAAAACAAGACCCTGGTAGAGAGAAGAGTCTAATAGCTACTTAGACTATAGCTATTAGACTCTTTCTCTTACCAGGGTCTTGTTTTCCTTTATGGCAACATAGTTGACATATTACCCAATTAGACATTTGTGCAGTCGTCTGGTTTCCTAGCAACCCCACGCTGGGACATGCGCATTGACGCGCGACTTAGCTTGCGTCCATCATTGCGTGTCAGCCGCACTACGGGCTGGCGCGCCAACTTGATTCCACATTGGCGTGCGATCCTTAAGAGTGGCCAAAAGCCAAAAAAGTAATAATTACTGAAGTTTCTAGGTAAATAATAATGCCTGTTGGTATTTAAAAGGCCCGTCTAGTATTAAAATTTAAACTCCAATATATACGAACTACAGATCACCATGTCTGGATAGATTTATGGATAACAAGACAAAGCAAGTCAAAGGTTGGACACTACCTGAGTCAGTTAAATTATACCTCCAAAGTTAAAATGGTTCCTTAATGGTCACCAATATTGCAGAAAATCAGTAGAACACATGATACACGAATATTGCAATTCATTTTTTCACTCTGAATTTAAGCAGAAGAAGAAGCTCACAGGGATGTTAGGTTACATAGAAAGGGAGTTCAGAGCAGCTAGGGTCCTTTACCCAGCAGCACTGAGAGAGTACAGATTCAGAGAAGGAGACCGCCAGAGATGAGGGTACTAGAATATCACATAATGACACACACTGTAATAGAGGTGTGGAGGTAGGATAACGTTGTACTGAGTTGCAAAATGCAACAAAAGGATCTCTTACCTATTCAACCAAAACTTGTCTTTGAGGAAACAAATTGAAATGATAAAGTAGTAGTAGTAGAAGGAGAATGGAGACTTACTTCCTCCATGGAAGATTTCACAGTCATCATCGTCGTCTCATCGTCTTCCTCACTTTCGATGTCAGCTTCACCTGTGAAAAATATTGACACAAAAAGCCAAATTAACAAAACATTATTTTCCTTTTATTCATTATTTTTTTTGCTTAAAATCAAGCATCAAAATTTTAATAACTTCCTTAGATATACACAGGTCCTACTGTGTTAGATTTGAGCTAATTACTGTATTTGCTACAAGGAGCGGATAGACAAATATTCTCAAGTGTAGTTAAATCTCGACAGACGCTCACGCGTTGCAAGTATGCAGTGTACTGCTGTTTGTGAGCCCATAATGTATACAAACTGAGGTGGCAGTGAAAATCTAATCTACGAATGCAGCATATCTATTTCATGTATTACACACCTAAAACTATCCATATACCTCAATGATCGGCTCCAGATTGTTGCCAACCAATGAGGCATAGGCTAAAGATCTTAATCAATGCTGTTAATAGAGCTGAGGCAAGATGGCAGCCACCAAAGTCATGGACAGAAAATAAAATAGAACCTATTACACATTAAACCAATAAGAAAAGAATAGATTGTTTTTTTTGGACACATGAGGTTAAACTGGTCATAAAGGAAACTTAAAAAAATGGACAGTTATAGAGTTAGTGATCAAATGGTAAGTAATAGGGCATTGGAAAAATATGGCACTGGTGCCAGAGGGGGGCACTCAGAGCCCTCTGTGGGCACTCAGACCATCACCAGAGAGAAATCCAGGTATTCTTTCTGCAGTCCCAGACAGCCCAGACTGCTGTGCACAGTGCTATGTAAAGTGACAGGACACTTGGGACTACTGGAGGAGTGGGAAGGTGGGACAGATCTGGATTATCATTGTAGCTATGATCCAGCCCTGACAATTCTTCCTGTTTACAGGACCTGGAGGGAAGCTACAATGATCATCCAAATTTCTTCTATTTACTGATTTTGGTGTCCTCAGGTGCTGTGATATCAAGAAAGATGTGACAGAGCAGCGAGTATAAATCAAAATTAATTCTTTGTTGGCACTTTGCGATAAATAGGTGGGTCTCTGGCTGTAGTTGGGGCAACGGTCTCCTAAAGGTTCACCATCACTGTCCTAGTGGGTTATTTAGCACATGCCGGCTTTGTGCCAGCCTATGATAGCCAGTGTCGATGTCGGGGCGCAGCAGGGGATACATCAGGAGACTTGCCTAGAATTTGCGATTATTTCATGGCTTCTGCCACCACACCAGTAAATAACCCCCATAATCTTAGCTGCAGTTTTTATTCATAGCAGTATTCAATTATCAGATTGACGACATAGAGGTAAAAAAAAACTTTGGCAAAAAGTGAACCTTGAGATGTAGATGTTTATGCCAAGCACAACATATAAAGGTGCTGCAGACCTCGTGAGCATCGGAAAGATCTAAATCATAGATGGTCTGTTTAGCTGCTTCTAGGTTAGATGTGATCCGACAGTATTCTGGAGAGGTGTGAAACACTACACCAATTATCTGACACTTAAAGTGAACTTTCAGAAGAAATTGACGTATAGCCACTCCCAGTATGTTGTCAAAGCAGCTAAAACACCTTCCGGTCATGGGAAATTTCATGAACCCAGTGTGTGGTATCATTGACGAAATCAACTTTGAAGTGAGATTAAATTGGTTGTATAAAGTCCCGGAGGTGGAGATTGTAAACACTGAAATCAAGGCCTCCTTTACTGTATCGATGGTTCAGCATCCAGAGAACTTCCTAACAGATCTTCTGAAGTATGATGCGTGATGTTCGTCACAAAGGAGGAGCGTTCAAGTCCCCACCTTGACTTCAAGGTTAAACTTCCTCCTCCTTGAATTTATAACAACCAATTACAGATCACTTCAAAAGTTAATTTTCAGGATGATGTCACAACATTGGACTATAATCGAAAACAAAACTAGGAAGGGCGTTTGTTCACTGGCTTGACAAAATTATGGTGTGGTGATAGGCCAATTGCTGCTAGTAAATGCTGATAGAAAGCAGGAAAATGTGGTTGCCACGGATAAGTTAACAGAAAAATGGACAAACATTGGTGGTGCGAGAAGAGCCTCTAGGCTCCTGATGTCTCCAGTAATGTCCATGCCACTTCCACTTACCAGTAATGTTCAACTGCATCAATGTGTTATGGAGGGAGTTCCTTACCTATTAGGGCACATGACACCATTTGAAGTCACGACCCTTATCGATGAGTCCAAGTTCAGTGCATTATAACACGAAGCTCTTGCTTGGAGACTTAAAGGAAATATATAGGAAAACCCCTTTAAGAACTCCTCAGGTGAATAATATCATTTCTCCCCTGGGAGCATGAAAATGGCTTGATACCAAGAAAATTGATGCACTGTGTTATTATAAAAATAATTGCCTATAATTAGTAGGAAGAGTGAACCGAGGTCTGCCGCAGACAGAATAACAGATGAGACAAGGATTCCTCAGAACAAAGATTTAAAAGATCTACAATTAGCCCTGGGATGTGTAAAGTGGATTAGAACAATCCTTACCCGGGGATGGGAGGATTTTGTATCATGAAGTCGGTTCATTGGACTAACCTAGTAAGACCACAATTCTGTAATTTTTGGGAAACTGTGAGAAACTGAAACAGTTTTTGTTAATCCCAGTGCCCCAGCACAGGGGACATAAGAATTAACACCATTCCCTTCAAAGGAATGGGTGGTTGAGTTAGGAAGGAGAGTAAAGGTCCTCCATAGGGTGTGTCCCATATAGGTAAATGGAGCAATGTCGCCATGAGAACACCTTCACATGGGGATCTCGAGGACTCTTGGTCAATTTTTTTAATTGTTCTGTAAATACAAGAGTGGCAGAATATAAATAACAAAAAATCTATATTAACGTACCACTCTAGGGAGAACCAGGACCATCTTTGGTTCTCTCCATTGTAAATGACAGAAGTGATGGCATGTGAAGGACACATTGATTGTAGCCTAGGAGTGTGACATCAGTGGCATCTCGTGGCAGAGATGTCTCATGCAGATTGTTACCGATGTCCTCACTTCCTGTTTGACACCGCATGGGACGCACTAAAGATTTAGATCCACCTCTAGAAAGGGGAGGAATTATGGCTAGTATATATGTATGCTACAACTTCACAAATGTTTTACCTAAAATTGTAATTTCTTTAAAGGAACCTGCACCGGACTGTTAGTAATAAAACTAATGACAGGTGCCCATAGCACATACAACTCGTGTACGCATCACTGTTATACATGCACTGCAGGGAATTCTCAGTTTCGTCTGACCTATCCCTCTCCCTTTGGCAAGTGCAGATAAAAGGAGACTCCATGAAGGCAGGGGGGATGAGGGACGATGCTGGAGAATTAAGTGAGAAACACAATTGCCTCTTATGAATACACATGCCTTTGGTGGTGCGCTTCTCCGCTGGCAGGGGCCATGTCGGCTTACAAAGTCCATTTTCTGGGGGTTGGACTATTGCATTAGCTAAAAAACATTGGGGCAAAAAGTTTTCTATAGGAGCTATGGGAACTTGTCATTAGTTTATTACAAAACGCTGTGACAGGTTCTTTAAAGTATAAGAGTTGGATTCAAAAAAATTTACATTCCCTTGGGAGGAGCTGCATGCTTCAAGTTGCGTAACATTCCATAAGTAATGAAAAACATATATAAGATGGAACAGTATGAAGATGAAGAATCGGAAGAGAGCAGAGCACTAGACTACAGCTGGAAATAACACCAATATAAATGGCCCCAGCAGCACAGAGGAGTCCGAGGCCTGGACAAAAGAGCACAACTGACAAAGTAAAAGGGTTTCCACTGAGCCAAAAGCGCAGGACAGGATAAAGGAAGTGTAACACCCCACTAAAAATGCGCGGCTGCAGAGCGTTTTTCATTCCCAAAAAAGAAATGCCCAGAACACTGGCCCTTTCTACAATGTTAAACCGCCTATCTGTAAAATAAAAGAAGAGCTAAATCTCTTCAATAGTACAATTATCGATTCCAAGTCTTCCGAAGAACATTGGAGGAAAACATTATATGTCACTACTGGAATGGGACTATAATACAAGTGTCATGACTGTATTACTACCTGGGACAACTAGAAGATCGTCATGACGGGGGACTTGATCCGGACTGTTAATCTGTAATCTGTAAGCTGAAAGTCCAGCAGAAGCAGTTAATCTGGGAGAGGAATTTAAGAAATAAGTATTTCCCTGCAGCGCTCCTCAGGGGAAAATTAAGGCATTACACATTTCCCCATAGAATGGGATGTTTAAATAATTCGGACAGGACCGGTCCTCCAGAGCAAAGAGGACACGCTTTGTACCCAGTTGACACACAGGTAACGAGATGAAAACCTTAATATTGACATGAATTGTTTTTAAGGTTAGCTATGGGAACAGGAATGGAAAATTAGTGTCTAATGAGGGACCCCTCCAGTGATCAAATACGGGGGCCCATCAAAGTGCAGAATGAACTGTATATGCCCCTAAAGGTTCATTATTGTGAGTCATTTCCGTTTTTCTGGGACTTTTGGAATAAGTCTGGGAATAAGTATATTAGGGAGATCTCCTGGAATCTTGAGAAAGAGAACAACCTTATTGTTGTGGGTTTGCATTATTAATTTACATCAGTTTCCAGTATGAAATAAGTAAATCTCTCCAAATTGTGAGAAGGGACACACCCTTTCCACAAAAAGAGTATACATTAGAATTTTGCCTCAACGCAGCCAGAAATCTTATGCTGTAGCGTCAGGGTAGTGCTAAAAAGGCATGTGATATAATCATTTCTTCCATGGAATGTTATTAAAATAAATGTAAATTCGTGGAAATAATGCCCATAAAATGTATTCAGGTGGTCGTGAGGAAACCAGGGAGCTGTCTGATATGACCACCCCCCTTGACCGTAGCGGTGACCTGACACACACTATGAAGGAGACCAATCATCAGAATTCAGTATTCGGCTTGGGAATATGCAGTAGTCCCGAACATTCTACGCAAAAACTATTTGTTTTGGAGCAATCATTCCAGCAGTGGTGGTGTATCCAGTACACCTGCCTTCATTGTAGGGACACATAGTGTACAATTATGGAGAAATTATCGTCACAAAGGTATATGTTTTAATAACAATTTCAATCTGATAAAGTGTATATATATATATATATATATATAATATATATAAACTATACATTCACCGGGCCACTTTATTAGGTACACCATGATAATAACGGGTTGGACCCCCTTTTGCCTTCAGAACTGCCTCAATTCTTCATGGCATAGATTAAACAAGTGCTGGAAGCATTTCTCAGAATTTCTGGTTCCGTTTAGTGACATGATGGCAACACACAGTTGCGCAGATTTGTCCATGATCCATGATGCGAATCTCCCGTATCAACCTCCAAAGATGATCCTATTGGATTGAGATCTGGTGAATGTGGAAGGGCCATTTGAGACAGGGACCTCATTGTCATGTGCAAGAAACCAGTCTGAGATGATGATTCCAGCTTTTGAAATGGGCATTATCCTGCTGAAAGGAGGCCATCAGATGTTGGGACTTGTGGTATAAAGGGATGGCATGGTCAGCAACAGTACTCAGGTAGGCTGTGGCGTGCAACGGATGCTCAATTTGGTTACCCAAGGGGCCCAAAGAGCGTGCCCAAGAAAATATTCCCACACCATGTCCACACAACCACCAGACTGATAGTTGATACAAGGCAAGGTGGGTCCATGCTTTCATGTGTTGACGCCAAATCTGACCCACCATCCGCAAGGTCGCAGCAGAGGAAATCGAACTTAATCAGACCCAGGCAATATTTTTCAATCTTTTCTACTTGTCCAATTTCGATAGTTTTGTCAAATTGTAGCCTCAGTTTCCTGTTCTTAGCTGAAAGGCGTGGCACCGAGTGTGTCTTCTGATGCTTTAGCCCATGCTGCATCAAAGTTTATCTACGTTAATGTGCATTCAGAGATGCTCTTTGCCTTTACCTGGTGGTAACGGGGGCGATTTGAGTCAATGTTGCCTTTCTATCAGCTCGAACCAGTTGCCCATTCTCCTCTGACCTTGGCATCAACCAAGGCGCAATTTCCGCCCCACCAGAATGCCGATCACTGGTGTTTTTCTTTTTCAGACCTTTCTCTGTTAAACCCTAGAGAGGTGTGCGTGAAATCCCATTAGATCAGCCGTTTTCTGAATTACTCAGACCGCCCTTCTGGCAGCAACAACCCTGACAGTTCAAAAGGCACTAAATACCTCTTTATTCCCCATAAATGATGCTCGGTGTGAACTGCAGAGATTGGAGATGTCTGACCTGTCTCATGCTATGCAATGAGTTGACGCCATTGGATTGGCTGAGTAGAAATTTAAGTGTAAAGAGCAGTTTGGGACAGGGTACTAATTAAAGTGGCGGTGAGGAGATAACATAAAGATATATATTACTGTGGGCATATATATATATATATATATATATTATATATATTAATATACTGTGCAATATATATATCAGATATATGATATATATATATATGCAGATTAATTAAAATTAAAGGTCAATACCATGAGATACGCATTCAAATAAAGATATTAAAAGGCAGCCTTCCCTCATAGTAGTGTTGCAATGTATGCTTTATAATAGAAGTATATTTTCATTTTATGACAAAAAAGATTTTATTATAGCACGTTCATATTTTAGACCACTTATGCTAAAAGTAGCGTATCATGTTTTTACAATTTTTACTAATTTTTTTTACTAAGTGTCATTGCAATTTCATCCACTGGGTGGAGCATCTGCTCACTATTGAACTGACTCAATTTATTAAAGACAGCCACACAGATAGGGGGAAAAGTTCTTGTCCTTTATTGAGGAAATAATTAACAAAGTAAATCCGGAGAATGTGATGGACTTACACGGCATGCTATCATGGCGTCAGCTTCTAATAAAAGATCATCAAACTTTAGAGAGCAAAAAATAATCTAAATCATCAGAGCATTTCTCATCTGTAGGTTTTATGACAGTTTATCACAGTTGCAAAACTTTGGATGGTAGCTATTATTCTCTATCTCTACAGAATTCGATGGCGCTATATAAATAAAGATTAGTATATTATCTATTATCTCATAGCCTCCTATTATCGTCGATCTATCTATCTATCTATATATCTATCTATATCATATATCTATATATCATAAATCTATCTATCTTCTATTGAAGAAGTGGGTAGCACTCGGAGTGTGCCCACTTTCTTCAATATGCTGAGGGACCCACTCATTGTCCGGGAACGCCTGCACCCACTTAACAATGGTTGTGCCTGCATTGGACTTTCCTTAGAATCTATCTATCTATCTATCTATCTATCTATCTATATATGAAGTATCAACCAAAGGAAGGGAAGGGATGGGATGAGGCAGAATTGTTATAACATACCCTCAACGGGATTTTAGTTGTGAAAAGGCATATTCTTTCTAGTGCTTTTTAACCAAATGTGGTCTAAAGTAGTAATGGGTGGAAACATTGTAATGAAAAGAACTGAACTGAAGAAATGAAGAACTGATACTAATGACATACATGAAGCTCCGGATGGTTCTTCATACAGCAGATGTAACGAACTGTTCTACTCATGTAATCACTTTTCAGATGAAATAAAACTTTTAGACAAGAGAGAAGTAACTTTTAAAGGGGGTTCTTAACTATAAGACGTATAGACTGATAAGAATGTGGTGTGATTGTTCCAACACCTCTAGGCTGAGCTGCATTACAAATCTCGCTGCCCTAAGTATGAGCCTGAATACGGAACAATAAACCACATTTATTGGGAGAGTTTTATGATTTGCTCATTGAGTTGTTTATACATGTATTGTCTAGTCTGTACAAAGAGAGACCAACTATCACACTGTTAGAAACTATGTAATATTATATCATGATGACAGGGATGCCCTGCCATATAACCTGAGGATACCACCTCTCTGTATATCTGATCCCCTCCTGTGTGCACCTGTGATTACAGTCTTATACTTCTCTATTATCTGATTCCTATCTGCATGATCCATGTCCTCTATGTTAATTATAACCTGTATTGACAATCAGGTGCTTCCATATCTAGAGGCTAGTACTCTCTAACCGCATAAAGACTTACCCCCTGTGACCACATATTAACCGTAGCTCCCAACCCACCCAACATTTTTTTAGTTGATACACACCATCAGTCAGGCCCAGTGAGGATTAATTTAAAAACTCTTTTTAAAATGAAACCAAAAAAAGCCTTCTTTTCAGGGACGCCCCTCCACAATGCACCCCTTAGGCACAGGAACTCTCTAGGACAAACAAATGAAGAGCAGGAGCATATATAAGGAACCATGGAGTGGCGTAGTAGATTGTGTATCTACTTACTATGACTCTGTAAAATTCCTCACATAGGGTCGCAGGTAGAGGCCTATAACTGCTCCGGACTCCCCAGTGTGCAGCTGCACCTGTAAAATACAATTCCCTGCCCAGATGATGATCTTCTTCCCGTGTTGCCGCAGCTGTGCCAATGTTTTCTCAAATGTGAAGGGAGTGCCTTTATTTTTATGTACAAACACTTTCCTACAAAACTAAACTTGGCAGTTAAAATGGAGTAGTATGGGCTCGCGTCATGTCAGGTCAGGAAGACGGGACTCTGCAAATTATAACATGGCATAACTGCTCCTGGTTGTCACAATGTCCTAAAGCATAGCTTATTCATGTAATATTAATGCGGTTATGTTTTCAACGAATGTTTTTCTTGTAACGGGGTTGTAGGAAGGCTGTATGATATGCTTTATCCACACAAAGGGGTGTCAATGTTTTATTGGTGGGGGCGACTCCTGTGACACCCATCAATCACAAAAACAGACCTAAGTGATTCCATATCTCAGCCTGACCTATAGTACCTAGAAAACATGCTTCAATGTAATAGATGAAATTCTCCTCTTTCGGACCGCTTCAGGTTAAAAAGAGAAGGCAGTTCAAAAAAGGAAGAATTGGATTTTATCTGTGCTCATATTTCAGACTAGGTCTTTACGCCTGTATCTCAGAGTCCTGTAGCTCACAGAACCACAAACCTGGTGCAATCTGAAAGATGGGATTCTTTAATATAAAAACAGCAGTATTTTCTAGGTTTGAACTGAAAGATGCTGATATGACGTTCCTGCAAATGTAAGCTTGATTATCTGAGGTGGGTACATTTACAAAAAAACTTTACTCGGCTTCAAGTTCTTAACTCACAGACCCACAATTTTATTGTGTTAATGGGTTCTTGTGTTTAATATGACACCAGAAGTATGTTCTAGGTCATAGATATGAATAAGGGGGCATCTGAATTGACATACCACTTGGCTCTAAACTTGACTCATCTCAGGAAAATCTCGTTTTCACAGATGTTTTTTATCATTTTCATAGATACAAGCTAGGGGTGGTAGTACTGACCTGTCCCATTTATCAAGGATACGACTAGTAGTTACTGCGTACCATATTTCCAGTAGCTACACCTATGAGGTAAGGGATGTGAGATGTTCACATAAAAGAGGGGCATTCCAGAATGGATATTTTATACCTACTTGATGGGGGATGGTATTTTACTGAGGTAAAATCTTTTGACGAGTGTATCTGTTAGGGCCTAGATGCCAATTGAATTAAAGAGTGTGTGTATACTATATATTGTCGTATTTGGGAACATTTACTTACGTCCGTTGCAATCCCCGCGTGTGATGTCGACAAAGGATTCGGAGCTGCCGCCGATTCAATAAGGTCATGGTCCAATTTTCCTGCATGTGGCGATTTCCACGCTCACGTCTGCAGGAAGTTCACCATCTTCTTTCACGGTTGAATGTGAGTATGCTGAATGTTGCGACACAATTTTGATGAAAAGCTAAATTCCATGGTTTGTCGAAGCAGTCGGATTGTCCGTGACCACACCCCGATTTGTGTCGCATGAAAGCCGGCGCCGATGCGCACATCCGCTCGTGTGCGGGCAAAAAACCCCTGTGCGATCAGGGCAAATCAGAATAGCGGGAAAACCTGCGGAAATGCATGTCGACGGCCCTAGTAATGTGCCCCATAGTTCTGAGCTGAGATGGGATATGTATACTTTCCATTAGATTTGGAAAGAGTTAATGGGGCGTGTGGGGTACTAGGTTTCTTCATGTCTCCGGATGGAATATGGAGTATCTAGAGTGTCCAACAAATCATCGGCTATTTGTGTTAGATCCACGTTAGTCACAGAGAGCCTGCGTTGTATTGTCTAAAATGGCGGATCTTCCATTCCATATCAGAAGTTTTTTCCGGTGAAGTGCTTTTCAGATAGAGAGCGCTTTCATACGATTTTCTCCCCAGAATATACTGATGTTATTGTACATGCACTTGGTACATCTTAAAAAGCAACTCATGGAAAGCTAGATAATTTTCTGGTTCACCAGTCCTCTCCACCGTATGTGACACCCACATGGCCAGGGCTTTGACTCACTTAATAGCTCTTTGATGTGTAGTATGTGCTCAAGGGCCTACTTTAAGTGGTCATATTTTCAGGCTTTTTAAAGGCAAAAAAAAAAAAAAAGCATTAGGCAAAAACCGAAGGGAAATCTAGGAGGAAATAAATTGTGAAATGATTTATTATCAGTTATTTATAGTGCGGGAGTGCACCTGGTGCATAATAAATATCGGAATATCGCCGACTTGTATGAATCACAGCGACAAACCGGCAATATTATAAAACAGTCTTTGTTATATTTCTATAGATGGCTAGAAAAGTACTGTAATTAGACTGTATCTTTTGCCAAGGTATTGGATTGGGATTGGAAATGTTGTAGGTTAATTGTAAGACTAGTATAACAAGAAAAAAAAAGAAAGAGGGAAAAGGAAAAGAGAAAGAGGAAAGAGGAACCCAAAACCAAATTCAACTGCAAAAACACCTTATGGCAGGTTGCAATTCCCAAACAACCTTAGGCGGGCCACACATGACACCTAAGGGTTTTTTTATGCCATGCCTTGTGAATAGACTTTTATGCCACTGTCCTCGCCCCTAAGGGGGCGCTGCGAGTGGGTCGATGGGCAGACGTTTTTTCTCGATTGCGCAATACCAAGACAGCGGACCGTTCAAGGCTCAGTGGTATGAAGATAAGGCTGAGGTCGTAGCCAGACGTGATCGGGGTCGCATCATACAGTGAGCCGGAGACAAATCATGTCATTTGATAAATCTACCCCCAGGTTGTCAGGTAAATTAATTTCCTTTGCGTTAAGGATGTAAGGGAAAACAAAAATTTCAATATACTTGCTGCATCAATTCTTCCGGATTTTCTCGATCTCTGTTGCTGTACTTCATTTTTAAAGCTTTGTTTACTTCCAGGGAAGAAATCTATTCATGTGACGTTCAAACAGGCACGAGTCGTTAGTATTACACGGCTCTGTGATTATAAGTCTTGGCACCTCGCGTCCATCAAAAAACCATGGAAGGATTTCTATTCCAATGGAAGTAAACATCTAGAAGGTTTCGATAGGCAGGACAGCAAGCAGAGATCTAGAAAACCAAGGAGGAAAATGATACCGAAAGTAATGGAAATTTTATAACTTGTCAAACACAAAAGAATATCAAATTTATTGGCTTGAAAGTGGAAACCCCTTTAAGCTTCTAGTATAAAAAGATGAAATCTAACAAAATGAATACATACTAGTGCAGATGATGATAATCGTAACTTTTAATTCTTTACTTATAGAAAATGGCCATGTGACCTTCTTTTCCTCGGCATTCCTTCTTATACATCACACCAGGGATTGAGGATTGTAAACCAAGCCACAGACAGGCTCCACTATTTTTTTAAGCTCTACTTGCCTTGTTTAAAGTAAAACGGCTTGAAAATTATGCAAATGAGCCTGAGAGGCTCCCGACATTAACCTAATATGGAGCCCAGATTAGGCCCTAGCATAATTTAAAAAACCATGTGAAACCAGGGACAAAGGAAGGTGAAAGAAGCGCAGATCCTGCCAGAGGGGACACCACACCCGTAGTTCGTATGTGCTTGGGTTAATATTCCTTCATCTGGTTGTAGATGTCCTTTAAGCTGTAATCAACTTTTTCTTGTCCTGTATCACCGCTAAATGCTGAGGGATAAAGGATCAGAGAAGAGTGACTAATGACCTTACTCTTTACATACGGTCCCTGGATAGTTTAATTCTTTATAGAGAAGAATCATCAAGGGAAATATTCCTTGGTATGAAAAGAGCTAATCTTTAGGCCTTCCTTCATTTATATCGTGCTGTATACAGGATTTCAGATACACTGCTCATACAGGAGACAGAAGTAAAAAAAAGGCACATAGAGAAGCTGCTTAATGAAAACTACATTACAAAGTTTTACTATTTCACGTGCATTCTTATGGAGTCCATACGAAACTACATAAAGGCAATGAGGGTCCGTTTAATCCGTCCCGTAGTAGAACTATGAAGAGTGAATATCTGATGTGACTGAGCACAAACAGTGCCATGCCAGCTCAGCAACTACATTGTATGGCTGTGAAATTTGGGGATACATTTTTTCTTAGTTTTAGTTATCCTACTTTCAGGTAAGTCTAATATGTAAACCCCCCTCCACCGCGACCTACCTGACACCAGGTGACGATGGCTCAAACACATTGGAGGGGAGACGGCAAGGGCGGAGTCGCTGCAGGCATGGACGCTTGCTCTGTAGTTTCTTCTTCCCACTCCCATTCAGCCGACTGGTGCGATTCTCTTATCTTCCAGAATTTATACTTTAATTCCATAGGGCTGGGAAGAGGACCCGGTTCTAGCTGTGGGATGGAATCACATCACATTGTTATGTTCCCACTGTACCAACAGAAAGAAAAAAGATTCTGTAAGGTCACAAAGATATAAACCCACCAGGCAGCACTAAATGGAGCCTTGTAGAGGGGAAGAGAGCCAAAATCCTTCTCCGGTCTTGCCTATGAACGGCCTTGCTGTCAATTATGCTACAAAACTTAGACAATGTGGTATACAGAGGTGCCAATTCTACCCTATTTAGGGACTCGTACAATTCCGGGGGTTTTATGGAGCGATAAACAGTCCTGTGCATAAGCCTGGGGTATATAGTAACCAATGAATGAAAGACATGCCCATTTGGAGCATGACATGCAGGTCTACCCATCCTCAGAGTGATATAAGTCTCTAACCCCGGAAATATTACAATTCGTCCTGCCAGGCAGATTGTCTGTACCAGCAAATACATAGCCATATAGATATGAAGCTAATAGAGTTGCCCGGTGTGTCTGTTTGTACTGTAATATATATTGCCTATGGTAACGGTTCCTATGAGATATTAGTAGATATAGTGTAACAAGCTCATTTATAGGGAAACATCATAGTATCCCGAGGCGTACTGCTGTGGACGTCTGACAGTATAGAATGTAACAATATTGGAAAACAGTATTTCTGAACTATACATTACTTAAAGATTTGCAAGATTGATATTAAAATTATAAGTCAATTTCAACGCTAATTCAACGTTATTCCACGTATGGAGGAGCAAATGATCGCAATATGGTTCACCGATAATTTTGTGAGTGCAATACATTTATTTACAAGGGTGCATTCTGGACAGGATTTAATCAGGTGTGGCTCTAGGACCCCAGGTGTCTAAAGCTGGACGATTACATCGGGGCAATTTATTACCTGTCGTGCCCGATCCCGATAGGTGCGTTGTCCGACGGGATGAGGTCTGCCGCGATCCACGTCGATCGTGCGCCCGAGATCCTGAATGTTTCGCGCCCAGCTCAGTCCGCCCAAAAGGGGGTTCATCCTTCGTTCCGGTGCATGCATGTAAGTGCTTGCTTGCAACCACAATGTTGAAGTAAATCCTGCGCTTAGTCGAAATCCGTCGGATCGTCTCCGACGGCCTGCCCCCATTTCGGCGCATGGAAACCCGGGCACCGATGTGCCCAAATCCAATCACATGCGACCAATCCCCTTCTATTAATGCAGCGCACATCGGAAATCGACGGATATTCCGACGATAGGTGGTCCACAGACCCTAGTAAATAGTCCCACCGCAGAAGAGACATTCTGGACCGCAGTTAATATGGAGTCCATGACTTCTGACAGGTACGCAGTAAAACCTGTCAGAGATAGTCTCTTATAGACTTCTCAGTCTTGTTCATTACCCTACTAATCAGGGTTCCTCTACTAGGAAATGTGGGGCCCCACACCCAAAGAATGATAATTGGTCCTGTGTGCACAGTGAGTTCCCTGCAATTGAGAAGGCAGGGGGTTTTTTTGTGAATGGGGGGCCCATTCTCTCCTGGGGGCCCTAGCAAAGTCAGCTAAAACCCCCCTGATGGCGGCCTGCTCCCAATGTGCACGTTCTTGCCATCACTTCACAACCATCTGTTTAACTTTACAAACGTGCAAGCACTGGCAGCTGAGATAATGAAGATGGAACAGCAATATCTATTTTACAGTACTTTTTGGGAGTACGTTAAAGCGTAAACTGATTGCTTTCCTTTATTACAGTAATTTTATGGGTGTGATGTTTTCTGTAAAAGCAGCAGAAGGGGGCCAGAATTTAGAAAGAAAAGTAGAAAAAAACGTAGATACCCCTGGGACGGGGCTCCCTCTGTGGTGTAAAAACCAAGCCATGCCATAGGAGCAAATATGTTCTCTGGAGGGTTATGTTGAGGTCCACCTAGATGCCCTTTCAAGGGGTTTCCCGCAAAAGCTTTGAGGCTCACCACTCAAGGGTTTGTGGACCATGACATAGTCAATTCCTGTTAGAATGGCTCCGAATGGCAAGAAAACATGTTGTCTAGCTGAAAAAGAATCTCAATATTCCTCTATAAGCTGGGTTATCTGGTGTGCCATTGTGTAATGGCACCTCTGCAGGAGATATGCAGTATTACACATAAAAATCAAATAGGTGCCACTGTAAGTCTTTTGTATAATGGATCAGGCAGATGCTCCACGCTGTTCACTGTTTTACGAGATGTGCAATTAAAGAAGAGATGCATTAGGACCGATTGCATTGGTCCTTTAACTTTTAGGCTGGACATGTTCTTAGGAACCAGGAGTTGCAGCAGAAAACTTGCGGCCAGGACACCAAGGAGCTCAGGTACTAGGATTATTAGAGACAGCAGGAGCATGGCGACTATGACCACCCAGTCAGGTAACACAAGAACCATCCTCATGATAGCCACTAACACAATGGGGGTCATTTACTAAGGACCCGAATCGCTATTGTCGTGGGTTACTGGAATATTCCGATTTGCGCGTCTTTCCTGAATTTGCCCCGGGTTTTTTTGGCGCACGCGATTGGAGGATGGTGGTTGCTGCATCGGCACCGGCATGGCATGCGACGGAAATGGGGGGTGGGGCGTGAGTGGCCTTCGGAAATCCAACGGATTCGGAAAAAAACGCAGAATTAGAATTTAAAAAAAAAAATGTGTCGCTTGACCGCGAGCAGCAAACTTCAGCGCAGCAGCGACACTGGTGGACAGCGGGCGCGCACTTAGTGAATCGCTGGAAGAACAGATCCTCGAATGAGAACGCTCCGCCGCAGGATTCGCGACAGTAAGGGTAAGAATAATGGGCCACAGTAACTTTTTTGTACAAGGTTTATAAACGACATCCCCTTTAAAATGACATGCAGGTATTAAAACAACAGAAGGACATATGTTAATATATGATATGTCTTACTGGATCCTCTCCAAGGCTCTGTCAGAAGTCATCCCCAAATTGTGCTGCAGTACAAGCCATTCTTCGCATGTTGCCTTCGGTCTGGTTAAAATAGTGGAATTTGACAAAGTCAGATAAAGTGCACAAAATCAATTGTTTCTGTGGTCAGGAAATGCTGCTGTATCATGGGTTGGGCGATGTAAGATGTCATTATAGCGTAATGATCTCCAAGTGAAGATTATCCCGATGGGTGGAAAGTTTATGACTTGCTCAGAAAATTGTACATGCGCATTTATTAAACAGATTGAAAATGATAAGTTTTCATGTCCTACACAAAAAAAAGAAATTACAGGCGCCTCCCTCTCCCTTAGGCTCTATTAATCAGGCACAGGAGTGCTACATAAAAACTGACCCTTTTTGGCGCAGGGGACAGGAAACAGGTGTCTCTATGCGACCCACACAGAGTATATTAGGACGCAGCTGTTGTAATTATTCTGACAATATTCCTAGGGGCAGTTAGCTATCCATGGCTGTTATATTTAACTTCCTGGGAGGGTGGAGTACGAAGGATGAAAAAAAATTGTGCAAATAGACTCTTTCTAAACAAAGTCCTCTCGGTTGCCGTTCCCTACGCTCTGCCGTCCTGGATGAATGACTGAAATGACATGAGCTGGGACTCAAGGGGCCCAAAGTAAAAGATGAAACCCAGTTTCATTGGCAGCTATTGACTATACACAATAATACTTTTGAACAGATTGGGGGTCCATGGGGGAGGAGGCAGCAGATGGGTTGCATTGTGGATTATTATATAAAATATACAATATATCACATAAAATATGCTTTACTACTAAAATATGCTGGACTCCAGACAACATCGCCGTGGATATCTTTAAGTACAGGATGGCACCTATAAACAATTGAGATTTCTTTGGGGTTTGTGATTTACTGATACAATAGAAAAGGTCACAACTTGTCAGGCATTGATTTTTGTTCACTCTGTATGACTTTAATATGACCATTAGACTAAAACTTGTTGCTAAGTTTATTATCTTGATTATTTGGAGAAGGAAACACTAAAGGGTTCACATGGGCTTCCTTTAAAGGGTCCAGTTCCCCGTTATGTTAAATCTTGTCTCGTGTTTTCTAGTTAAGTAAAAATTATCTAAAAGCTGTAGGAGTGTAGGAGTCTGCTGGGGGGGAGGGGTTGTTCACATAGTGTAAACTGATTACAGCTCCCACTTCAACACGTTGGTTCCTGATTACAACGTCTCCTTGACATAACAGAGACATAAGGAGAGGTCGCTCAGTTGATCACGGGAGTGGCGAAACTGGAGCAGCGGGGGTCATTAGCAAGTTTTATTATTTTACGGGTAACTCCCCCCCATGTTTTTTGTAAACTGGGAACAGCTGGGTCAATCTGTGGCCACTCTCATCTCTAAAAAGAGAACGGCCCGGGAAAGCCTAATCCCCGGCCCCATCTCGCCCTTCTACACCTCTTTTACTTAACCAATCCCAATAGCATGTGACTGCAAAGAGCCCCTGAAATACCCTCTTTTTTGTATTGAATGGTTAATGAGAAACCATACATTCTAGCGAAGGTTTGGTCCATCTATAATTCGCTCTTGTCCTTGGTTCTTCGTTATATGTTTGTCTGGGTTATGTATTTTAATTCTTCGTCTCTATAGGCAATATTTTTAAGGTTTAAGACGAGGGGATGAAAAATGAAAAGTGTCTCAGAGCTGGCGCCCATTCTCTAACAACCAAAAAAGATAATAGTGTCTGAAGGCAATGAACAGTTAAGTTTTGATTCATTCTTTGCATTGTCTTCATTTTCTTCCAAAAATAGAGGCATTATGGCAAGTCGACGCACTTGGCAGTTATAAATAACCTGTCGTTCCCTTCACAAGCATACCTAAATATAACATACAGCACAAACACTCGAGAAAGAAAACTTATGTTTTGCATCTATAGCTTCGAAATAGAATCCACAGCAGGAAAAAAAAATTTTCTACTAATTTTTTTTTTTGACAGTTGTAACGAAATAGTAGATTTTAAAACTTCAAGAAGTAGAGAGTAGGAAAAGCTCAAGGGACATGGCAGTGGGATTCCGGGGGGGGGGGGTGGGGATGAGGGGGGGATATAGGGGGGGGCTTGGCTACTTGTTATATCAGGTTTCTTGAGCGAGGTTTGCAGGAACTTGTAGATGGTTTGGTACTGTTCTTCTAGGAAGAACAGCAGATGCTGGAAAATTAAAATTGGGACAACAGTGGGGCACCGGACCCTACTTTAGTAATTTTGTTTAGGGTATTATACAGGTTCTGTCCATAGGCAATATGGAGCCCTCACACCAGATTGGTGCCACCATTAAATCCAATGACAAGGCTTTTTATAACAGGACAGTCAGGTGCACCGCGCTACAATAGTCGTGTGCGACACAGGACAAAGTACATTCTGTAAGAAAACACAATTCATAGGTCCAATAGAAGTAGCTGGAAAGTCATTGTGCTAATACGAGTCGAATGATTTTCAAAGGACAGGGAGGATCGGGTACGGAGAGGTCTTAAATGCACATTCAGCAATTAGCTTCTATGACCTTCCTAAAATAAAAGACAGATTTAAACATTTCCCTGAAGCAAAATGTTAATTCAGACCATTCTGTCTGTGATACACAGTACAGCAATGGCATGAAATACAAGATGAAATGAAATCAAGGTACTGCACTGTAGAAAAAAACACAAAAGAAACTGCACAGTCAGTGACTTCAAGAGCAGGGTTCCCAAACCACCGGGGCCTGGGCACCTGATTCAGCCAACTATCCACAGACTCCAAAATTCCCTCTGCATTTACTTCTTTCTGGTAATGCATGCGCTTTTGCAAGCGCGCATGATGATATCAATCACATTTTGCGTCTGTCGGAGAATAGAGCCATACAAGAATGCAGAAAGAGAAGTGCAGGGAAGGAAGACTGGGTGCGGGGGAATATGGTAGGAGAGTATTGGATTCTTTTCTTTGACTGAGAAAGGGGACATTAAAGGGGGTATGGTGTAGGAAAGGGGACATTGAAGGGGGGCATGCTGCAGAAAAGGGGGCATTCAAGGGGAGCATGCTGAAGGAAAGGGGATATTAGAGGGAGGATACTACAAGAAAGGGGTATCCTTGGAGGTGGGATGCTTACACGTAAAGGGGACATTTGACCGGCTGCATGCTACAGGAAAGGGGACATAGGGACATAGAGCAGGGCATGCTAAAAGACAGGGACATTGGAGAGGGGCATACACAGGAAAGGGTGCATCAAAGGAGGCATGCTGCAGGAAGGAACATTGGAAGTAGGGGAAACAAGTAAGGGGAAGGGTCAGGAAAACTGGGGGAAATAATGCTACACAGGGAGGGTAGTTTCGGTTGGGGGGGTGCAAACTACTATGTTAGCTATGAAAAATGCCACCGGACCCTATCTCTCCAACCACCAGTCCCCGGAGAAAATTTATGCTCATAGCTGGTCCCTTGGCAAAAAAAGGTTGAAGAGGAATAACCTAGAGGTTAGAGTGACAAATAAGCCAGAATTATAAATGACCTGTCCACAGGTGACCATCCAGTAGACAATTGATCTGACACCAGCTTTACCCCACTACCTATCAAACCCCTTAGGTCAGGTATTAAATATCCTTTCTTGCATTGACTCTTTTACATTAAAACTTGCCTGTTTGCTTGTAAAAAATCAACTCCAAATTAATATGCAAAAGAGCTGAAAAGAGTCAATTTGTCTGCTGCAGCTCACATAACCACTAGCCTGATATGTTTTGCAAGATGAGATTCTCACAAACAATGACACCAGAACCAGCTGCTATGCTATTTTTTATAAGAACCAAGATAGAACGGTTTCGAAAAATAGTGCTTTCCCATCCAGTCAGTAACTTAACTCCGGCCAAAAGGGATTGTTTTAAGCGCTCATTTGCATATGACTTGGAGCTGGTGATATTTTTTTCCAATCGGGAACGCGGCTAAAACAGGGAATGCTCCAAAGTATCTTATACCCTAATGAGCGTCGATATAAAGGTGTTTTTTCACAACTAAGAGGTTTAAGGCCACTGGGGGCCCATTTATCTTTTATTCAATTTTTGTTTTGGGTATTTTTTTTTTCCTCGCCTACTTTGGTAATTTCTAAATCTCATTTTTCTTATGTTCAAATGTTTCTTTTCAGATATGTTAACAAATGTCTCAAAATGTCTTCACAATGCTCAAGTCATTTCTTTCCATTTTCTAAGTTTTCCTTAAGTATGGTTTCGTCTGGAGTTTTTGCACCAAAAATGTACACACAATTTACACCAATTTGACTTGATAAATGTTATTTGGGACATTAAGTACATCTGGCTATAGAACATAAATGTGTCTTACAGATGAAAAACAAACGTCCCCCAAAAGGTGCAAAAATTGCAATGGCAAAAAGGACAAAAAGAACAGGAAAAAAAAGAAGATAAATGGCCCACAATGTTTTGGTTCTTCTAAACACGATCTAGGGGATCTAGTGGAGGGTGACAGACCTTACTAATTTGATTGTCAGGATGATGACATGCTGACGATTGTCAACCCAGAAAACCCCCTTTGTTGCTTGAAGCTGCAATACTGAGAGATCTATTGGTATTCCTTGATGTCGTGTCAGTCAGCATGCAGTTATCACCTCCATGGCATCTAAGTGGGGCTCAGACAGAAAGCATCATGTGTGTGACTATTGTAATACACTCTACGAGGATTTTTCATCCTTACACCAACACCAACTCTTGAATCATTTAAAGGTGTCATTCCGTCATGGCACCCAATATTCTAATAAGGGTACGTTACTGTCTTGTAAAAATACTAACCAAAGCTCAAAATCAAATATATGTGATAAACCCTGTATAAACAATCGATGAGTCCCACAAGCCTATCATAACAAGGTGCACCCGGAGATCTATAGTCACTGACAGCTTCGTCCTACTGCTCCGGCCAAGGATCGAAACATGTAGCTGAGATGGAACAGCGCGTGACAAATTGGCTGAAATTCTTAGCTGTTTCTTAAATCTCCAATTACTTTTGAGCTTAAGAAGAAGAAGTGATGATAATGATTTTTGGAATTCAGAAATATTGTTTTATATAGCTATTGATGTTTGTATGTGGTTGGAGGGGATATTCAGCCTTTGCTTGTATACTGAAATGAAAATGTTCCGCATCACACAATTTCAGGAAAGCGCCGTGCTATTGCAGTGCTTACGCTGAGCAAGCGGCAATGTGTGTCATTTCTTAAAAGCCTGTTGACTATCCATGACAGATAGAGGAAATTCACTCTTTGTTTAAGTGATTATTTCCTTTTTATCTATTGCCATTACATACAGAACTTACATATACAGTTTCAGGCTAGAGTTCCTCAGGCTGACCAATAAAATGATTATCCCTACGAAATATATTCTAGCAGCCTCCAGGGTAAGGGTCTTCCGAGTGTTAGGGGGTTAAGTTAAGGTCAGGTAGGGGGTATGGGTCCACCTAAGGATCCTCAGGTTCTCTGGTGGCCTAGTCCAACATTGTAACACTGGGGTTAAGTATCAGGTAGGGGTCTGGGTCCACCTGAGGATCCTCAGGTTCTCTGGTGGCCTAGTCCAACACTGTAACACTGGGGTCAAGTATCAGGTAGGGGTCTGGGTCCACCTGAGGATCTTAGGTTCTCTGGTGGCCAAGTCCAACATTGTAACACTGGGGTTAAGTATCAGGTAGGGGTCTGGGTCCACCTGAGGATCCTCAGGTTCTCTGGTGGCCTAGTCCAACACTGTACATATAAGGGTTTGGACAATTTTTTTGGATTTTTCCAATTTTCTGGGTAAATATGATACATTTTTTGTGCCTAAATTTCAACATTTTCCACTCGCTAGCACAGTTAGCTGCGCAAGAATTTTTCAGTGTTATGCCGATATATCTTTTAAATCCAGATGTGAACGTATTTTGGTTGCAAATCGTGTTTTAAAAGTTGCAAATAAACTCCAGTCCTGACCGGGCGTAGGAAAAAACTTTAGAAGAAGTAGTAGAAAAGTTTCAGACTTTTCTGCGACTTTTTAATAAGTCACAAAAAAAACACAGAGACTCAGCTGCCTGATATATCAGACTCTAAGATAAATCAAACAAGTCCAAAACCTGGAAAAAAAACAAGAAAAGCCACATAAGGACCCCCATATACCCTTTACTAAGACATTTCCTATGAGAGGAAATTTTGGAAACGTTATTAAACAACTCAGACCTGAGGAAAGAGTGTTGCAAATGGCCAAAAAGCTATTATAAGAATCTAGTCCGAAGATCTATTTGCAAAACCAGCAAACAACACCCTCCCATAAAAGTCATTGGGGGTCATTTATCTTAGGCTCTTCTTATATTGCATTTTTTTAGGAGGAGCATCTGGATTTTCTGGGGCAAATAAATGGTGCAATGCAATTTGGTGCAAATAAACTCCAGTCCTGTGCAGACGTAGGCAAAAGAAGAATAAGTTGTATGTGCCTTTTAAGCACAAAGTAGAAGGTTGAATATATGGAACTTTGAATAAGCTCTAGGCTTCCTTTCAGAAGATACATAGAGATGAATAGTGAGCAACATTTATAGGGTTTGTGACTGCTGGGGGTCCCAGTGGTTTGACTCCCCCATTAATTAGACAGTTATCCCCAATCATGTAAAAGAGCATAATTTCTAATCAACACAAACTCCTGTTGACTTGATCACAGAATCTCAGATAGCTGTCGGGCACCCAAGTTTTCAGAAAAAAGAATAAATATCCGAAAATAAAGGAAATCAGCGACTGTCCTGTAAGTACATTCAGGGTCGGGCGGCTCCAGATTTCAGTAGGCTCTGGACGACAGAGCTCAGTGGGCCCCTTTGCAGTGAACTCAAGCTTGGAAACTGAAAGTCTCCTGTTCCCTAAAATATTCCTTAGTTTATTATAGCAAACAACCCGTTCATGGTTATTTATATAAAACCCCTCCCATCCTATGGATTCATTAGATACAGCCCTCATCGCCTCCATTGATTCCTTATGTACAACCTTTGTGGGCCCCAAGCTCTAGGCCCTGGCACTTGCCCAATTATGCCCAGTGCTGGCACCGGCCCTGGGTACATTCATATCCATGTAATATAATAGTGTTCTTTTCCAGGATGCCCGGACAACGAACAAGCTGCATTTTATAAAGATAGTCTTTATCTCTTTAAAAATCTCCTCTCTGTACTAATAAATCATCGAGTTTTTCATTCTCAAAAAAAAAAAAAAATCCCAAATCCAAACCTGAACATAAGGCGCTTCCTTTTATTATCTTGCAGAAATATATTTAGACTTGATGAAATTTGGTGCTGTTTCTCTCCATATTATCCTGGCGGCTGAGAGTGGCTTCTTAATTAAAAGTGATTGGTTTTGTAGACATTGTTTAGTGGATGTCGATACCTGTTTGGAGGAGCTACCATTTACAATTAAGACCTAAGCCAGAGAGGTGGCTCGCACCGAGACATACAAAGTATCCAGCAGATTTTAATTACCCACAAGTGAGATAAGCAGATCAGTAGAAATATATATGTCAGGTCTGCAGTAATTTTATCTTACACATAACATTCAGGATAGGACTGGCCCACGGAGAACCAGAGAATCCTCGTGGGCCCAGGGTATAATTCATAATAATCAATCCAATGATCCAGTACAAGACAAAACCCATTTGGAAGTGAAGGAGTAATCACTTTACTATGGTTTATTCTATAGGTTGATATATCACAAATATTATGGATTATGAGATCTTATTGATGAGACATCCTTCATGGGCTATAAAGATCACCATCTCCAATAGGCCCATCATACCCCAGACCGACATGATCCACCTGTATCATTACATTATTGATAGGAAATTGATTTACTAAATATTCTAATTCCAAAAGAGAACTTGTACCTTAAAAGATATTTCAGTGGTCAGGTGAATCCATGGGTGATCACCGGCTCTTCCTCGCGGTACGCCCCTTCCAGCAATCCTCTTACACAGCGGCACCCAGCTAACAGAACTTGTCGATACATCTCTACCGAGGAGTTGCCGGCCAGCTGCCCCGCTGAAATATAAAAAGCAAATATGGCTTTTAGTTTTTTTCCCAAAAAAAAATTAGATTTTTCAGAAATACTACATTTTATTTATGACCATTTTCAAATGCGAATGAAATTCAGGCAGTTTTTTATATGTTGTATGAATCCATAATACAGAAGAGTTCCACAGCATCACATATAGTATTGATTTGTAAGCTATATGAAAGTGAATGGTTGGCTATGTTGTCGAATTGGACACCTCAAAAGAAATCCAATTGGACTCAAAGAGAACATAAAAAACACACAATCAGATAAGCCTAGGACACATCGAGGAGATATACTAGAGACACTAGAGGAGATTTACTAATCAAAATGCACCAGAATTGGAGGGTGATTTGCATAAAAAAAAGGCAACAGTTGCCTATGAAGTGTTTTAAAAAGGTGTTGCATTTACAATTTTGTAAGGAAAAGGAACACGCCTTCTAAAGCCTTCTTAAGGTGTGTGGTTCTTTAAAGGGAATCTGTCATCAACTTTTCATATATCAATCTAATGACAGTTTTTGTAGTCACTGGAAATCAATAAACCAAAAAAGTTCCTAGCACTATTCATTCAAAAAGCAAGTTACCTCGAGAAGTCCCTGTGTCAAGGTGGTGGTTCACTGTGTCATGCTTCTGTCTGCTTCCTGCTAAGCCCCTCCCTCTTGACACGTAGTCAGCCGCTCAGCTATTATATTGGCCTGCGCGCTCTTCTCCTGGCTATGAACATGCGGAATCTTCTCCACAGCTTTACTGTCTCACCGTGCATGTGAGAAGTGAAGACTCACTGCTCAGTGCGAATGTCCGGAGCCCGGGGGAGGGCGGTGTAAGTTATGAGCTGATGGGGATGACTACATGGCCATAAGGGAGGAGGTGAGGAGTAGTGATGGAAGTCCGGCTCTTCTTAGTGAGCTAGATCATTAGGCACAGCTCACTAGAAGAGCCGGCTCTTCTGGCTCCTGAATGGCTCCCTATTAATATTGTAATAGGTGGCCTCAGTCCAGTCAGTCACCCCACTCCACTTTTTCCAGATTTATTAGTTTTAAAGGGGACGTGGTGAGCAAAAAATAGGGTGTGGGGGTTAAGTGAGAGAATCACTAGCGAGGAGAGAGCAAATAGGAGCATGACCCATAACTTGGAGGATTCAATAAACCACCTACATGACTCATGGATTTCTCGGCAAGGTGCGGTTTATTTCAAACTTGCCTTATGTTGAAAGGCTCTAGGGAATAGACAAGAAACCTGTCATTAGGTTGATTTGTCAAAACCCCAATGATAGGTTCTCTTTAAAAGTGGGGGTTGCCTAAGTAATCCAAGTCAAGTAATCCAACAAACAGGAGGTGTAAAGTAAGGCTAGAGAGTCTAATAATGTGAAAAATCTACCACCCAGGATTAGCCATTGTGTGAAGCTAGGGCAGAAAAAGCATGTCTAGTCTAACATTTGACATTTTTAGTATATTTGTAGTATCAAAAAATATATTTTCCCAAATTTTAGAACAAGAAATCTGTAAAAATCAAATCACAGGTGTTCCACAATGACACAATAAAATACAACTCTAATGGCCGTACAAGTATCTTTAGTCTGGAAATATGCAGGAAATATTTTTTGGGGGGGAGGGCGCCGAGGGTGGGTGATAAATCTGGCAATGAACTTTTAGAACAATAAATTTTGACTTTTTACACAAAAATTGAATAAATTTTAGACTTAAAACAGGCATCTAAACTCTACAGAAAAAAATGAGGAAACTAAAAAACACAGTCAGAACAAACTTGCTGGAGGGTTGCAAATTTTGCACAAATCTAACAAACTGTTCAAAAAAACCTAGCAAAAAATAGGAGAAAAAAAATAAGATATGACCACAAATGATACAGCTCAAAAAAAAACTAGATCCCTGATCCTCAAGTACCAAAAAAGCCTAATCCTAAGACGTCGAGTTACCAAATTACTCCACAACTTAACTTTTTTTTTCCTAAAACGTACACAATAATACAAATGCTAGTATTTGTGCCACATTTAAAATAACATAAAAATGATGAACATTCGAGTACAAAGTCCCAGCGATGATTCATTTTTATTCCTACGATATCAAGATATGGAAAAGCAAAATCTTATTCTGACAATATCAAAATGCATGGTTCTCACCTATAATTTCCTACGATAACTTGCCAGCTGTCTGTATTTGCTGGCTGCATGCAAAGTATGCTCATAAATAATTGGGAAATGTTTTTGCCCGAAATTCTGTGTGTCCACGCAGGGTAAAATGGTGAATACAAGAGCGTCAGCAAAAAAAGAGAGATGATTCTATACCCTGATGAGTTACCAGCCGGCTACAAACAGAATGAAACATGTTCTCATTTAGCGATCTGGATAGTAATTATTCTAAGGAGACAAATCATCAAGCGCACACTCTCATGGAAGAGAGTGTTATAATGGAAGTCACGCCCCGAAACTGCTCCCTGATTACAGGATAGATTGCCTAAGCTCACTGAATACATATGGCAATGGACTATTCTGTGGGTTATAACTAGAGATGAGCGAACATGCTCGTCCGAGCTTGATGCCGGTCGAGCATTAGGGTACTCGAGACGGCTCGTTGCTCGGACGAGTATTTCCATGCTCGAGATCGAGCATTTAATTAAAAAAAACACAGTGAAGAACAATGAAGAAAAGAATAAAAACAGTGAACACAGGATCATTTAAGATAAAAACACAGTGCAGAACACAGTGCAAATAGATTACAGATGTCTCGGCACATCTGCTTACTTGTCGGAGATACGCGCGGAACGGCGCGAACAAATAGATGTGAGAACAATATATATGTGTGAAGAAACATGCAGATGTATTTAAACATCTGCAATGTGTTCTTCACACACTATAATTGTCTTCACATGTATTTGTGTCGCGCCGTCCGCGGTATCTCCCGACAAGAAGCAGATGTGTCCGAACATCTGTTAATCTATTCTGCACTGTGTTCTGCACTGTGTTTTATCTTAAATGATCCTGTGTCACTGTGTCACGTGGTCACTGTTTTATTCTATTCTTCACTGTCTTTACATCTGCTAACTTGTCGGGAGATAAATACGGCGGAACAGTGAGAATAGATCGCAGATGTTTGCAAATTATCAGAAGACATTATTTTCAATTAATAACAATTTATTCCGAAACCATGGTCCTTTGAAAAATGCGGGTCTCCCATTGACTTCAATGGGGCTCGTTACTCGAACGAGCACTCGAGATCATGGAAATGTTCGGCTCGAGTAACGAGCACCCGAGCATTTTAGTGCTCGCTCATCTCTAGTTATAAACACCAAAAACCTCCTGTCTGATATTGTGTAGGATCTCTTTTTCTGACTGGCCAGGCATTAACTTCTTTTTAAGTATTAAATCATTAATAGTTTTAATACTAGGGTCACTATATGTTACTTACCCTGGGAAAGGTTGTCTGTAGCTGCTCCATACGCCAATGTCATCTGTACACCACCTCAAACCACTGCTATGGGTGTGGGTCATCACAAAGGGACCATCCAGGAAGCCACAGAAGTCCCGAGTTCTGATGCAAAAGGGTCATGTGACTCAAGGCTGTCCGTGGCTATCAACAGGACGGCGTTAGGGGGCGGCAAACTGGACATTTGCCAAGGGCCACCTGTCCTAAAGTGTGTGGACTTCTGTGTGCAGAGGTGTATTGCTCTTTTAAACCCTTGGTGAAGCACACAGTGAAGATGCTTATCTTTATTTATATCTTCTATCTATCTATCTATCATCTATCTATCTACTTGAAGAAAAATGTAAGCAGCACACAAACATTCAGATGCAGGTGGGTGCAGGCACAATGAGACAGGCCAGGTCATCTCGCAGACAAAAAGTAGGAGAAAGTAGCAGCACTCCAAAAAGTCCAATTGATGGTGTTTAAAGGTGAATTCTTTATTCCCTAATGCCCGGTATAATAAAGTGCAACGTTTTGGCTCAACTTGGAGCCTTTTTCAAGCCAAGTAACAAAGGTGAACATTACATATATATAGCAAACAAGGTGATCACAGATCTCTATAGTCCCTCCCCCCCTCATTAACATGTTGTTTGTCAAAAGTGACATAATAAAGTGTAGAAAGGTTAAAACAATATCATTTAAAATCCATATATTACATAGTAAAGTGTAAGGCATATACAGTCGATCAATGGAATAATGCGAGGCTTGGTACAAAAGTGCTGTGCGTGCATGATATCGTATAAAGTGTGAAATGCTTTACATAAATACAAAGTTAAAATGGGATTCTCACCACATCGTCCACATATTGTGTGAAAAAAGCGTCCGATCGCACGCCAATGTGGAATAAGTTGGCGCGCCAGCCGTAGTGCGGCTGACACGCAATGATGGAACGCAAGACTAAGTCGCGCGTAATGCGCATGTCCCAGCGTGCGGGTTGCTAGGAAACAGACGACTGCACAAATGGTCTAATTGGGTAATATGCAACTTGTTGCCATAAGGAAAACAAGCCCTGGTAGAGAAAGAGTCTAATAGCTACTTAGACTATAGCATTAGACTCTTTCTCTTACCAGGGTCTTGTTTTCCTTTATGGCAACATAGTTGAATATTACCCCAATTAGACATTTGTGCAGTGTCTGGTTTCCTAGCAACCCCGCCACGCTGGGACATGCGCATTAACAGCGCGACTTAGCTTGCGTCCATCATTGCGTGTCAGCCGCACTAAGGCTGGCGCGCCAACTTGATTCCACATTGGCGTGCGATCGGCCGCTGTTTTCACAAAATATGTGGACGAGGTGTTGAGAATCCATTTTAACTTTGTATTATGTAAACCAATTCACACGTGTGACGTAACATGCACGACACAGCATCTTTTGATCACAAAGCACTCGCCAATCCATTGATCGTACTGTATATGCACTTACCACTTTAACTATGTATATTACTGATGTATATTAAAATGATATGTTTTACCTGTATCAACTTTATTATGTTCACTTTTGACAAACAACATGTTAATGAGGGGGAGGGGATATTAAAGATCGTGATCACCTTTGTTTGCTATTATGGTAATGTTCACCTTTGTTACTTGGCTGAAAAAGGCGTCCAAGTTGAGACCGAAACGTGCACTTTATTATACGGCATTATGGAAATAAAGAATTCACTAAACCAACATCAATTGACTTTTGTGAGCTGCTGCCTACTTTCTCCTACTTGTTATCTATGCTATTTCTAGTATCTATCTAATCATACGATTACTATCATCTATCTATCTATCTATCTACATACCGATCACCTATCTATCTAAAAAGCTTATCAACGATTGGCACAGGGCCCCACTTGTTACTAAAACTGGTCCTGGGGCACCAACAAATTTCTGAGTATCTGAGAAAAGTTTGTATTCAGCTGTAAACTATTGTTTACCAAACTTTTTTCTTGCTGTAAAAACTCCTTTAACCCCGTGAGGATTGCAGACCCAGTTTATAGCTTTTAAGGCTCGCCCCATTTATGTATTCTATGTTCGAAAATTCTAAATCATTGCGTTGTTCAGCGCAGTAGATTTACAACCTAAATACAGTTCTGAAATAACATTTCTCATGTCGCCACCCCTCAAAATATCTGAAACAACTTTGTTTGGGAAGATGTTAAACACCTGAGTGGATCTCCATACGTGTAATTACTATCAAAAATGGAGAGTGTGAAATTTGAGATGGTCAAATTGTGTTGTATTACGTCATTATCCCTAAAATGACCAATTTCAACAAAATAAAAAACGGAAAAACCACCATACAATTTGTTCTACATATTCTCCCCGAGTACAGGGACCCAGACACACATGTGGACGTACTGGTTTTATCGGCCACCAGCGAGGGCGCAGACACAGAGGGGGAGTGCAGCTTTGTAGGAAATAAAATTTTGCTCCTCGTTATTGGGGCATTGTGATGGGGATTTGTTTGCTGGGATGAGATGCTTTTCCAATGTCACCAGTTTGGGTTGGTATTCCCATATTGCTGAAAAATGTAGGAAATTTTTTGAGGTCAGAGTAGAAAAGCAATCCCATTCCGTACTGGATTTGGTACTTTTTTTTTGGTGGTCACTGGTTAGCATAAAATCATGGTATCTAATTTTGTGGGTGTACTCCGTACCTGGATTACCATAAATGAATATTTTTCACCATTTTACTAACATTTGCCAAATCAAACCCTAAGTGGGTTAAAAATTATTGGTTTTGCATTGCGTCTTCCAAGTGGCATAACATTTTTACGTTTTGGCTATTGGAGCTGGTGACGGTATTTTTGTACTTTGTTATATTATTATTCTGGAGTAACATATTTTTTGACATTTTTTATTGCATTTTTTGTGGGATTCAATAGGTAAAATCAAATTTTGGGGTTTTTAACAGTATTATAACGGTGTGTTCATCGTTAGTAGGGTTGACTTTTACTTTATTTACGGGTTGTTAGGAGCGCGGTGATCATATATGTGGGGTTGTTTAGATTTGGACTTTTTCAGTGTTATAGGTACTATTTAATGTTATGGGGCTATGGGCATTTTATTGATTATTCCCTGTCTCCCCTCTTCCATGCCTCTTAATGTTACTTTGGTCAGGACCAGTTGACTTACTTTAGAGAAGTTACTGACTTAATGATTAGCATTATATCGTGAACATCTTTGAAATATCTACAACCTGCTCTAATTTTGTCAAAACTATTACCACACACCTTAAAATACCTGTCTATAGAACAACACGGACTTAACTTCACCAGTTGCCGGAAAGGTCCAATCTTTTTAGTTGATGGTAATGAAGAAAAATAGTCAGTCTTGCAGAGATATGCTATCCTCATTACATGTTTGGTACCTAACCTCATCCCGAGTAATATCCGACGTTGGTGGCTGTTGAACCGCCATTTTGGGGAGGTATCGCTTTTGATAAACATCATCATGGGAGCAACAACAAAACCATACCAAAATGGAAAGAAGCCAATTGAGACCTTAATGCCGCCGGAGACTTTCCCAACGGGTTAATTAGCACACAAGTTAAACGCGCAATCAGTGCCAATGTTAGGAGGAGGTTGACTGAAACCGGCCAAAGTTGGACAAATCGAATTAGAGGTTTCAGGTCGTCAAACACTAGAAGCCGTATTGTATTGTTATTTTACATAGTGTAGTTTTTACAGTAGTGTTTTACATAGTTATTTTACATACGTGTACTTGTGTTAATTTTAAGAAAAGAAATAAAATGCCGCAATACAATGATTTGGTACTATGACATTAGTGCTCTAGATTTCCTCTAGTCGTTTTCACCCCATATATGATTCTACAGATTTATTATGATGTATGATGGGGCCCTTCTCATCTCTTGCTATACATTGTAAATTTTCTCTGCCGTATTGTCTTTTTATATCCTTAATTTTTACTGAGATTTGTTGCTAGCATCCTCCTCCTCCCACTCTCTAGTTACAATGTGGTTTCTGATCTTTTGTACTGTTTTGTCTTAGTGTAGGATGGAGTGTGAACCTCTCATTGATGTACAGCAACCATGGAATAATGGGTGCTCTATAAACAACGAATATAACAGTAGTAATAATACAAAAAATAATATTATTTACATTATTATGATTATATTAATATTTAATTGATTTTATATTTAAATTTTATTGTATTTTAATTGATTTTTTTATTTTAATGTCTGATTTGCTTTATACTCTGGATATCACTTGGCTAATTCTGTACTGCTCTCCATGTAGGCCATTTAATGAGGGTGTTACTTGAGATATCAGTGTTCACATGCCAGATGTACAACATATGTTAATGTTGATCTTGGTTTTTTGCTTATTAATGTCATTAGACAATTATTACATTAAACGTCTCTATGTGGAAATTTCTATGTTAAAAGGGTTGTTCATTTTAGAAAAAAATTTTGTATTGCTTTCGGGGAAAGATATATGTCATAATGCGGGGGTCCAAAAATTCTAGAACGTATACCTACAATATAAGACACACCAATCTCACGGGCCGATACATTATAGCACATAGATGAGGCATAGTGGTGACTTTCAGTATGGGTGTTTAAAAGACCTTATTCCACAAATGAATTGTGATTATAGACAAATGCAAAATCATAGAACAGAGATTGATAATCCAAATAACACAAAGCAAATATCCCAGAAATAATATAATGACAAAACTAAAGAAACAGCCAGAGGAAGTATCATGTGTGATATCACAATGCTGAGGGATAATGCTATAGGGTGTATCATGGTCACATGTATCAATCAGGATCACAGTGATGTCCATAGTAGATGGAGCACTATGCCACTATGCTACCTGCCAATGAGGAATCTACTATCAGTAGTAGATATGATGGTAGATCCTCTGAATCTTCTCTGCCCTATCTTAATTTAATAAGCCTGGAACTACCTTGATCGAGTGATATGTAAATTACCGCAGAGGTACATGGGGATTGTTTTTGCCTTAGCTCCAGTAGCCTGTAGCGGCTGTTATCAGTGGGTAAACAGTGTATGGAGCTGTTGTAAGGTTGTCATTGTTTGGACGGATGATTTGATGTGTTTCTTGATGCATTTTTTCACAACTTTTGATCCATTTAATTCAGTTTTTTATTGAAACGTGCAAAATGACAAACGAAAAAAAGGCATTCGACATTTGGTGCTATTGTCAGTTATGGTGTTCAATCTCTGGGAATAATTGTCGGACGGGTGACACAAAACAGCAATATGTTGATGTGCAGCCGCTACTCTTTAACCCCTAAGAGGACCGGCCCTTTTTGGGTTTTTGCGTTTTTATTTTCACTCCCAACCTTCAAAAAATCTAAACTTTTGTATTTTTCCTGTACAGAGCTATGTGATTGTCTTATTTTCTTGCGAAACAAAATACCTCATCGTGAGTGGTATTAAATATTCAGCGTCTGTACTGGGAGCGGGAAAAAAATTCTAAATGCAGTGGAAAATTGATGAAAAAACACGATTTGCGCCATTTCTTGTGGGCTGTGGTTTTTACAGCTTTCACTTGCCCCAAATGACAGGTCTAACTTATTCATTATGGGTCAATACGATCACAGGGGGATACCAAATTTGTTAGGTTTATAAGTTTTCATACATTTACAAAAATTAAAACCTGGTACAGAAAAATAATTCTTCATTTACAGTGTTCTTGCCTAAAACCTTTTCCAACTTCAGTGTTACAGAGCTGTAGGGGGTTGTCATTTTTTGCGACTTCTGATGATGTTTTAACCGTTTGTATTTTTAGGACATGTGTGACCTTTTGATCAGTTTTTATAGACTTTTTTTCTATTGTTCAAAAATGGCTAAAAAATGCAATTTGCGACTTCGGCGCTATTTTCCGCTAAGGTTAAAAGCATTGAAAAACGTTATATATTTTGATAGATCGGGCATTTTCGGAACGGCAGGGCGATATCTAATGTGTGTTAGGATTAAGTTTTTGGGGATCTCGAACTTCCTACTTATCGCTACCCTTTATACTTATAAGTTCTAGGGAAAGGGGGGTGTTTGAATTTTTATGTTTTTTAATGTAATTTTTTTTTACTTTTTTATTTAGTTTTTTACTATATTTTCAGACTTCCCTAGGGTACTTAACACTAGGTGTCTGATTGATCCTACCTGACACTGGGATTTGCATACCATCTATTACAATGTGCAGATCGCGCATGTAATCGTAGCCTCGACAATGACAGCCTCGGATCTTGTGTGATCCGAGGTGTCATGAAACGCGTCGCGCGGTGTGAGATCCACGGGGCTAAGTGACACGGAAGCCAAGATGGGCGGCGCCCTTTAATGCGCCGGACAGCAGCAGGGTTAGAACCGGGCGTTTGTTCATTATGGCCCATTGTAAAAGTGTACATAAAATTGTTTTGTAAGTTGTTTTCTTCAGGCTGATATTATTTTGAAAAGATCAGACATTTGGGACGTGGCGGATATCTAAACAAGACTGTAAGTATTAGTATTTATGTGTTACCGGGAAAGTGATTTGAATTTTTCTTCAATTCCATATTTTATAACTTTTTTATAATAATTACTATATTTTATTGCCCCCTAAAGTACTTGAACCTAGGGAAGGGGGGGTTCTGATCACTTTATACAATATACTGATATACAACTGTATTCCAGGATTGTTGTATTATTGTGGGGATATACACCGAGGGGGGTGGATTTTAAAACTGCCAGGGTCTGGGCGTATGATATAATGCCCTCAGTCTGGAACACTTCATAGGTCCTGAATGGCTCTGATATGTACATTGTGTATTGAGAGCCGGAACAGATGTTATGGGATTTGTGGGCTGAAGGCGTCCTTCCAGTATAAAATAGGTAGGTAGTGGGGCCCCGAGCTACCGCCCAACGGTTATATTTATATCCCCCATTGGGATATGACAGCTTCGTATATTACCGTCTGTTTCAAAGCAAGACTGTATAGAGATGTTAATTCCAGCTAGGGAGAAGGCTGAGCTGACTGCAAAAACAAATCTATATAGGGAAGAACATGAGTAAACACTCTGAACCCAGAATTCCAAAAAAGAGAGAGAATTGCTTATGGAATAACGTTAATGATTTTACATTACCGCTGGAGTAACTTCCTCTTTTTTTTGGAATTCTGGATTTCTTACCATGAAGGCAACTCAGCAGTCTGCTGCTCGTTGCGGTGTCATCTTCAATTCTCTTGCTCCATGCCGCTGTCTACACATGGTGAGCTGATCCATACTTTTTTGTTATTTAACACTTGAACTAATAACTAAAGGGAGATGTCACAGAGCAGGATGCTCTAAACAAATTATTCTCCCATGTCAATGTGAAATAGTTACCATCTGGGCTCCACTGCGTCCAGGATCCAAAAATGAATAACATTGTAGCAATGTTTTGTAAAAAAAAGATGTGGGTCATTGGTTTCCAAACTGTTCTTAAGGACCAAATACAATTTGGAGACCACCTGTGTTCCACTCCTGTCCAGCTCTTTTACCAGGAGATTTATTTAAAACCAGGACATCACTGACACCAGATATTCAATGTTGCAAAAATTTGACATTTTTCCAAAGCAGCCACATCGCCATGGGGTAAAAACAATAAAATATTGCAAAGAAAAAGAGGAGGATACAAAGTCTCACCTGTGAGTGGATAGGTGTGGTGAGAGGAATTAATAAAATTAATGACGAGAGGGGCTGAGAATATCTTCATTTAGATCCAGTTCTCAGGGGGACAAACTCCATTTTTCTCTCCACTCAGATATGCAATAAATCCTTCGAACTGAAGCATGACTGAAATGAATCATTGTTTTATCTATGTCTTGTCATTTGCCAACTTAAAATTACAAAGGTCTACCATGTGTCCAAGGTTTTTTAGCAGGTGGTAGCTCGCCTTACCGAAGTGTTTTACGTGACAGAGCTTCCAACCGGAGGAAACGCTCATTCTAAACAGCCTACAACAAATTCACATTTACCTGAAAAGATCTCCAACAAAAGTAGTGAACAATAGACTGAGAAGAGTCATATTTGCCTAAGATGAGTCAATTTGAAGAGGTTGCAGTTGGCGTGTAATTCGAGACTTCCGTTCTATTATACCTAAAAACATTTTTGTGTATATATTAAGATAAATATCATCTTTCAGATCCAACAGGTTGTGATTCTCCAGAACCAAGATATTGGAACTGCATATGAAGTGTAATCAATGAACGTGACACTACCTTCTCCAAGCCTTGTAAATTTGCCTCATCTCTGATTTTTTGTATAGGTAATACCCAGTGTGATTTTTACATAAAAAAAAGGGAATTATAGAAAAGGTCATTTCATACCTAACAGAGGGGATGATAGTTTAAAGTTTTATGGGGTAAAATCGGGGTGAAGATTATCATTAAATAATAGTTAAAACAGAGAAGAATAAATGTATAGACGTGTTGTTAACATCACTATAGCAGTTAAATATTTATTGGGTTTTAAAGGACAAAAATAGCAAAGTCTGTAAATTGTCGCAGTTTTTCTATAGTCTGTATTCATATTTATTCCACCTAATATCATCAGTAAAATTTTGTGTCTCATGTATCTACTAAGTGATGACAACTCCGTCCTAACAGTCTTTAAAGGGAACTGGTACCACAGTTTTTTCGCAAATAGAGCCAGTGAATGTAGACCCATAGCGTATATTTTCTATAATGCCATCCCCATAAAATCAACATTGTTATCTACCTGGCATACAGCCAGATGGAGCTGAAAGTCAGAGGGGCATGTCTGCTCGGCGAGAACATCGGCTCCTCCTTCTCACACCAATAAGTACTTTAGTCATGTAGGTATGAGGAGTAAGAGATAGTAGAAGTCTATGGGGTTATTACTGTGATGTGCCATTGTGATCAGATATGGGGTGGAGATTTGGCTAAATGTTAAGTGGTTTAAAGGACCTTAAGATCATCCTCATAGTCACATGACAATGACTGCTGAATGGTAAGAATGGACACAGCTGAGTAGGATACGTCCTCTCCAACTTCTTCTGAGCATTAATGTATTCCAGGTAAGATAAAAATTTGATTTGATGGGGGGGGGGGGGGTGGGAGGGAAATTAATTTTTAGCTATAGAAGGAAGGTGGTATTAATAGGGCCTTATGGGAAACCTTGTGACTAGGGTATTGTGAAAAATGTGGGGACAGTTCCCTTTAAGCAGTGACAAAATTAACTTTACAAGGAGTGCCCCAAAAGTAGAAAATGATTCCCAAGTTTAGGGTCGGGTGTTTACTTCAGTTAAAGGACCAACCTTAACAGGCTGTTTTTAAAAATTTGGACAGGACACAGCAACTTTGAAAAGCTGGCAAGAATGTTATTAGTCCCCCAGTGCAAATGTCAGGCCTGATCAGATACTATAAAAATGAAAATGTTAGAGATGATATGGCTATGCCATCACAAGGGGGGGGCTATGCGACAAGGGGGGCTGGCCATGCCACAAAGGTGGCTATGCAGCTCCAATCTCTAGAAAGAGAAGGGTGAAACTTTGCAGGTGTCATAACACAGGCTTTTAAGATGAATTAGTAAGCATTGACTAGGTAGATAATGAGTGCCATTTATGATAACATTTTTATAAGTTAGGGCCACCATAATTTTCTTGTTTTTTATTTCTTATCTGTATGGATCTTACATAATTCAAAGAGTAATTGACTATCAAGATTTTGAGCTTAAGAGATCAGATCACATCAAAGTGTGGACACAATGGCTTCTTCTATCTCAAAGTTCTAGTTTAATAATGTATCATAGTAGATCACAAAGATGTTTAACCTATTTCTTTCACCATCATTTAGTAATAGAAAATCTCTTTCTCAGAGTTTCCTCAAAACTCTTCTTGAAACATGAACTTTTAGATAAAGTATCTGTAATGATTTTATCTTTAAGATTACAGTTGAGTCAGCAAACATGCAGCTCCAATGTAAAAAAACTTTGCTGTGCTCATCTTATTCCTTATTCTATTTATATTGCTTATTCAAAAAGAAAAAAAAAGTAAAAAATAGGGCACATCTTGCCCAGCGTCATCCTCTGCCGGTAGAGTATGACAGAAGAGGCTGCTGACGTATTTGTTATTTACGTTGCATTCTGTATCCATACTAGTCGATTCTGACACTGCCTTATTTATAAGCCAGTCATAAGCCGCTAACAATCAGCTCCTAAACCAGTTCCTACACGTACTGAGGAGATGCCTCCCACAGGCAACCTCTGCGTGTTACAGCAGGGCATTTGTTTCTTTCGGTAGATATGCCTGCTATGGCTTCATCCACATTCAGGTCTTTAGCTCCTTAAAAGTCATGCATTAATGTTAAGAGGTGGGCTTTACAAGGTAGCAAAAAGTTTTCCTTGTCCCATGATGGAAAACAAAGTTCCTATTTCCCAGAACTCCTAGGGAGCATCAATGGCTTAAGTATCCACATGGCGCTAAGGCAAGCGCCTTTATTTGGCACAGTACTGTAAGGAGAGCTCGTCACTAACCAAACTGATTCCACAACTGGTATCTTAATTGATCTCCACACAGCTGTCTCCAGTTGACTATGTTGTTTGGACTGCAGATGGTAACTTTCGTGATGGACAGATGCCTCCTTCACTCACATGCTTTGCATTGCAAGGTCGAGTGTCAGGGGAACTAGTCAATCTCCTTCTGGAAGTCACTGCCTGAGTGACTTCTTAGGAGCCATGTTAGGTGTTTTTTTTAATTGTTCTTATTTGGGATGTTTATGTTTTGACATTTGCTAGTTCTTCGAAGATTCCATTTTGCACTTTGATCTTGTACTCATTTCCTATTGTATTTGCCCACTTTTGCCCCTGTATTTGCCCTATGTATTTACTTTGATACAGAGAGAACCTGAGATATTTGTCAACCTACTGCCTTAAGGTAGGATAAGCAATTAGGTAAGGAAAATGGGGGTCATCTTTTGGACTTTTACCTTTCCAAATGCGGTTTATTAAAAGCGAAGAAAACATAGGTTCCTCCTAAAGCTAAAAAGGGAACTGGAGATGTTTGTATTTTGAGAGTAACTTGCCCTAAAAGTCACCATAGTACCAGAAGTAGGCCCCCTAAAAACTATTAACTTTATTCATATTGGTTGAATCACATGGAAAACGTTTTGAAAGTTTTAAAAAACAATTCGATATTGAGAACAAATTTTTGTATTTGTGAGTGACCGATTCTGTTCAATAAATTGCGGCAACCGTCCTCATACTGAAATGAAATCAGGGGCAGAGTAGATTTTGATTATTTATACATTACACAATACAAAAATCCTTTAACAGATACCCTTTCACATGATAACAGGTCTTCACAAAGACTATTAAAATATAGTAATGAAACTAGAGATTTTCTCATATTGAATTATCAAAGATAAATTGCACAAATCTCTGGGAAATTATTCCAAACATCATTTCATAGAAAAATTTGGTGATATTTAAAAATACCACTTGTTGTAGACAAGATCTACAAGAAAAGAAAAAAGCATTATTTGATTTCGCCAAGTGCTTTGTATATCATGTTGGGTGGGCATATGTTTGAGTCTGAACATGTTGGTACTCTATTTTTCTTTGTGTTGATAAAGTCCTGTTCATGAAATGATAAAATGGAAATTACATGGTTCGAACAGTTACAGGGATTAGGATATATATTTACGTAGACAAATCGGAGACGTAACAGAAGAGGAAGGAATATTAAAAAGAATTTCGTCTTGAGGGGAGGTACCTACTTTCGTTTGCACTCTAAGGTGTGTGGCCTTGATCAGATCGGATCTTAGAGAATTGCAGAAATTGCAAACTAAGGAAACCATGAGTGGGGTTGTTAAGTGTTTTAAGGCCTCCAGGGGGAAAAATAAGTTACATATGGATAGATGGTGGCCAAGTCCAACATTGTAACACTGGGGTTAAGTATCAGGTAGGGGACTGGGTCCACTTGAGGATCCTCAGGTTCCCTGGTGGCCTAGTCCAACACTGTAACACTGGAGTTAAGTATCAGGTAGGGGTCTGGGCCCACCTGAGGATATTCCTTAGTTTATCATATTCCTTAGTTTATCATAGCAAACAACCCGTTCATGGTTATTTTATATAAACCCCCTCCCATCCTATGGATTCATTAGATACAGCCCTCATCGCCTCCATTGATTCCTTATGTACAACCTTTTGTGGGCCCCCAAGCTCTAGGCCCTGGCACTTGCCCAAGTATGCCCAGTGCTGGCACCGGCTCTGGGTACATTCATATCCATGTAATATAATAGTGTTCTTTTCCAGGGATGCCAGGACAACGAACTATAAGCTGCATTTTATAAAGATAGTCTTTATCTCTTTAAAAATATCCCTCTCTGTACTAATAAATCATCGAGTTTTTCATTCTCAAAAAAAAAAAAAATCCCAAGATCCAAACCTGAACATAAGGCGCTTCCTTTTATTATCTTTGCAGAAATATATTTAGACTTGATGAAATTTGGTTGCTGTTTCTCTCCATTCATTATCCTGGCGGCTGAAGTGGCTTCTTAATTAAAAGTGATTGGTTTTGTAGACACTTGTTTTAGTGGATGTCGATACCTGTTTGGAGGAGCTACCATTTACAATTAAGACCTAAGCCAGAGAGGTGGCTGTCGCACCGAGACATACAAAGTATCCAGCAGATTTTAATTACCCACAAGTGAGATAAGCAGATCAGTAGAAATATATATGTCAGGTCTGCAGTAATTTTATCTTACACATAACATTCAGGATAGGACTGGCCCACCGGAGAACCAGAGAATCCTCCGGTGGGCCCAGGGTATAATTCATAATAATCAATCCAATGATCCAGTACAAGACAAACCCATTTGGAAGTGAATGGAGTAATCACTTTACTATGGTTTATTTCTATAGGTTGATATATCACAAATATTATGGATTATGAGATCTTATTGATGAGACATCCTTCATGGGCTATAAAGATCACCATCTCCAATAGGCCCATCATACCCCAGACCGACACTGATCACCTGTATCATTACATTATTGATAGGAAATTGATTTACTAAATATTCTAATTCCAAAAGAGAACTTGTACCTTAAAAGATATTTCAGTGGTCATGGTGAATCCATGGGTGATCACCGGCTCTTCCTCCGCGGTACGCCCCTTCCAGCAATCCAATTCTACACAGCGGCACCCAGCTAACAGAACTTGTCGATACATCTCTACCGAGGAGTTGCCGGCCAGCTGCCCCGCTGAAATATAAAAAGCAAATATGGCTTATTATGTTTTTTTCCAAAAAAAAATTAGATTTTTCAGAAATCTACATTTTATATTTATGACCATTTTCAAATGCGAATGAAATTCAGGCAGTTTTTTAATATGTTTGTATGAATCCATAATACAGAAGAGTTCCACAGCATCACATATAGTATTGATTTGTAAGCTATATGAAAGTGAATGGTTGGCTATGTTGTCGAATTGGACACCTCAAAAGAAATCCAATTGGACTCAAAAGAAGACATAAAAAACACACAATCAGATAAGCCTAGGACACATCGAGGAGATATACTAGAGACACTAGAGGAGATTTACTAATCAAAATGCACCAGAATTGGAGGGTGATTTGCATAAAAAAGGCAACAGTGCCTATGAAGTGTTTTAAAAAAGTGTTGTATTTACAATTTGTAAGGAAAAGGAACACGCCTTCTAAAGCCTTCTTAAGGTGTGTGGTTCTTTAAAGGGAATCTGTCATCAACGTTTCATATATCAATCTAATGACAGTTTCTTGTAGTCACTGGAAATCAATAAAACCAAAAAAGTTCCTAGCACTATTCATTCAAAAAGCAAGTTACCTCGAGAAGTCCCCTGTGTCAAGGTGGTGGTTCACTGAGTCAGGGTGTCATGCTTCTGTCTGCTGCCTGCTAAGCCCCTGACTTCTTGACACGTAGTCAGCCGCTCAGCTATTATATTGGCCTGCTCGCTCTTCTCCTGGCTATGAACATGCGGAATCTTCTCCACAGCTTTACTGTCTCACCGTGCATGTGAGAGTGAAGACTCCACTGCTCAGTGCGAATGTCCGGAGCCCGGGGGAGGGCGTGTAAGTTATGAGCTGATGGGATGACTACATGGCCATAAGGGAGGAGGTGAGGAGTAGTGATGGGAAGTCCGGCTCTTCTTAGTGAGCTAGATCATTAGGCACAGCTCACTAAGAAGAGCCGGCTCTTCTGGCTCCTGAATGGCTCCCTATTAAATATGTAATAGGTGGCCTCAGTCCAGTCAGTCACCCCACTCCACTTTTTCCAGATTTTATTAGTTTAAAGGGGACGTGGTGAGCAAAATAGGGGTGTGGTTAAGTGAGAGAATCACTAGCGAGGAGAGAGCAAATAGGAGCATGACACCATAACTTGGAGGATTCAATTAACCACCTACATGACTCAGTGGATTTCTCTGGCAAGGTGCGGTTTATTTTCAAACTTGCCTTATGTCTGAAAGGCTCTAGGGACTAGCTACAGAAACCTGTCATTAGGTTGATTTGTCAAAACCCCAATGATAGGTTCTCTTTAAAAGTGGGGGTGGCCTAAGTAATCCAAGTCAAGTAATCCAACAAACAGGAGGTGTAAAGTAAGGCTAGAGAGTCTAATAATGTGAAAAATCTACCACCCAGGATTAGCCATTGTGTGATAGCTAGGGCAGAAAAAGCATGTCTAGTCTAACATTTCGACATTTTTAGTATATTTGTATTATCAAAAAATTATATTTTTCCCAACTTTTTAGAACAAGAAATCTGTAAAAATCAAATCACAGGTGTTCCACAATGGCACAATAAAATACAACTCTAATGGCCGTACAGTATCTTTAGTCTGGAAATATGCAGGAAATATTTTTTTTGGGGGGGAGGGCGCCAGAGGGTGGGTGATAAATCTGGCTAATGAACTTTTTAGAACAATAAATTTTGACTTTTTACACAAAAATTGAATAAAAATTTTAGACTTAAAACATTGACATCTAAACTCTACAGAAAAAAATGAGCGAAACTAAAAAACACAGTCAGAACAAACTTTGCTGGATGGGTTGCAAATTTTTGCACAAATCTACCAAACTGTTCAAAAAAACCTAGCAAAAATAGGAGAAAAATTAAGATAAATGACCACAAATGAATACAGCTCTTAAAAAAAACTAGATCCCTGATCCTCAAGTACCAAAACAGGCCTAATCCTAAGACGTCGAGTTACCAAATTACTTCCACAACTTAACTTTTTTTTTTCCTAAAACGTACACAATAATACAAATGCTAGTATTTGTGCACATTTAAAATAACATAAAAATGATGAACATTCGAGTACAAAGTCCCAGCGATGATTTCATTTTTATTCCTACGATTCTCAAGATATGGAAAAGCAAAATCTATTTCTGACAATATCAAAATGCATGGTTCTCACCTATTAATTTCCTACGATAACTTGCCAGCTGTCTCGTATTTGCTGGCTGCATGCAAAGTATGCTCCATAAATAATTTGGGAAATGTTTTGCCCGAAATTCTGTGTTCCACGCAGGGTAAAATGGTGAATACAAGAGCGTCAGCTAAAAAGAAGAGATGATTCTATACCCTGATGAGTTACCAGCCGGCTACAAACAGAATGAAACATGTTCTCATTTAGCGATCTGGATAGTAATTATTCTAAGGAGACAAATCATCAAGCGCACGCTCTCATGGAAGAGAGTGTTATAATGGATGTCACGGCCCCGATAACTGCTCCCTGACTTACAGGATAGATTGCCTATAGCTCACTGAATACATATGGCAATGGACTATTCTGTTGGGTTATAACTAGAGATGAGCGAACATGCTCGTCCGAGCTTGATGCTCGGTCGAGCATTAGTACTCGAGACGGCTCGTTGCTCGGACGAGTATTTCCCTGCTCGAGATCGAGCATTTAATTAAAAAAAACACAGTGAAGAACAATGAAGAAATAGAATAAAAACCAGTGAACACAGGATCATTTAAGATAAAAACACAGTGCAGAACACAGTGCAAATAGATTACAGATGTTCGGCACATCTGCTTACTTGTCGGGAGATACGCGCGGAACGGCGCGAACAAATAGCATGTGAGAACAATATATATGTGGTGAAGAACACATTGCAGATGTATTTAAACCTGCAATGTGTTCTTCACACACATTATAATTGTCTTCACATGCTATTTTGTTCGCGCCGTTCCGCGATATCTCCCGACAAGAAGCAGGTGTTGCCGAACATCTGTAATCTATCTGCACTGTGTTCTGCACTGTGTTTTATCTTAAATGATCCTGTGTCACTGTGTTCACTGTGTCACTGTTTTTATTCTATTCTTCACTGTTCTTTACATCTGCTAACTTGTCGGGAGATAAATTCGCCGGAACAGTGAAGAATAGATCGCAGATGTTTGCAAATTTATCAGAAGACATTATTTTCAATTAATAACAATTTTATTCCGAACCATGGTCCCTTTGAAAAGGTCGGTCTCCCATTGACTTCAATGGGGCTCGTTACTCGAAACGAGCACTCGAGCATCTGGAAATGTTCGGCTCGAGTAACGAGCACCCGAGCATTTTAGTGCTCGCTCATCTCTAGTTATAACACCAAAACCTCCTGTCTGATATTGTGTAGGATCTCTTTTTCTGACTGGCCAAGGCATTAACTTCTTTTTAAGTATTAAATCATTAATATGTTTTATATACTAGGGTCACCTATATGTTACTTACCCTGGGAAAGGTTGTCTGTAGCTGCTCCATACGCCAATGTCATCTGTACACCCCTCAAACCACTGCTATGGGTGTGGTCATCACAAAGGGACCATCCAGGAAGCCACAGGAAGTCCCGAGTTCTGATGCAAAAGGGTCATGTGACTCAAGGCTGTCAGTGGCTATCAACAGGACCGGCGTTAGGGGGCGGCAAACTGGACATTTGCCCAGGGCCACCTGTCCTAAAGATGTGGACTTCTGTGTGCAGAGGATGTATTGCTCTTTTAATACCCCTTGGTTGAATGCACACAGTGAAGATGCTTATCTATTTATTTATATCTTCTATCTATCTATCTATCTATCTATCTATCTACTTGAAGAAAATGTAAGCAGCACACAAACAATTCAGATGCAGGTGGGTGCAGGCACAATGAGACCAGGCCTCAGGTCTCTCGCAGACAAAAGTAGGAGAAAGTAGGCAGCACTCCAAAAAAGTCCAATTGATGGTGTTTAAAGGTGAATTCTTTATTCCATAATGCCAGGTATAATAAAGTGCAACGTTTTGGCTCAACTTGGAGCCTTTTTCAAGCCAAGTAACAAAGGTGAACATTACATATATATAGCAAACAAAGGTGATCACATGATCTTAATAGTCCCTCCCCCTCATTAACATGTTGTTTGTCAAAAGTGACATAATAAAGTGTGATAAAGGTAAAAACAATATCATTTAATACATCAGTATATTACATAGTAAAGTGTAAGTGCATATACAGTACGATCAATGGAAAATTGCGAGTGCTTGTGATACAAAAGTGCTGTGCGTGCATGATTATCGTATACAGTGTGAAATGGCTTTACATAAATACAAAGTTAAAATGGGATTCTCACCACCTCGTCCACATATTGTGTGAAAAAAGCGTCCGATCGCACGCCAATGTGGAATCAAGTTGGCGCGCCAGCCCGTAGTGCGGCTGACACGCAATGATGGAACGCAAGCTAAGTCGCGCTGTAATGCGCATGTCCCAGCGTGCGGGTTGCTAGGAAACCAGACGACTGCACAAATGTCTAATTGGGTAATATGCAACTATGTTGCCATAAAGGAAAACAAGACCCTGGTAAGAGAAAGAGTCTAATAGCTACTTAGACTAGTAGCTAATTATAAACCTTCTTAAAGACAATGGGCTCCTCTTCCCATACTGGGTTCACTGCATTGCCTTGTGATGTCTTAGTCTTAAAGGCTTTTCTTCTGGTGTCAACTGGTAACCCGAACATGTCCACTTCTACGTAAGTGCCAACCTTCTTATCTGATAGGAACTGCCCTGAAATAATCTAGAGGAGAAAGGGATATCAGAAAACAAAATAATGTAAGTAAATCTCCTTAATAATGTAGCATGGCTCCATTTAAAAATTGAGATAGCAAGATTGATAGATAGATAGATAGATAGATAGATAGATAGATAGAGTAGATATTATATTGATAGATATTGTATAGATAGATATGAGATAGATAGATTTAAGACAACCCCCTTAATAAAAAACAATGGTTCATATATAAAGCAAGAAAGATAGATATTGGATAGATAGATATTGGAAATATGGATAGAGAGATAGATAGATATGAGTCAGATGTTAGATAGTTACCTTCACAGACAACGTGTTTGCAACTATCCCATCTACTGTCGTCTCAGTGAATGGATCGAAATGTTTATCTGGTCGTCTCATGAACTCCGGTTTTAGTCTGTATCCACATTTGCCGTTGTATTCATACATTCCCATATTAAGTTGCATGGGAAAATCTGTAAATAAAATCACACATTTGAAGTATTTTGTCTACTGTACTGGGGGCTCATGTCCAGTGTGCAGCTGCAGATTATACTAGTAAGAACTCATGTTGAAATAAAATAGACGTTTTCTGGGTTAAGTGCCAAAATTGATGTAAAAAAAGGAATACCCATTGGCCCCTAACCCCTAGTTTCATCAACTTTGATCTGGCTCTGTGAACTTTTAGTTTATTTTTGCCTAAACCTTAACTTATGTAAGGTCCTGTTCACACTTATATTTGGGTTTCCAGGTATGGTGGAAACCATGATGCCCTTATGGATCTGTATGACCCATATAAGTGGCACCCAATGGATTCCCCTCTAGACAATTTTCTGGTTCTGTCAAATTAGATTTGACAGACAGATAACACAATGGAACCCTTTGAACCCCAATATTTAGTAATACACAACTCATTGTAAATAGTAACAGAGTCTTCCATAAAGTGGAAACAGAGGTCCTCATTTTTATCAGTTCAGTTTTTATAATTTGTAGTTTGTAGTTTTTACAATTAGAGCTCAGTTTCCTTTTTTTCAGACCTGTTTATGAAATAAAAGCTGTACTATAATAAGATGTCTTTGTTGCCTATTGCAGCCAATCAGAGCTGCAATGGGCAACAATGACTTCTTATTATAGTATATATTAACATATTACATGTATGCATATAGTATTATAGTACATTCTATAAATGCACCCTATAACTACAATGAATGATTCCTCTCCTAGTCTCAGTATGGAATAGACACAAAATGTACCCTACAACTATAGGTTACTAATACACTAAGACCAAGAGCAGCCCCATCATAGACTATTATAGCCACCATACTGCATCGGGCGATCCTCTCACCTATGGTTTGGAAGTTCAGTGCGACCATCTGACATCCAGCGTTCCAAAAGACTTGAGGCATGTAGTTGGAGGAATCTACTCGGGTTCCTTTTGGATATATTCTACTAAGCTGCATTTTATTATATCTGAAAGTCTTACATTAAGGATCTTAAATTTTTCCAAAACTCCCATAGTGCTGATTGGACCCATGCTTGCCCCGCTGCTCCATCACTTAGATTTGGACTATTGTTCTTGTCATTGGTGGCGCTTGCACTAATCAGATTGTTATCCCCCATACTGTGGATAGGGGATAACAATCACATTTAGTACAACCCCTTTAAGTGGCCCATGCACCTTAGCAGATTTGGCAAATCTTTCTTCAGACCCGATGGTTTTATCAAGTACAAGTAAACTCACTCAAATGTATCATTTGGACAAAAGACATATACAGGCAGTCCCCGGGTAATGTAAAAGATAGGTTTGTTCTTAAGTTGAATTTGTATGCAATTTTATAATTGGAACTCCAGACAAAAATTTGTGACAATTCAATTTTCAAAGTTTTTTGCTGTCATGGGAACAAGGATAATCAACAAAGCTGATCATTGCATTCTGGAACTAAAGTAAAGCATTCAGAGAGTTTTAACAGAGGTCACAGCAGGAAGAGAAGACTGCCTGTATATACTGTCCCACACATCCCTGGCTGTATATAGGCAACTCAGAACAACTTGAGGTCAGACAATCATCCCCGATATTGGTGATACATTTATCTACCCCTTTAATGGAAGTAAACATTGATATCATTCTTCTTCCATCATTGAGGAGAGCAATGGAAATGTTCATGCCACACCTAGCTTTACCACATGCTATACATTGCTATTATTCCACATGTCCATGACTTGGCAATGAATGGAGCTGCGGTCCTAGAAAAGCATATAAAGGCAGATGGTATGTGACCATATGGGACAAGGATACTCTACAAACTCTACAGGGGATTTTGTTAGCTGCTCAAGGCCCTTGGTTTCCACAAAGGAGGACATTTCATAGCTCTTGTTTCTTTCTGCAAGAAAACACAAAGAATTATAACACATTATAAAGATATAGTTATGGTAATAGTTCTGAACAAACTACATTAACTCTACAAAATATAATATTTTTATCCCTCCTATAACAGAGAATTAGATGGGTCTGAAGAGAGCTGGTACAGTGACGTAACAGATTTCTGAATGGTGCCCCCCTTACCTCTTAAAAAATATACATATTTGCATGTATACTCATACATGCAAGTTACAATCACACCATATACATATAGCAATATACAATGCACACATATATACAATATCATATACAGACGTACAGCATATACCCACCCAATATACTGGATGCTGGGGCCTCCTGACACTGCGGGCCCCATTGCAGCTGCTATGGCTGCTACCACAGTAAATACGCCCCTGACTGCAGCTCAGCTCCTATTCTTAAAGTCATGTGAAAATAAGCAGAGAAAAGTCATATTTTCCTGAGATGCGTGACTTTAAGAGGCTGCAGGGGGAGAGTCACTTCAGGTGCCTCTATTTTCGGTTTGCTAGTACCAAGAAACATGCATAATGTCCTATTAAAGATAAGAATCTCATATTTCAGATCACATCAGACTTGTGGTTTGTGCATATTTCTTTCACTGTCATCTGTAGCCTATCTTTAATAGGGCGACAAAAGCATGTTTCTAGGTGCTATAGAAGCAAAGATGGGGGAACCTGAAAAGGCACTCCTTCTCCAGCCTCTAAACGTGACTCATCTTAGGTAAAATATGAGTGTTCTCTGCTCATTTGCATTTTAATTGGGAGGAGATTCTTTTATAGGCAAAAAGGTGAGATTTCTCATAAAAAAGGGAACCTAATAATGTTCTTAATGACTAAATTCTTTACAGTCTGTCCCTAGAGAGTCTAATCTTCTCATAGGGCTGAATCATCAAGGTAAATATTCTCTAGGTAAGAAAAGAGTTAATCATTTTCCTCCTTATCTGTCTGAGGTGGATGTGATCTCTACGGGAGAAAGAAGAAGAAAAAAAAATACACAGACAAGCTGTTTGTTTTAATGAAGATAAGCAATTTAGTAAACAATAGTAAAGAAAGTTTACTGTTATCAGCGACTCTATTCATTTCCGAAGTAAAAAAAAAATTACTTCAAAGGTTTATCTATGATTTAAGCCACTCTCCTCGATCTCCTCGGATACTCAATTTTATACAGATTTATGTTCCCGCCTACTTTATAGCCTGTTCCGTTAGAGATTAGATGATGGGGATTTATGATGCTCTGGTTACATAAAACTAATCTATCACCAAAGGATTAGCACATTGTCTACATGTAAGAGGACAGCTCTGCATCACACTGTCATGGGAGGACATTTCCACCCGGAGCTGATTAATCTCACACTCTGCACTAACTCCTATATTAGTATTAGCCATGCAATGTTTGTGTCATCCTCTGACAGGTTCTAGGCTTCTCTCCTCCACTACTTACTGTCAATGCAGAATCATAGGACAAGGACCAGATGTAGGGGGGAAGGATCTGAAATGCTAATATTCACAAACCAAAAATGAAAACACCAAGGGCAGGGATTTGACAGCTCTTTTTATAGCTTGGGGACAAATAACCATCCTTCACAAAAAGTTTTATATACATACACTGGAGATCAACATTAGAGAACAATGAATGATCACTGTCATCTCCATTGATCAACAGTTGATGGATTTTTTTTGTAAGAGGTCACGATGCCACTAGAACAGTGCTTTACAAAAATGACCAAAGTATTTCAGCATAAAACATTTATTTTAGAAAAAATGTGATAATCATAATTAGAGAATAGCAATGACTGTAGGACAGAGAAAGATTATTACTTAATTTGCAAAATGTTACAAAAACAGTAATCTCAGTAGAGAGTGCACAGGCCTTTGCTTTGAATGACTTCAGCACATCTGCGACCACAGGACATCACATGTATCTCACACGGCTCTGCTGGGATTTTGGTCCACTCTTCTTTCAGTCTCTTCCAAAATTCTGGGACTGTTGTGAATTTATTGGCCATAACCTTGTCACCAAGGATTTTCCAGAGGTTTTCTATTGGCTTTAGATCAGGACTCGATTCTTGGCGGTAGCCATTTCATTTTTTCAATGTTTTCAGTCTTAAGGAACTGGTTTACTCATTTTGCTGTGCAACAGGGAGCATTGTCCTGCTTGACAATTGCTGGCTGATTGAGTGAAGTAAGAAAGGTTGAAGAAGTTGTCTTGTCTTGTTGTTGAAGAAGGTTATGATACACACTTACATTCACTTTGCTATGTAACTGTATGAGAGGTCCAACTCCTGCTGCAGTAGACATTCCCCAAACCATGACACTTCCTCCACCACCTTTCACTGACTTCTTCACACACTGTGGGTTCAGTCTTACTGCAGTTTGTTGATGAACATAATAGCCCTTATTTATTAAAGCCCCTGCACCAGTTTTTGTCCGGCTTTTCACTTTTTTTTTACTGCAAACTGCTTGCACATGTATTTATAAAGTGTCCACCACACATATGTGTCGTGGCTGCACAATACCTGACGCAACACAAAATTCTGCACTGGAAGGGGCGTACCAAATTATATATAATAAAAGATCTGACCGAGGAACCTCACTGAAGCCAATTGGTTTAAAACATAATCTTTATTTCTATATATTGATAAAATAATTCATGCACCTTCCTATCAATATACTACTAAATTAAAAATCTACAGCTCAGATGGACTTTTTCCATTTTTTATTTCACAGTGTGGGGATATGTTGTGCAAAAAACATTTTGTTAATAATTTCTTTACTAGTAGGTATCCACCCGGGGTCACTGATGCTCAATTAGAGAAACAATTACTATTTATATGGACACTCACTGAGCATCTAAATAAAAAGGGGGGCGTTCCAGTGCACAGTTAGGCTATATTCACACTGCCGTATGGGGGACTTGTATACGGCCAACATATATACATCGTGTATATGTCCCTCATAGCCAGCAGTGGGCGCATGGAGCCGTATGGTAGCTCTACGGTGCTGCACATGTGCGGCACTGTACTGTTCCGTAGCCGGGAGACAGATGGGACATGTCCTATCTTTCCTCGGAATACGGCGCCGTGCGCAATATATCCATAATGAGAGAGGCCGGATGAGCAGCACTCACCCCCTCCTTCTCTAACTGGCACCAACGCGTGCCCACCGTGTTACGGTATGGCGGGCACACATCATGTGAATGTAGCCTCAGACCATGCACATTTATCAAAAGATGTTTGACAGAATTGTTAAAGGTGTCAATGTTAAAGTGCAGTTGGCACTGTTTTTGATAAATCTGGGCCCAAATAATTTAAACCTGCTTTCATCACTAAAATGAACTGTGGATCACATCACCTCTGTCCACACAGGCTCCTCAGCTCATTTTGATCAGTGTTATTTTTCATTTATCTCATTTACATTTTTATTCTGTGCCCTAGAACAGGGGTAGGGAACCTATGGCTCGGGAGCCAGATGTGGCTCTTTTGATGGCTGCATCTGGCTCTCAGACAAATCATTGAATAATAGTGATCGCTGTTGTGTACATCTAAGACACTCACAGCGATGATTACTGGATGCAGGCCGGGATGTTACCACTGCCTGCGTCCGTTGTGTGACCAAGGTGCCATTGCTGCGCCATTGCTTAAGATGACGGCACCCGTGTCATAGAGTAGAGTAATATCCATTCTTCCCTATGACCCAGGCGCCTTTACCTGAGCACCTGGGTCATAGAGAAGAGCGCAGGAGTGATGAAAAGCCGCTGAAGGGGGAGTCGGTAGGTGAGTATTCCCATTTTTTTTTTTTTTTTTTTTTGCTGCGGCTACCTATCTAATGGGGCGCATGTGCTGTGGCTACCTATCTACTTGGGGGCATGTGCTGGGGCTAGCTGTCTACTTGGGGGCATGTGCTGTGACTACCCATCTACTGGGGCGGCATGTGCTGTGGCTACCTATCTAATGGGGCGGCATGTGCTGTGGCTACCTATCTAATGGGGCGCATGTGCTGTGGCTACCTATCTACTTGGGGCGGCATGTGCTGTGGCTACCTATTTACTTGGGGGCATGTGCCGAGGCTAGCTGCCTATTTGGGTGCATGTGCTGTGGCTACCTATCTACTGGGGGTCATGTGATGTGGCTACCTATCTACTGGGGGTCATGTGATGTGGCTACCTATTTACTAGGGGTCATGTGATGTGGCTACCTATTTACTGGGAGTCATGTGATGTTGCTACTTATCTACTGAGGGCATGTAGTGGGGCTACCTATCTGCTGGGGGCATGTAGTGGGACTACATATCTGCTAGAGGGGAAGTGCTGTGGCTACCTATCTACTGGGGGACATGTGCATATTGTATGGATCTCACCGAATTAAATTATAAAATATGTGGTGTTCACGGCTCTCTCAGCCAAAAAGGTTCCTGACCCCTGCCCTAGAATATATACAATTATAAAATAATAATTTTCTTTGCATTATCTTTATTTGTATATCCTGTAGCGCTTTACAACTCATAAGGGACATATACAAATATAATACTACATTACAGAGTACAAACAGTCATATGGAACAATAGGAGTGAGGGCCTCAGCCACCATCTTATATGCAAAGTCCCAGGTGAATTTTCCTCGTGTTAGTATATATTCACATAGGACTGCACAATGACCTTGACATTTAGGAAATTGTGTGTTGTTCTCTAATTTTGATCTCCAGTGTATGTGACCTTCCTTACTTCTCACTGGTCTGCCCATATCTAGATACTCCTTTCACTGGATTACTGACCTTTCAAGAGTAGGGGATTTTACAGCATTGCTTCAAAGGAAATCCCAAATGTGTCAATGTGCTGTCATCTAGTGGTTGAGTTGTAGATTGGAGTCATAAATTGGAGTTTACCAGATTTGAGGCTAGGTAAGGGTGGACATATCTGTTCATCCATTATGTCACTATACAAACAGGCTGAACTAGAACACACAAAGCCTCATTAGACTGTTGTAAAAATCAGGGGTGTAATTAGGAGAGGTAGGGCCCCATAGACTTCTGAATGGGGCTCCCTTCCCACTTAAAAATATGCATATTACACTCATATACACATCACACATACACAAATGCATAGCCATATACAGAAGTACAGCATATATACACACATACAGTATATATACATCACAGATACACACGCATATACATCCCACATCCTTCATTCTTTAGTGTCCGGTCAGGGGACACTGTGGGCCCCAAAGAGGCTGCTACCACGGTAGTTACACCCCTGGTAAAATGTCTAGAAAGGGAAGTTGCTACAAAATTGGCATAAAAATACTACATGAAAAATACTGCATAAAAATACAGTATGATAACTAGGAGTTTTTGACAGTTTTATTTCATTTCCTGAAAGCAGTATTTTTATGCCAAGTTATGTAAAGTTAGACTAGATAATCAAACACTGCATCCGGTTATCACAGTGCCTCATTATGGGCAATACATCTGGTGACTGAATAGTCATATTATATTATACCAGACAAAATGTTGGCACATGATGTTGTCCATAGGGTTGGTAATATGCGAATAAGCCTTAAAGAAAATCTACCATTTGTTTTTATTCATTGTTTACCAAACATAGCATGAGAATGCTGTAGCGACACTGATGCAGAAACATATCTTGTTTAATCCCTGAACCAAGTGGTTTTGCTTAAAAAACAATTATAAAAGAACCTTGGGAAAGCTGGGTGCAGACTGACCTGAGTGCAAAAAGAGCTTCCTGAACTGCCCAAACAGGACTAATCAACCTGAACTGTATGACTCATACACGACAGCTGGGGGATCGTGCAGCAATTGATTACTTCTGCCTGCCAGGGGCAACACAAGGACAAGGCTGGAGCAGTGCATAATTAGGTTGAGGAGAGCACTGAGGCAACCACAGGGGGGACAGAGCCTCTGTATCATAATTTTTAAATTGTTTTTTGAGCAAAACCCCTCAATTCATGGATTAAACAAGATATGTTTTTGCATTAGTGTAGCTACAGCATTCTCAAGGTATGTTTAGTTCATACTACATAAAAGCAAATGGTAGATTTCCTTTAACGCTTGCCTCATCCACTGCCTACATGACCTGTTCTGCTTCACTCGCTCAGTAATAGGATGTAATGTCCCCCGATTTTGTACAAATAATCTGATCCAGAATTGGCACTGGCCTCCACCTCCATCCTAAGAGGCCTGTCCTAGGCGAAATCTGTCATCTTAACGTGTCACTTACTTTTAGAAGTCTCGAAAGACTCAAACTTCACCGGCTGAATGTAGTTCACCAGGTTAGACATTTCCTCTGTGGCACTGGCTTCATTTCCAGCTGTGCCCTACAAATGCAGGGAACAGGTTGTGTTAGATCACATAAAAAAAATGAAAAACTTTTATACTTCTAACAGGATGAAGATAAGAAAGCATGGGAGAAAATATGGAGGGAAGAATGAGGAAGGGGAGGAAAGAGGGGGACAGTTTCATATTCTGGTGCCACTCCCCATCAGCCGCCAGATCTATGTGGAGGCTCCGGCCTCCTGATAAATCCCCCGGGCAGGAGCGTTGCAGTGTGACGATAGGGTAGTTCTATGCTAGATCTGACTTGTTGTAGAATTTCTGCATTACAGGGCACATGTGCGGGACATGGACGCCCATCGCTGGCCACCATGCCCACTTGGGCACTGGGCCAGGAATTGTGCCTATTTCAGGCATACAGGCCCTGAGAAATGTGGCCAAGGAGTCAATTACCAGAGGAAGGTAGGTAAATGAAAAAAAGAAAAGATGGAAAGAAAGAAAGAGGGATGAAAGGAAGGAAAGAAAGATGGAAAGAAAGAAATAAAGTAGGGCAGAAAAGAAAAAGGGTTGTATGGAAGGAAGTAAAGGCAGAAGAAAGCAGAGTTGGGAGGTCCATGAATTAAAGGAAAAACATGGACAGAAAGATGGGGAAATAAGATGAAGGAAAAGACTAATAAGGAGGAGTGGAGGAAGGAAGGAAAAATACAAGGAGCCATTTATCAGAAGAAGGAAGGTAAATGGAGAGAAAGAAAGAAAGAAGAGAAAGAATCAAAGAAAGAAAGAAAGAAAGAAAGAAAGAAAGAAAGAAAGAAAGAAAGAAGAGAAAGAAAGAAGAGAATGAAAGAAAGAAGAGAAAGAAAGAAAGAAGAGAAAGAAAGAAAGAAGAGAAAGAAAGAAAAGAAAGCAAGAAAGAAAGAAAGAAGAGAAAGAAAGAAAGAAAGATGAGAAATAAAGAAAGAAAGAAAGAAAGAAGAGAAAGAATGAATGAAAGAAAGAAAGAAAGAAAGAAAGAAAGAAAGAAAAGAAAGAAGAGAAAGAAAGAAAGAAAGAAAGAAAGAAAGAAAGAAAGAAAGAAAGAAAGAAAGAAAAAGAAAAGAAAGGAGGGAAGGGAGGTAAATAAATAAAAGGAGGAAAGGTGGACAGAAAGATGTGGAAATAAGAGGTAGGGAAATGAAAGGCATTGAAGAAGGAAGGGAGGGAGGACATAAGGTAGTGAGAAAAGAAGGTAAGTGATAAAGAAAGAAGGAAGGAAGACAGAGAGGGATAAAAGAAGACAGATAAAAGAGGGAACATAGAGGAAAAGAAATGAGAGGAAGAACGGGATTACAGTATAATCAGTGCAGATTTAATTGTGTCTCCAATAAGAAAGTACACAAGGTGATGTATCAGGATTCAGGAAAGATTTGCTAGTTAAATATTACCATTTAACAAATACAAAACATATATATGTATATATATACTCACAGTACACAAAGGCATCTATGAAAACCTTGAGTAATTTAAAAAATGAATCCTATCTTTATCACTAGATGGCAGTATAATCCATCTTTCATATTTGAGGAGCAGGACAGTAAGCATTGTAGCCACATGGTGGAAGCTGATCTTCTATCTGATTACATACTGTATATAAGACCATCACTTTTAATGTAATGTAAAGTGTCTTAGCTAAAATTCACTGCATATGTAAAGACACTTTACATTACATTACAGTGGAATCAGTAGTATGATACTGACATGATAGAGATGAGCTACAGTAGAGTGCTCTTGCTCTGTAATGGTTAAGATCTGAAATAGGTAAAATATGTGAAATAAAACATGTTAGCCTCTGAATTAAGCTTACAGTATGGGGAGTATAGTCACAGATCAGAAATGATGGGGCCATTATACATTTATTATTAAATCAATGTTCTCAGGAGAAGCCACAATAAATTAGCCGCAGCATATACAGTAATCATTCACATAAGATGCAACTAAGCACTTTCCAGCTGACAGACGACCCGGTCTAAGTGATTACCTGCAGTATATCACAGCCATCAATATAAAGCACAGAGATGCCCTAGGTCTAGGACTGTTAAAATTATAGAATTTGTTGGAATTTATGATGCGACTAATCATATTTAAAGTGAACCTGTCGCCATAAAACTGCAATCTGATCAGGAGAAGCTGAAAAGCTTGTACTTAGGCCCACATTTATTAAAGGCCCCTGCACCAGTTTTTTGTCAGACTTTGCACAGGGGCGTAACTACAGTGGTAGCAGCCATAGCAGCTGCTATGGGGCCCACAGTGTCAGGGGGCCCCATCATCTGACCTGACCGTAAAGAATGGAGGATGTGCACCATTATATACATAGCATTCTGCACATGGTACAGTATATGTATATAACATATATATGCTGTATATGTATATGATGTAAAGTGTGTATATACTGTATGTGTGTATATATGCTGTACATCTGTATATAGCACTGTATGTGTATATATGTGATGTGCATATGCTATATGTGCGTGTAAGAGTGAAGAACTGTATGTTTCTGTATACAGGTATATCATTGTGTGTGTTTCTATGTGAGTGCAATATGCATATTTTAAAGCAGGAAGGGGGGCCCCATTCAGAAGTCTGCTATGGGGCCCTGCATCTCCTAGTTACGCCCCTGACTTTGCACATTATTTTCAGTGCAAACTGCTTGCACATGTATATATAAAGTGTTGCACACTCCTTGTTGAAGGTGCACCTTGATCATGTTCCAGAATTGTGGCGCACGTCAGTAATAAATGTGGCGCAAACTCAAGCTAAGCAGTAACTTGCCCCTTTATGTGCACATTTTTTCTGTCTTGTTGGACACAGTGCACCCGCGACACAAAACTGGTGCAGACACTTTATAAACACATGTGCAAGCAGTTTGCAAGTTGTTTTCAGTGTGAAGTCAGACAGAAAACTGGCGCAAAATACCAAAATAGTGGGCACAAGGTCTGGGTGCAAAAGTACCAGGAAAAACTAAAACCACAAGCTACAAGACAAGGGCACAACTAAGGGACAACATGCACACCAAAAATAAAATGGAAAAATAATTGCCTCTTTAATGTAAACCAACAGACATGTATCACAATAGGACAGACAATTAAAAATGCACCAAAACAGGGTATAGATATGTAAATCCATCACCTCAATCACAAATTTATCAAGGAGTGGCATATATTGTACAAGGACCGGTCCCATGTCAATTCACCAACAACGATCAATTAAATATACAAAAACAATGTATAGATATAAGGTGTGTACCAAAATGAAGTCCTAGCAAGCCCCTGTGGGGTGACCCAACCAACATGTATTGCCACAGCAGCATCACGGCTGCTCTGCGTGTCCCACAAGACAGGAAAAATGTGCACCTAAAGGGGTCTGTTACTGCTTAGTCGGACTTTGCAACACATTTAATACAGCGACTAGACAGAATTGTGTCTCACGCTCTATGTTAAAGGGGCACCCAAAAAAAAGTGCACGCTTTCCGAACAGTGCAGGGGACGCCAGATAATTAAAGACTGTGTGCCAGTATTCAATCATCTGGCTACTCTGCAAATTAGAGAGGCAAAATGCACTTTGCCTCACTTTTGATAAATCTGCAGCAATATTTGCTATCTGCAGGTAGCATGTTATAGAGGAGAAGCAGTTGAGCAGATTCCATATATAGAGTCCTATTGCAACACCCCTGCCAATGCAAGGGTTAAATCTGGTGTTGTGAAACTAAATCCCTAACTTCTAAGGAGACTCACTCCAGTGCTGCATAATGATCCTGCAGCTGATAATTCTCTGCCTGAGCAGTAATGTTAATAATGTTGACCAATGAGATGTGCTGTAACATGTTTAATACCGGGAGAGAGCTGGTTGGATAAGAGAGCTTGCCACCTCACAAGGGGAGTTTATAAAACCCCTTGTGGGTGGAAAGTTCTGGGTTCAATGCAGAGGTCTTTGGCTACAGAGGTCAGTCCAGGAGGAGGAGAGCACCAGGCCCCAAGCAGACCTCCACCCTCAGGAGTCTGCCCTATCTTGCGGCTGAAGCAGACAACTATTTCCTCCAGCCTGAAGCTACCTTGCCAGGCTGAGAGCTTCTCTGTGGACTGAGATCCAACCAGCCGTCTCCATTCAGCTGAAGTTGCTGCTGTTGTGATCGTTGCCAAATTCCAAAAAGGACTGTAAGTTGAATGTTTTACCAGCGTTGCCTCTGAGTGATCCCCGTGCCAGGCTGTCTACCATCAAGGGCGGCCCCCCTCACTAACACTAGGGATCCCTATCTACACATTGGGGCTGCCCCAGGGAGAAACGTACACTTTCAGCCTCTCCCTCCATTTTCTTGTACCATCCGCCTGCTGGAGACCTGCCAGGCACCGTGACCACTGAAGAGAGCAAGCCACGCTAGCCGGCCACTCAGCTATTCAGGGCCGCGACTTCCTCCTGTCACAAAAAAGGGCTAGGCCCCTGTGGGGGATGTTGCATTATCTGCAGTTAACATGTTATAGCGCAGGAGGAGCCGAGCAGATTGCACTTAAAGCCCTTTCTACAAGCAAAATGTTATATAGCAGGAGGAGCTGAGCAAATTGAAAAGCCTTATCTGCATAACTTCTACATACAACTTTTACTAATTAAAATCTTACTTCTTACTATACCCAAAGGAATAACAGTCTTCACTGTATGAGAACGAACTGTGAGACAGATGTCATCCCTGAGAAGGACCGCCTACTGGACTCTAGTAACTTTAATAATTAATGTGATTGGCTGCCCCAATCACGGCAGCAGGAGCCTCAGGGGTGAGCTTCTGGGCCCCAGCCACAGGAACAGAGGGGCAAGTCATCTAATATTCATGACTCAAACACTACAAAATGTCAGTGTTGTGCTGCAGCTAAACATCTTATTCTCTAACCATCCCCGTGTTTATTGAGCAAATGCCTTGTGGTGGAGACCTCTCTATAATTCATGAACCTTGCACAGTAGAACGAGACAATGGATAATTACTAATCACTTATATTCCGGCTGTGTCTGCCAGTGTCTCCTCACATGCACCGCTCATCTATTGCAGACCTTGGAGCAAGGATTGTCCTGAGTTTCTCTAGGATATGAATACAGGGATATTCCATTTCATAGTTTGCGTAAATAGGGTCCAAAATAGTCTTTCTCCTGGACTGCCGACTCATGCAAAGTTTTAGGCACACACTACTAGAACCCAGCTGTAATGAACACTTCTGTCCACTTGTTTTAGGTTCTTACGACTATGGGGCACATTTACTAAGGGTCCGTGGAACGTATTTCCGTCGGGTTTCCCAAATTTTTATGTTGTGCGCCGCATTTAACTGGTGTTTTTGGCGCACATGAACAGATTTTGGCGCACCGGCGTCGGCTTTCACGCGCCACAAATTGAGGATTTAACATCTCAAATTGTGTCGCAAGCCAAGCACTCACATACACCGAGAAGAAGAGGGTGAACTCCGGCGGACCTCAGCGGGGAAGCGACACATGCAGGATCTCGGGCGCACGGTCTTGGTGAATCGCACCGGACTTCATCTTCATCGGGTAAGTAAATGTGTCCCTATATCTCAATGGGCTTCAATCATTACATATTAAAGAAGAAAAATAGTGAGTTTCCGGTTTTTGTAATATTGTAGCCTTTTTTAAATAAAAAATTTCCTAGGCCTTGTTTTGTCTGTCTGGATAATAATATTCCCTTTAGGCCTCCTGCACATGACCTTGTGCTGAAACTGGCATGAAAGATGGGAAAGTTTGCAGCCGGTTTTGACTATAGGAGCGGGGTGGCCGCACTGCAATACGGGCAGGGATAGGATATATGCTCTATAATTTGCGGTGTGGGCGACCGGCTCGGTCGCAGTGCAGTGAGACACGGCAGCCTCACAGCACTCATGGCCTTACAGTCAATGGCGGCTGCTGCATATGGTCATGTGCATGAGGCCTTAAGGAGAACAAATGTTCTAGAACAACAGAAGCACACTCAATAGTACTTATGGAAATTAACTGTAAAGATTGCACTGGGGTACCGCTGTGTCTTAGAAATCGAATATATAGTGAGATACTACATTGTCCAGTCATGATCCTCTAGCGTCAGACATTGGAGACGCCTGTGTTTATGTAATTGAACGTCTCACATTTCTGGCAGGCGTTGCTGTTCTTGGCTTAGGCTGCAGGAGGTGACATATTTCACTATTCCAGGAGACAATGTACTTGGGTTTATTGATAATAATTCTTGATGTACTTCAGGCCATTATATGAGAAGCTGCAGCCTAAGATAGAAACCAGTGGAGCCTAAATCTAGTACAGCAAAGGGGAAGGCATGGGAGATTCTCATATTCTATTTTATAAGAACATAAATAATTACTCTGTTTATGTTTTATTAAGATTATCAATACAAAATTATGATTATTCACATAAAATATGTGCCATCCAATCCTGTTGGCCACTTTTCAATAAATCTGTTCCATTAGATGTGTCTCGGCATCTACTTGTGTCTCTGACTCCCTTGACAGCCTTTCCCTGTTCTCAGCATGCTGCCCTGTGCACTGTGGCATACATCATGCTGTTTCTCACTGCTCCTGGCCCTCCTCGTGACGTCACCCACTGTGCCTCTTTCTCTCACAGTCTGTCTTACTGACAGACACAGGAAGGGGAGGGAGTAAGATGACTCATAATCTCCAATTCAGCTCCTCCTATTCATCAAAGCTCAGATATCTAAACAAGGATCCATGCAGAGCTTGCAGACAGCACTAAATTAAAAAGCAGAAATGCTGAATCACTTGAGCATTTAAGGATTATTATTAAGGCACATGGGCTACCTATGTAAAAGAGTGGTTAAGAGTGGAAAAAGCCCAAAAAATTAATAATTACTTGAAGTTTCTAGGTAAATTAATAATGCCCTGTTGGTATTTCAACAGGCCCTGTCTAGTATTAAAATTTTAACTACGAAACTACAGATCCACCATGTCCTGATAGATTGTATGGATAACAAGACAAAGCAAGGTCAAAGGTTGGAGCACTTACCTGATGTACAGTTAAATTATTACCTCCAAAGTTTCAAATGTGTTCCTTTAATGGTCACCAATATTGCATAACTCAGTAGAACACATGAATACAAGAAATATTCATTTTTCACTCTGAATTTCAGGCAGAAGCTCACAGGGATGTTAGGTTACATAGAAAAGGGAATCAGAGCAGCTAGGTCCTTACCCAGCAGCACTGGGAGAGTTACAGATTCAGAGAAGGAGACCGCAGAGATGAGGGCTACTAGAATATCACATAATGACACACACTGTACTATGAGTGTGTGAGAGGTAGGATAACGTGTACTTGAGTTGCAAATGCAACAAGGATCTCCTACCTATCAACCAAACTTTCTTCTGAGGAAACAAATTGAAATGATAAAGTAGTAGTAGTAGTAGGAAGAATGGAGACTTACTTCATCCATGGAAGATTTCTTACAGTCATCATCGTCGTCGTCATCGTCTTCCTCACTTTCGATGTCAGCTTCACCTGTGAAAAATATTGACACAAAAAACCAAATGAACAAAACATTATTTTCCTTTTTTACCATTATTTTTTTATTTTATTCTTTATTACCGATTTTCTTTTGCTTAAAATCAAGCATCAAAATTTTTATTTAACTTCCTTGTATGCACATGTCCTTACTGTGTAGATTTGAGCTAAGTACTTGTATTTGTACAAGGAGCGGATAGACAAATATTCTCAAGTAGATAACCAGGTCCTACTTTGTTAATCTCGACAGACGCTCACCCGTTGCAGTATGCAGTGTACTGCTGTTTGTGCCGCATACTGTATACAAACTGAGGTTGGCAGTGAAAATTTAATCTACGCATGCAGCCTAATTCATGTATACACACCTAAACAACTCTCCATATACCTCAATGATTCGGCTCCAGATTGTTGCCACCAATGAGGCATGAGGCTAAAGCATCTTACTAAATGCTGTTAATAGAGCTGAGGCAAGATGGCAGCCACCAAAGTCATGGACAGAAAATAAAATAGAAGTAATAGTACCATATTACAAAATAAAACAATAAGAAAAGAATAGATTTTTTTTTTGACACCTGATTTTAACTGGTCATAAAGGAAACCTCTTCTGTCTACGGTAAAACCTACGGTAAAAATATGGTCAATGATTCCTTTATAGATAAGGTCAAAATACACAAAAAGAAAAGATAACTAAAAAATGACAGTTATAGAATTAGTGCTCAAATTGTAGTCCTAGGGCAGTGGTGGCGAACCTATGGCACTGGTGCCAGAGGTGGCACTCAGAGCCCTTTCTGTGGGCACTCAGACCATCACCAGAGAGAACTCCAGGTATCTTCCTGCAGTCCCAGATACCCCAGGACTTGCTGTGCACAGAGATATTTTAAAGTGACAGGACTACTTGGGACTACTGGAGTAGTGGGAAGGTGTGGACAGATCTGGATTATCATTGTAGCTCCTGCTCCGGCCCTGGCAATTCTTCCCGTTTACAGGACCCTGGAGGGAAGGTACAATGATCATCCAAATTTCTTCTATTTACTGATTTATTGGTGTCCTCAGGATGCCGGTATCAATGAAAGCTGTGACAGAGAAGCGAGTATAAAGCACAAATTAAATTTCTGTGTTGGCACTTTGCGATAAATAAGCGGGTCTTGGCTGTAGTTTGGGCACTCGGTCTCTAAAAGGTTCGCCATCACTGTCCTAGGGAGTTATTTATCACATGCCGGCGCTCGTGTGCCAGCGTTTGATAGCCCTGTCGATGCTCGGGCGCAGACGGATACATCAAGAGACTTGCCTAGAATTTGCGATTATTTCATGGCTTCTGCCCCACACTAGTAAATACTCCCCATAATCTTTAGCTGCAGTTTTTATTCATAGCCAGTATCAATTATCAGATGACTACATAGAGGTAAAAACAACTTTGGCAAAAAGTGAAAATAAGATGTAGAACTGTTTATGCCAAGCAACAACATATAAAAGGTGCTGCAGACCTCGTGAGCAATAGGAATGAGATATAAATCACAGCTGCTCTGTTTAGCTGCTTCTAGGTTTAGATGTGATCCTGACATGTAATTCTGGAGAGGTGTAAACACTTACACCATTATTGACCCTTAAAGTGAACCTGTCAGAAGAAATTGACGTAATAAGCCACTACCAGTATGTTGTCAAGCAGCTAAACACCTTCCAGATCATGGAACTTTCATGACCCAGTGTGGTGGTATCATTGACAAAATCAACTTTGAAATGAGATTTAAATTGGTTGTATAAAGTCCCAGAGGTGGAGATTTTAACACTGAAATCAAGCCTCCTTTTACTGTAATCGATGGTCCAGCATCCAGAGAACTTCCCTAACCAGATCTTCTGAAGTCTGATGCGTGATGTCAGTCACAAAGGAGGAGGCATTCAGAGCTCCCCACATTGACTTCACTGTTTAACTCTCCTCCTCCTTGACTTTATACAACCAATTTACAGCTCACTTCAAAGTTAATTTTCAGGATGATGTCACCACATTGGACTATAATAGAAACAAAAACTAGAAGGCGTTGTCACTGCTTGACAAAATTCTGGTTGTGGTTTATTAGGCCAATTGCTGATGACAGGTTCCCTTTAAATGCTGCATATAAAGCAGAAAATGTGGTGCAAGATAAGGAACAGAAAAATGGAACATTTGGTTGGTGCTCTAAGAGCCTCTATGCTCCCTGATGTCACCAGTAATGTCCATGCCAATTCCAACTTACCAGTAATGTCCAACTTGCATCAAGTGGTGTATGTAGGGATGTCTTACCTATTAGGGCACTTGGACACCATTTGGAAGTCACGACCCTTCTCTATGAGTCAAGTCAGATTGCATATAACACAGAAGCTCTTGCTCTGGATGACTTAAAGGAAATATATAGGAAAACCCCTTTAAGACTCCTCAGGGTGAATAATATCATTTCTCCCGCTGGGAGCAATAGCAAATGGATTGATACCAGAATGCTGCACTGTGTTATTATAAAATAATTGCCTCTAATTATGTAAGGAAGTGAACCGAGGTCTGCCGCAGAATACAGATGAAACAAGGATTCCTCAGAACAAAGAGATCTACATTAGCCCTGGAGATGTAAATGTGATAGAACAATCCTTACCCCGGGGATGGGAGGATTTTGTATCATGAAGTTGGTTCATCTGGACTAACCTAGTAAGACCCTATTCTGTAATATTTTGGGAAACTTTGGAGAAACTTGCCAACAGTTTTTTTAATCCCAGTGGCCCCAGCACAGGGGAAATTAAGCATTACACCATTCCCCTTCAAAGGAATGGGTTGGTTGAGTAGAGAAGGACGAGACAGGTCCTCCATAGGGTGGTCCCATATTAGTAAATGGAGCACTAGTCTGCCATGAGCACACCATTCACATGGGGCATCTCAGAGGACTCTTGGTCAATTTTTAAAATTTTTCTGTAAAAACTACAAGAGTGGCAGAAAAAATAACAAAAATCCTATACTTAACGTACCACTCTAGGGAGAACCAGGCCATCTTTGGTTCTCTCCATTGTAACTGACCAGAAGTGATGGCATGTGAAGGACACCATTGATTTTAGCCTAGGAGGTGACATCTAGTGGCATCTCGTGGCAGAGATCGTCTCATGCAGAATGTACCCGATGTCATCACTTCCTGTTTGACACCGCATGACGCACTAAAGAATTTAGATCCACCTCTAGAAATGGGAGGGATTTATGGCTAGTATATATGTATGCTACAACTTCACAAATGTTTACCTAAAATTGTAATTTCCTTTAAAGGGAACCTGTCACCAGACTTTTAGTAATAAACCTAATGACAGGTTTCCCATAGCACTATACTAACTGTGTAAGCCTCACTGTTATACATGCACTGCAGGGAATCTCTCAGTTTACGTCTGCCCTCATCCCCTCTCCCTTTGGCAGTGCAGATAAAAGGATGACTCCATTGAAGGCAGGGGGGATGAGGGACATGCTGGAGACATTAGCTGAGAAAAACAATGCCTCTTATGAATAACACATGCCCTTTGGTGGTCGCTTCTCCTACTGGCAGGGTGCCATGTAGGCTTACAAAGTCCATTTTCTGGGGGTTGGAACTATGCATTAGCTAAAAAACATTGTGGGCAAAAGTTTTTATAGAGCTATGGGAACTTGTCATTAGGTTTATTACCAAAAATCTGGTAACAGGTTCCTTTAAAGTATAAGATGGAATTAAAAAAAATGTTACATTCCCTTGGGAGGAGCTGCTTCAAGTTGCGTAACATTCCAGTAAGTAATGAAACATATATAAGATGGAACAGTATGAAGCTGAAGAATCGAAGAAAGAGCAGAGCACTAGAATACAGCTGGGAAATAACACAATATAAATGGCCTCCAGCAGCACAGAGGAGTTCAGGAGGCCTGGACAAAGAGCACAACTGACAAAGTAAAAGGGTTTCCACTGAGCCAAAGCGCAGGATAAAGGAAGTGTAAAACCCCACGAAATGCAGCGGCTGCAGAGCGTTTCATTCCCAAAAAAGAAAATGCCAGAACAATGGCCTCTTTCTACAATGTCAAACCTCCTATCTGTAAAATAAAAGAAGACGCTAAATCTCTTCAATAAGTACAATTATCGATTCAAAGTCTCCGAAAGAACATTGGAGAAACAATTATATTTCACTACTGGGACTATAATACAAGTGTCATACTGTATGTACTACTGGGACAACTAGAAGATCGTCATGACGGGGGACCTCTGCTCCGGATCTGTAATCTGTAATCTGTAAGTGTAAAGTCCAGCAGATAAGCAGTAATCTGGAGAGAAATTTAGAAATAAGTATTTCCCTGCAGCGCCTCCTCAGGGGAAATTAAGCATTACACATTTCCCCTAAGAATGGGATGTTTAAATAATTCAGGACAGGACCGGTCCTCCAGAGCAAGAGACACGCTTTGTAACCAGTTGACACACAGGTAAAGAGATGAAAATCCTTAATATTTTGGACATGAATTGTTTTTAAGGTTCTGTATGGGAACAGGATGGAAAATTAGTGTCTTAATGATGGACCCTCCAGTGATCAAATACTGGGTGCCCATCAAAGTGCAGAATGAAATGTAATGCACCTACAGGTTCCTTATTTGTGCTTCATTCAGTTTTTCTGGGACTTCTGGCATAAGTCCTGGTGACATAAGTATATTAGGGAGATCTCCTGGAATCTTGAGAATAGAGAACAATCCTCTTATTGTTGTGGGTTTGCATTATAATTTACATCAGTTTCCAGTATGAAATAAGGTAAATCTCTCAAATTGTGAGAAGACACACCCCTTTCCACAAAAGAGGTATACATTTAGAATTTTTGCTCAACTGAGCCAGTAAATCTTATGCTTTGTATGTCAGGGTAGTGCTAAAAAGGCATGAATATAATCATTTCTTCCATGGAATGTTATTAAAATAAATGTAACTTAGTGGAAATAATGTCCCATAAATGTAGTCATGTTGTCCGTGAGAAACCAGGTAGCTGTCCTTGGATATGACCACCCCTGAACCTTAGTAGGGGTGACCAGACACACACTATTAAGGAGCCTAATCATCAGGATTCAGTATTCGGCTGTGGGATATGCAGTAGCTCCCAGACATTTCATACGCAAAAACTATTTGTTTCTTGGAGCAATCATTCCAGTGTATATATATATATGGCAGATTAATTAAATTAAATGTCAATACCCTGAAGATACGCCTTCAAATAAAGCTATAAAGGCAACCTTCCCTCATAGTAGTGTATGCAATGTATGCTTTATACATAAGAATATATTATTTTATTTTATTGACAAAAAGATTTTATTATAGCACTTTCATATTTTAGAACACCTGCTAAAGTAGCGTATCATGTTTTTACAATTTTTACTAATTTTTTTTACCAAGTGTCATTGCACATTTCCTCCACTGGGTGGAGCCATCTGCTCACTATTGAACTGACTTCAATTTGTAATTAAAGACAGCCACACAGATGGGAAAAGTTCTTTGTCAATTTATTGAGGAAATAATTAAACAAAGTAAATCCTGGAGAATGTGACATTACACGGCATGCCTACTCATGGCTTACAGCTCTAATAAAAGATCCTCAAACTTTAGAGAGCAAAAATAAATCTAAATCATTCAGAGCATTTCTTCATCTGTAGGTTTTATGACAGTTTTATCACAGTTGCAAAACTATTTGGATGGTCATCTATCTCTTCTCTATCTCTACAGAATTCGATGGCGCTATATAAATAAAGATTAGTATTATTATCTATTATCTCATAGCTCCTATCTATCTATCTATCTATCTATCTATCTATCTATCTATCTATCTATCATATATCTATATATCATATATCTATCTATCTATCTATTGAAGAAAGTGGGTAGCACTCCGGAGTGCTGCCCACTTTCTTCAATATATTGCTGAGGGACCCACGCCTTGTCCCGGGACGCCTGCACCCACTCTAACAAATGGTTTGTGCTGCTTGGACTTTCCTTATCTATCTATCTATCTATCTATCTATCTATCTATCTATCTATGAAGTTCAACCAAGGAAGGGAAGGGATTGGATGAGGAATTGTATATAACATAACCCTCAACGTTATTTAGTTGTGAAAAGGCATCTATCTATCTTTATAGTGCTTTTTAACCAAATGTGGTCTAAGTAATGGGTGGACACATCTGTACATGAAAGAACTGAACTGAAAGAAATGAAGAACTGATACTTAATGACAGTAAATGAAGCTCTGTGATGGTTCTTCCATACAGCAGGATGTAACAGAACTGTTCTACTCATGTAATATACTTTTCAGATAGAATAAACTATTTCGACAAGAAGAGAAGTAACTTTTTAAAGGGAGATTCTTAACTATAAGACGCTATAGACGTGATAAGAATGATTGGTGTGATTGTTCCAACCTCTAGGCTGAGCTGCATATACAAATCTCACTGCCCTAAGTACTGAGCCTGAATACGGACCAATAAAAACACATTTATTTGTGAGAGTTTTCATGATTTGCTCATGAGTTGTTATAATGATATTGTCTAGTCTGTACAAAAGAGACCAACTATCACACTGTAGCTATGTAATAATTATTAATCATGATGACATGGATAGCCCTGACATAACCTGAGGATACCACCTCTCTGTATATCTGACTCCCCTCCTGTGTGCACCCTGTGATTACAGTCTTATTACTTCTATATTATCTGTATTCCTCTCTGCTATGATCCATTGTGCCCTCTATGTTATATTATAACCTTGTATTGACCTCCCCTGTTCTTCCATATCTAGAGGCTATTACTCTCTAACCTCCTAAAGACTTACCCCCTGTGACCACATATATACCGTAGCTCCCAACCGTCCCGGTTTTGCCGGGACAGTCCTGTTTTTTTTTACCTTTTTTTTAGTTGATACACACCATCAGTCAGGCCAGTGAGGATTAAAAACTTTTTTAAAATGAAACCAAAAAAAGTCCTTCTTTTCAGGACACCCCTCCACAACTGGACCCCTTAGGCACAGGAACTCTCTAGGACAACAAATGGCAAGAGCAGGAGCCTCATATAAGGAAGCCATGGACGTGGCAGTAGTAGATTGTGTATCTACTTATCTATGACTGTAAATTCCTCCATCATATGGGTCGCAGGTAGAGGCCTATAAACCTGCTCCTGACTCCCAGTGTGCAGCTGCCATCTGTAAATACAATTTCCCTGCCCAGATTGAATGATCTTCTCCCGTGTGCCGCCGCTGTGTCACTGTTTTCTCACATGTGAAGGGAGTTGCCTTTATTTTCATGTACAAACACTTCCTACAACTATAACTTGGCAGTAACATGGAGTATGGGCTCGCGTCATGTCAGGTACAAGGAAGACGACTGCACATTAATAACACTGAGCATAACCTGCTCCTGGTTGTCACTAGGACTTGGGTGGCCGGCATCGCTTATGTCATGTAATAAAATGCTGGTTTTATGTTTTCACCAAATGTTTTTCTTTTAAAGGGGTTGTATGAAGTCTGTATGATATGCTTTATCCACACAATAGGGGCTGTCAATGTTATTGGTGGGGGCGACTCCTGTGACACCCATCAATCACAAAAACAGACCCTCAGTGATTCCATATCTCAGCCTTGACCTATAGTACCTAGACACATGCTTCAATGTAATAGATGACATTCTCCTCTTTCGGACCGCTTCAGGTTTAAAAGAGGCAGTTAAAAAAAGGCAAGAATTGGATTTTATCTGCTGCTCATATTTCAGACTAGGTCTTTAGCTGTCTGTATCTCGAGTCCTGTAGCTCACAGAACCACAAACCTGAACCACACCCCCGATTTGTGTCGCATGAAAGCCGGCGCCGATGCGCCACAATCCGCTCGTGTGCGGCAAAAACCCCTGTGCGATTTAGGGCAAATCAGAAATAGTCGGGAAACCCGACGGAAATGCATCCGACGGACCCTTAGTAAATGTGCCCCATAGTCTCTGAGCTGAGCTGCGGGTCTGTATACTTTCCATAGACTTTGGAAAGATTAATGGGGCGCTGTGGGGTATCTAGAGTTTCTTCATTCTCAGGAAGGAATATGAGTATCTTATAGTTGTCCTACACAAACCATCGGCTCTTTTGTAGATCCACGTGCAATCTGGTGCAATCTGGTGCAATCTGAAAGATGGGATTCTTTAATATAAAACCAGCAGTATATTTCTAGGTATAGAACTGAAAATGCCTGATATGACACGTTCCTGCAACTTTTAAGCTTGCTTATCTGAGGTAACATTTAACTTTACTCTGCTCAAGTTCTATAGCTCACAGAACCACAAGTGTATTTGTGTAAATGGGATTCTTTTGTTTAATATGACACCAGAAGTATGTTTCTAGGTACTGTAGATCTGAATATAGGGGCATCTGAAATGACAATACCACTGTAGCCTCTAAACTTGACTCATCTCAGGAAAATCTCGTTTTCACATGATGTTTTTATATTTTCATATATACAAGATAGGGGTTGTAGTACTGACCTGTTCCCATTTATCCAGGATACGACTAGTAGTACTGCGCTGTACCCATATTTCAAGTAGCTACACCTTTGAGGTAAAGGGTTGAGATTTTACATAAAAGAGGGCATTCCAGAATGGATATTTTATACCCTACTTGATGGGGGCTGGTATTTTCTGAGGTAAAATCTTTTGACAGGTGTATCTGTAGGGCTAGATGCAATTGAATTAAAGGAGTTGTGTGTATATATATATATATATTGTCACATTTGGGCACATTTACTTATCCGTCCCGTTGCGATCCCCGAGGTGCGTTGTCTGACGAGGATTCGGAGCTGCCGCGATTCACTAAGGTCGTGCGTCCAATTTCCTGCATGTGTCGCTTCCACGCTCACGTCTGCCGGAGTTCACCATCTTCTCCCCGGTGCATGTAAGTGCTGATGTTGCGGCACAATTTTGAAAGCTAAATTCCACGGCTTGTCCGAATCAGTCACATTGTCCGATGACCACACCCCCGATTTGTGTCGCATGAAAGCCGGCGCCGATGCGCCACAATCCGCTCGTGTGCGGCAAAAACCCCTGTGCGATTCAGGGCAAATCAGAAATAGTCGGGAAACCTGACGGAAATGCATCCGACGGACCCTTAGTAAATGTGCCCCATAGTCTCTGAGCTGAGCTGCGGATCTGTATACTTTCCATAGACTTTGGAAAGATTAATGGGGAGCTGTGGGGTACCTAGAGTTTCTTCATTCTCAGGAAGGAATATGAGTATCTTATAGTTGTCCTACACAAACCATCGGCTCTTTTGTAGATCCACGTCTCGTCACAGAGAGCCTGCGTTGTATTGTCATAAATGGCGGATCTTTTCCATTCCATATCAGGAGCTTTTCTTCCTGGTGAAGTGCTTTCCATATAGAGGATGCGCTTTCATACGATTTTCTCCCCAGAATTATAATGCGTTTTATTGTACATGCACTTGGTACACTTAAAAGCACTCATGGAAAGCTAGATAATTTTCTGGTTCACAAGTCCTCTCCACCAGTATGTGACACCCACCATGGTGCCAGGGCTTTGACTCACTTAATAGCTATTTGATGTGTATGTATGTGCTCAAGCTGCCTACTTTAATCTGGTCATATTTTCAGGCTTTTAAAGGCAAAAAAAAAAAAAAAAAGCCATTAGGCAAACCGAATTGGAAATCTAGGAGGAATAAATTGTGAAATGATTATTATCATTTATTTATAAGGTGCGGGAGAGTGCACATGGCGCATAATAAATATAGGACTATCGCCGACTTGTATGAATTCACAGCGACAACCGGCAATATTATCAACAGTCTTTGTTATATTTCTATTATATAGGGCTAGAAATGTAACCATAATTATACTGTATCTGCCAAGGTATTGGATTGGGATGGAAATGTCTTGGTAGGTTAATTTGTAAGAATATGTATAACAAGAAAGAAAGGAATGAAGGAAAGGGAAGAGAAAGGAAGAAAAGAGGAACCCAAAACCAATTCAACATGCAAACACCTTATGGCAGGTTGCAAGTCCCAATACAACCTCTAGGCGGCCACACACTGACACATAAGGGGACATCTATCAGGGCTTTTATGCCATGCCTTGTGAATCGCCTTTTATGCCACTTCCTCGCCAACTGAAGGGGGCGCTGCTGAGTGGGTCGATGGCAGACGTTTCTTCTCTCGCTTGCGCACATACCAAAGACAGCGACCGTTCAAGGCTCAGTGGTCTGAAGCTAAGGCTGAGGTCGTAGCCAGACGGATCGGGGTCTCATCATACAGTAAGCCGGAGCACAAATCAATGTCATTTGATAAATCTACCCCCAGGTTGTCCAGTAAATAATTTCCTTTGCGTAAGGAAAACAGAAAATTTTCCAATATACTTTCTGCATCAATTCTTCAGGATTTTCTAGATCTCTGCTTGCTGTACTTCATTTAAAGCTTTGTTTACTTCCAGTGGATAGAAATCTAGTCATGTGACGTCACACAGGTGCACAAGTCGTTAGTATTACACGGCTCTGTGATATAATGTCTTGTGCACCTGCGTGTCCATCAAAAAACCATGGACGGATTTCTATCCAATGGAAGTAAACATAGAAGGTTTCTATAGCAGGACAGCAAGCAGAGATCTAGAAAACCAGGAGGAACTGATACCGAAAGTATATTGGAAAATTTTATAACTTTTCAAAACACAAAGAATATCAATTATTTGCCGAAAGTGGACAACCCCTTTAAGCTTCTTAGTATAAAAAGATTGAAATCTTAACAAAATTGCATAAATTAATAGTGCAGATGATAATCGTAAACTTTGTAATATTCTTTACTATAGAAATATGTCCATGTGACCTTCTTTTTCCTCTGCATTTCCTTCTTATTTACATCTACCACCAGGATGAAGGATTGTAAACCAAGCACACTGACAGGCTCCACTATTTTTTTAGCTTCTTATGCCCTTGTTTTAAGTAAAACAGGCTTTGAAAATTATGTAAATGAGCCTGAGAGGCTCCCGACATTAACCTCTATGGAGCCCAGATTATGCCCTAGCATAATTTTAAAAACCATTTTTGTGAAAACCAGGGACAAGGAAGGTGAAAGAAGCGCAGATCCTGCCAGAGGGGACACACACCAGTATGTCAGTGTGCTTGGGTTACTATCCTTCATTCTGGTTGTAGATGTCCTTTAAGCTGTAAATCAACTTTCTGTCCTGAATCCGCTAACTGCTGAGGGATAAAGGATCCAGAAAGAGTGACTAATGACCTTACTCTTTACATACTGTCCCTGGATAGTTTAATCTTCTTATAGAGAAGAATCATCAAGGGAAATATTCTCTTGGTATGAAAAGAGCTAATCTTTAGCCTTCTTTCATTATCTCTGTGCTGTATACAGGATTTCAGATACACTGCTCACTACAGGAGAATGAAGTAAAAAAAAAAGGCATAGAGAAGCTGCTTAATGAACTACATTACAAAGTTTACTATTTTCACGTGCACTTCTTATGGAGACCAATACGAACTACATAAAGGCAATAGGGTCAGTTTAATCCGCCCCGTAGTAGAACTATGAAGAGTTGAAATATCTGATGTTGACTGATGCCCACAACCAGTGCCATGCAGCTCAGCAACTACATTTTTATCTGCTGTGAACATCTTGGGATACATTTTTTCTTAGTTCTCCTAACTTTCATGTAAGTCTAATATGTAAACCCCCCTCCACCAGCGACCTACCTGCACCAGGTGACGATGGCTCAAACACACTGGAGGAGTCGCTGCAGGCATTGGACGCTTGCTCTGCTAGTTTCTTCTTTCCACTCCCATCAGCCGACTTGTGCGATTTCTTCTTATTCTTCACCAGAATTTTATACTTTAATTCCATAGGGCTGGGAAGAGGGACCCCCGGTTCTAGCTGTGGGGATGAATACATCACATTGTTATGTTCACTTTACCAACAGAAAGAAAAAGGATTCTGTAAGGTAACAAAGATATAAACCCACAAAGTGCAGCACTAAATGTAGCCTGTAGATGGAGACAGAGAGCCAAAGCCTTCTCCGATTCTTGCCTAGGAGACGGCTGCTGTCAGATATGCTACAAACTTAGAAAATGTGGATATACAGAGGAGTCCAATTTCTACCCTATTAGGACTCTGTACAATTCCGGGGGTTATGGAGACGATAAACAGTCCTGTGCATAAGCCTGAGGGTAATATAGTAACAATGCAATGAAAATGACATGCCATTCTGGAGCCTGACATGCAGGTCTACCCATCCTCAGAGTGATATAAGTCTCTAACCCCCGGCAATATTACAATTCGCTCCTGCCAGGCAGATTGTCTGTACTCAGCAAATACATAGCCATTGATAGATAAGAGCTAATAGAGTTGCCCTGTGTGTCTGTACTGTACTATATATCTGGCTATGGTAACGTTTGCTATTGAAGAATATTTTAGTAGACATATTGTACAATGCATAATTTCTAGGGAAACATCATAGTCTCCCGGAGGAGTACTGCTGTGGACGTCTGACCAGTGTATAATGTAACAATATTGGAAACCGTATTTCTGAACCTATACATTACTTAAAGATTGAAGATTTTATATTAAAATAAGTCAATTTCAAGCTAATTCCACGTTATTCCACGTTATGGAAGGAGCAAATGATCGCCATATGGTTCTTACCGATAATTTTTGTGAGTGCACTACATTTATTTACAATGGTTGCATTCTAGGACAGGATTAATAAGGTGGGCTCTAGGACCCAGGTGTCTAGAGCGGGACAGATACATTGGGGCACATTTACTTACCTGGTCCTTGCCTGATCCCCGAGGTGCGTTGTCCGACGAGGATGAAGTCTGCCGCGATCCAAGTAGATTGTGCGCCCGAGATCCTGCATGTGTCTCTCCCAGCTCAGGTCCGCCGGAGTTCACCTTCTTCTTCCCGGTGCATGTAAGTGCTTGGCTTGCAACACAATTTTGAATGTTAAATCCTGCGCTTAGTCCGAATCCGTCGGATCGTCTGACGGCCCGCCCCCATTTCTGCTGCATGAAAGCCGCATGTGCCAAAATCCAATCACATGCGACACAATCCCCTTCTAAATGCAGCGCACATCGGAAATCGACGGATAGTGTGGTCCACAGACCCTTAGTAAATGAGTTCCATTGAAATCACACAGCAGAGAGACATCTGGACCGCAGTAATATGGAGTCCATAGACTTCTGACAGGTCCTGCAGCTAAAACCTGTCAGAGATAGTCTCTTCTCTGACTTCTCAGCTCTCTGTTCATTACTCTCCTAATCAGGGTCTCTACTAGGAAATGTGGGGGCCCCCACACCCAAAGAATGATAATCTGGTCCTGTGTGCACAGTGAGTTCCCTGCACATGAGAAGGCAGGGGGGGGGGGGTTCTGTGAATGGGGGCCCCTTCTCCTCCTTGGGGGCCCCTAAGCAAAGTCACGCTAAACCCCCCTGTTGGCGGCCCTGCGCCCAATGTGCACTTATCTTGCCCTGTGCCTTCACAACCATCTGTTTAACTTTACATCTGTGCAAGCACTGGAGCTGAGATAATGAAGATGGAATAGCAATATCCATTTTACAGTAACTTTGGGGAGCAAACTGATGCTTTCCTTATTTACAGTAATTTTATGGTGTTTTCTGTAAAAGCAGAAGGGGCAGAATTTAGAAAAGTAGAAAAAAAAGTAGATTACCCCTGGGAAGGGCTCCCTTGTTGGGTGTAATAAACCAATGCCAATTGCCATAGGAGCCAAATATGTTCTCTGGAGGGCTATGTTTAGGTCCCGCCCTATGCTGCCCTTTCAAGGGGTTTCCCGCAAAAGCCTTTTAAGGCTCACACTAAAAGGTTTGTGGACATGACGGACGCACGCGATCGGATGGTGGTGCATCGTCACCGGCATGCATGCAACGGAAATTGGGGGGGGGGGGGGAGTGGCCTTCGGAAAACCCAACGGATTCGGGAAAAAACGCGCAATTTAAAAAAAAATGTGTCGCTTGACACGCGCAGCAACTTCAGCGCAGCAGCGACACCTGGTGGACAGCGGGCGCACTACCTTAGTGAATCGCTGGAAGACCAGAATCCTCGACTGAGAACGCTCCGCCGCAGGATCGCGACAGTATCGGGTAAGTAAATGTGCCCCAGTAACTTTTGTACATAGGTTTTATAAACAGGACATCCCCTTTAAAAATGACTGAAGGTAAAACAACAGAGGGACATAATTGTTATATATATGATATTGTCTTACTGGATTCCTCTCCAAAGGCTCTGTCAGAAGTCCATCCCCAAAAATTTGCTTGCAGTACTCAGCCATCTTCGCCTGTTGCTTCGGTCTGTAAAATAGTGGAATTTGAACAAAGTCAGAATAAAGTGCACAACATCAATTTGTTTCTGTGGTCAGAAATGGCTGCTGTATCATGGTCTGGGCGATGTAAGGACTGTCCATTATAGAGTAATGATCTCCAAGTTGAAGCTTATCCCGATGGGCTGGAAAGTTATATGACGCTGCTCAGATAAATTGTTACATGCGCATTTATTAAACCAGATTGAAAATTGATAAGTTTTCATGTCATACACAAAACATAGAAATTACAGGCGCCTTCCCCTCTCCCTTAGGCTCTATAATCCAGAGCACAGTGAGTGCTACATAAAACTGACACTTTTTGGCGCAGGGGACCAGGAAACATGTGTCTCTCTGCTGACCACACAGGACTATATAGGACGCAGCTGTGTAAATTATTCTGACAATATTCCTTAGGGCAGTCTCGCTATCCATGGCTGTTATATTAACTTCCTGGGAGAGTACAGAAGGATTGAAAAAATTGTGCAAATAGACTCTTTCTAAACCCAAAAGTCCTCTCCGGTTGCCGTTCCCTACGCTCTGCCGTCCTGGATGAATGACTGAAATGACATGAGCTGGGACTCAAGGGGCCCAAGTAAAAGATGTAACCCAGTTTCATTGGCAGCTCTTGACTATACACAACTAATACTTTTGAACAGATTGGTTGTCCCATTGGGGAAGGAGGCAGCAGATGGGTGCATTTTGGATTATTATATAAAATAATACAATATATCACATAAAATATGCTTTACTACTAAAATATGCTGGACTACAGACAACATCGCCTGTGAGATCTTTAAGTACAGGATGGCACCTATAAACATTGGGATTTCTTTTGGGTTTTTTGATTTCCTGATCCAATAGAAAAGGTCACAATTGGTCAGGGCATTGATTTTGTTCACTCTTGTATGCTTTAATATGACCATTAGACTAAAACTTGTTGCTAAGTTTGTTATCTTGATTATTTGGAGAAGGAACACTCAAGGGCTTCACATGGGCTTCCTTTAAAATGGTTCCAGTTCCCCGTTATGTTCAAATCATGTCTACTTGTTTTCTAGTTAAGTAAAATTATCTTAGTCTGTAGGAGTCTGCTGGGGAGGGAGGGGGTTGTCACATAGTAAAACTATATTTACAGCTCCCACTCCAACACTTCTGGTTCCTGGATACACATCTCCTTGACATAACAGTAGACATAAGGAGAGGTCGCTCAGTTGATCACTGGAGTGGCTAAACTGGAGCAGCTGGGGGTCATTAGCAATGTTTTATTATTTTACGGGTACCCTGTTTTTTTACTGGGGAACCAGCTGGTCAATACTGTGGCCACTCTCATCTCTCACCAGTGACCTTGGTACTAATAGCATGTGACTGCAAAGAGCCCCTGAAATACCCTTCTTTTTTGTATTGAATGGTTTAATGAGAGACCCTAACATTCTAAGCGAAGGTTGGTCCCATCTATAATTCGCTCTTGTTCATTGGTTCTTCCTGTTATATGTTGGTCTGGGTTATGTATTTTAATTTCTTCGTCTTATAGCAATATTTTTTAAGGTTAAGACGAGAGGGATGAAAATGAAAAGTTTCAGAGCTGCTCCCATTCTCTACAACCAAAAATCGAAATAGTCTGACGCACTGAACAGTAATGTTTTGATTTCCTTCTTTGCATTGTCTTTTCATTTTCTTCCACAAATAAGAGGCATATGGCAAGTCGACACAGTTGGCAGTATAATAACCTAGTCGTTCCCTTCACAAGCCTCTCTCTCTAAATATACATACAGCACAAACACTTCGCAGAAAGCAAACTTATGTTTTCATCTATAGCTCGAAATAGAAATCCAAGCAGAAAAAAAAAATTCTATAATTTTTTTTTTTGCCAAGTTTAACGAAAATAGTAGATTTTAACACTTCAAGAAGTAGAAGAGTAGGAAAGCTCTGAAACATGGCAGTGGGATTTCCGGGGGGGGGGGGGGGGGGTACTTGTTATATCAGTTTCTTTGAGCGAGGTTTGCAGGAACTTGTTAGATGTTTTGGTACTGTTATTCTAGGAAGAACAGCAGATGCTGGAAATTAAAATTGGACAACAGTGGGTGCACCGGACCCTACTTTAGTAATTTTGTTTATGGTATTTTATACAGTTTCCTGTCCATAGACAATATTGTAGCCCCTCACACCAGATTGGTGCCCACCATTAAATCCAATGACAAAGGTATAACAGGACAGGCAGGTGCACCCAGCGCTACAATATGTGTGTGCGACACAGGACAAAGTACATTCTGTAAGAAACAATTCTAGGTCACAATAGAAGTAGCTGGAAGTCATTGTTCTACTTACGAGTCGACATGATTTTCAAAGGACAGGAGGATCGGGTACGGAGAGGTCTTAAATGCACATTCAGCAATAGCTTCTATGACTTCCTAAAATTAAAAGACAGATTTAAAACATTTTCCCTGAAGCAAAAAAATGTTAATTCAGACCATTCTGTCTGCTACAAACAGTACAGCAATGGCATGAATACAGATGAAATGAAATCCAGGTACATGCACTGTGGATAAAACTCAAGAAACTGCAGTCAGTGACTTCAAGAGCAGTGTTCCCCAACCACTGGGCTGCTGCCCAAGACTGGGCCATGGAGCATCTGGTCCAGGGCCGCAACCGAACTATTCAATACTCCAAAATGCAATACTCACCTTCCCCAGCAGTCCTCTCTTCCTTTACTTCATTTGTGTGTTAATGCACTGCTCTTTTGCAAGCGTGCGTGATGATATCATCACATTGCATCTGCTGACAATAGAGCCATACAATAATGAAGAAGAGAAGTGAAGGAAGAGAAGACAGCTGCAGGGGAATGTGGTAGGAGAGTATTGGATTCTTTTCTTTGACAGAGAAAGGGGACATTGAAGGGGGGTATACTGTAGGAAAGGGGACATTGGAGGGACATATGCTGCAGGAAATGGGACATTGAAGGGGGGCATGCTGCAGAAAAGGAGGCATTCAAGGGGAGCATGCTGAAGGAAAGGGGATATTAGAGGGAGGCATACTACAAGAAAGGGGTATCCTTGGAGGTGGGAATGCTACAGTAAAGGGGACATTTGAACGGCTGCATGCTACAGGAAAGGGGACATTAGAGCAGGGCATGCTAAAAGACAGGGACATTGGAGAGGGGCATACCACAGGAAAGGGTGCATCAAAGGTAGGAAAGGAAACATTGGAAGTAGGGGAAACAAGCTACAGGGAAGGGTTCAGGAACTGGGACAATATATGCTACACAGGGAGTTTCGGTGGGGTGTGCAAACATATATTTTTACATTTTTCTGGGACTTAACTCAGGCAAAAGGGATTGTTTTCAGCTCATTTGCATATGGAGGTGATTATTTTTTTTCAATAGGGAAAGAGGCTAAACAGGGAATGCTCCAAAGGATCTTTCATACCCTAATGAGGTCGGATATAAAGGGGTTTTTTCTCACAACTAAGAGGTTAAGGCACAATGGGGGCCATTTATCTTTTCTCAATTTGTTTTGGGTATTTTTTTTTTTCGTCTGCTACTTTGGTAATTTATAAATCTCACTTTTTCCTTATGTCAAATGTTTTCTTTTCAGATCTGTTACAAATGTCTCAAAAATGTCTCACAAATGTCTCAAGTCATTTCTTTCCATTTTCTAAGTTTTCCTTAAGTATGGTTTCGTCTGGAGTTTTTTGCACCAAAAATGTACACAAATTTTACACAATTTGACTTGATAAATGTTATTTGGGACATTAAGTACATCTGGCATAGAACATAAATGTGTCTTACAGATGAAAAACAAACGTCCCCCAAAAGGTGCAAAAATTGCAATGGCAAAAAGGACAAAAAGAACAGGAAAAAAAGAAAGATAAATGGCCCACAATGTTCTTGTTTCTTCTAAACACAGATCTAGGGGATCTAGTGGAGGGTGACAGACCTCTACTAATTTGATTGTCAGGATGATGACTATGCTGACGATTGTCAACCCAGAAAACCCCCTTTTGTTGCTTGAAGCTGCAATACTGAGAGATCTATGTGGTATTCCTTGATGTGGCACAGTGTCAGTCAGCATGCAGATCTTATCACCTCCATGGGCATCTAAGTGGGCATCAGACAAAGCATTCATGTGTGTGACTATTGTAATACACTCTACGAGGATTTTTCATCCTCTACACCAACACCAACTCTTTGAATCATTTAATAGGTGTCATTCCGTCATGGCACCCAATATTCTAATAAGGGTACGTACTGTCTTGTAAAAATACTAACCAAAGCTCAAAATCAAATATATGTGATAAACCCTGTATAAACAATCGATGAGTCCCACAAGCCTATCATAACAAGGTGCACCCGGAGATCTATAGTCACTGACAGCTTCGTCCCTACTGCTCCGGCAAGGATCGAAACATGTAGCTGAGATGGAACAGCGCGTGACAAATTGGCTGAATCTTTTAGCTGTTTCTTAAATCTCCAATTACTTTTGAGCTTAAGAAGAAGAAGTGGATAATGATTTTTGGAATTCAGAATATATTGTTTTATATTAGCTATTGATGTCTTGTATGTGGTTGGAGGGGATATTCAGCCTTCTGCTTGTCTACTGAAATGAAAATGTTCCGCATCACACAATTTCAGGAAAGCGCCGTGCTATTTGCAGCTGCTTACGCTGAGCAAGCGGCAATGTGTGTCATTTCTTAAAAGCCTGTTGACTTATCCATGACAGATAGAGGACATTCACTCTTTGTTTAAGTGATTATTTCCTTTTTATCTATTGCCATTACATACAGAACTTACATATACAGTGTCAGGCTAGAGTTCCTCAGGCTGACCAAATAAAATGATTATCCCCTAGGAAATATATTCTAGCAGCCTCCAGGGTAAGTGGTGTTCCGAGTTTAGGGGGTTAAGTATCAGGTAGGGGTCTGGGTCCACCTAAGGATCCTCAGGTTCTCTGGTGGCCTAGTCCAACAATAAGTCCAAACACTGTAACACTGGGGTTAAGTATCAGGTAGGGTCTGGGTCCACCTGAGGATCCTCAGGTTTCTCTGGTGGCCAAGTCCAACACTGTAACACTGGGGTTAAGTAGGGGTCTGGGTCCACCTGAGGATCCTCAGGTTCTCTGGTGGCCTAGTCAACACTGTAACAACTGGGGTCAAGTATCAGGTAGGGGTGCGGTCCACCTGAGGATCTTAGGTTCTCTGGTGGCCAAGTCCAACATTGTAACACTGGGGTTAAGTATCAGGTAGTGGACTGGGTCCACTTGAGGATCCTCAGGTTCCCTGGTGGCCTAGTCCAACACTGTAACACTGGGGTTAGTATCAGGTAGGGGTCTGGGTCCACCTGAGGATCTCAGGTTCTCAGTCCAACACTGTACATATAAGGGTTTGGACAATTTTTTTGGATTTTTCCAATTTTCTGGGTAAATATGATACATTTTTTGTGCCTAAATTTTCAACATTTTCCACTCGCTAGCACAGTTAGCTGCGCAAGAATTTTTCAGTGTTATGCCGATATATCTTTTAAATCCAGATGTGAACGTATTTTGGTTGCAAATCGTGTTTTAAAAGTTGCAAATAAACTCCAGTCCTGACCGGGCGTAGGAAAAAACTTTAGAAGAAGTAGTAGAAAAGTTTCAGACTTTTCTGCGACTTTTTAATAAGTCACAAAAAAAACACAGAGACTCAGCTGCCTGATATATCAGACTCTAAGATAAATCAAACAAGTCCAAAACCTGGAAAAAAAACAAGAAAAGCCACATAAGGACCCCCATATACCCTTTACTAAGACATTTCCTATGAGAGGAAATTTTGGAAACGTTATTAAACAACTCAGACCTGAGGAAAGAGTGTTGCAAATGGCCAAAAAGCTATTATAAGAATCTAGTCCGAAGATCTATTTGCAAAACCAGCAAACAACACCCTCCCATAAAAGTCATTGGGGGTCATTTATCTTAGGCTCTTCTTATATTGCATTTTTTTAGGAGGAGCATCTGGATTTTCTGGGCAAATAAATGGTGCAATGCAATTTGGTGCAAATAAACTCCAGTCCTGTGCAGACGTAGGCAAAAGAAGAATAAGTTGTATGTGCCTTTTAAGCACAAAGTGAAGGTTGAATATATGGAACTTTGAATAAGCTCTAGGCTTCCTTTCAGAAGATACATAGAGATGAATAGTGAGCAACATTTATAGGGTTTGTGACTGCTGGGGGTCCCAGTGGTTTGACTCCCCCATTAATTAGACAGTTATCCCCAATCATGTAAAAGAGCATAATTTCTAATCAACACAAACTCCTGTTGACTTGATCACAGAATCTCAGATAGCTGTCGGGCACCCAAGTTTTCAGAAAAAAGAATAAATATCCGAAAATAAAGGAAATCAGCGACTGTCCTGTAAGTACATTCAGGGTCGGGCGGCTCCAGATTTCAGTAGGCTCTGGACGACAGAGCTCAGTGGGCCCCTTTGCAGTGAACTCAAGCTTGGAAACTGAAAGTCTCCTGTTCCCTAAAATATTCCTTAGTTTATTATAGCAAACAACCCGTTCATGGTTATTTATATAAAACCCCTCCCATCCTATGGATTCATTAGATACAGCCCTCATCGCCTCCATTGATTCCTTATGTACAACCTTTGTGGGCCCCAAGCTCTAGGCCCTGGCACTTGCCCAATTATGCCCAGTGCTGGCACCGGCCCTGTGGTACATTCATATCCATGTAATATAATAGTGTTCTTTTCAGGGATGCCCAGGACAACGAACAAGTGCATTTTATAAAGATAGTCTTTATCCTCTTTAAAAATATCTCCTCTCTGTACTAATAAATCATCGAGTTTTTCATTCTCAAAAAAAAAAAAAAATCCCAAATCCAAACCTGAACATAAGGCGCTTCCTTTTATTATCTTGCAGAAATATATTTAGACTTGATGAAATTGGTGCTGTTTCTCTCCATATTATCCTGGCGGCTGAGAGTGGCTTCTTAATTAAAAGTGATTGGTTTTGTAGACACTTGTTTAGTGGATGTCGATACCTGTTGGAGGAGCTACCATTACAATTAAGACCTAAGCCAGAGAGGTGGCTCGCACCGAGACATACAAAGTATCCAGCAGATTTTAATTACCCACAAGTGAGATAAGCAGATCAGTAGAAATATATATGTCAGGTCTGCAGTAATTTTATCTACACATAACATTCAGGATAGGACTGGCCCACGAGAACCAGAGAATCCTCGGTGGGCCCAGGGTATAATTCATAATAATCAATCCAATGATCCAGTACAAGACAAAACCCATTTGGAAGTGAAGGAGTAATCACTTTACTATGGTTTATTCTATAGGTTGATATATCACAAATATTATGGATTATGAGATCTTATTGATGAGACATCCTTCATGGGCTATAAAGATCACCATCTCCAATAGGCCCATCATACCCCAGACCGACATGATCCACCTGTATCATTACATTATTGATAGGAAATTGATTTACTAAATATTCTAATTCCAAAAGAGAACTTGTACCTTAAAAGATATTTCAGTGGTCATGGTGAATCCATGGGTGATCACCGGCTCTTCCTCCGCGGTACGCCCCTTCCAGCAATCCCTCTTACACAGCGGCACCCAGCTAACAGAACTTGTCGATACATCTCTACCGAGGAGTGCCGGCCAGCTGCCCCGCTGAAATATAAAAAGCAAATATGGCTTTTAGTTTTTTTCCCAAAAAAAATTAGATTTTTCAGAAAACTACATTTTATTTATGACCATTTTCAAATGCGAATGAAATTCAGGCAGTTTTTTATATGTTGTATGAATCCAATAATACAGAAGAGTTCCACAGCATCACATATAGTTTGATTTGTAAGCTATATGAAAGTGAATGGTTGGCTATGTTGTCGATTGGACACCTCAAAAGAAATCCAATTGGACTCAAAGAGAACATAAAAAACACACAATCAGATAAGCCTAGGACACATCGAGGAGATATACTAGAGACATAGAGGAGATTTACTAATCAAAATGCACAGAATTGGAGGGTGATTTGCATAAAAAAAGGCAACAGTGCCTATGAAGTGTTTTAAAAAGGTGTTGCATTTACAATTTTGTAAGGAAAAGGAACACGCCTTCTAAAGCCTTCTTAAGGTGTGTGGTTCTTTAAAGGGAATCTGTCATCAACTTTTCATATATCAATCTAATGACAGTTTTTGTAGTCACTGGAAATCAATAAACCAAAAAAGTTCCTAGCACTATCATTCAAAAAGCAAGTTACCTCGAGAAGTCCCTGTGTCAAGGTGGTGGTTCACTGTGTCATGCTTCTGTCTGCTTCCTGCTAAGCCCCTCCCTCTTGACACGTAGTCAGCCGCTCAGCTATTATATTGGCCTGCGCGCTCTTCTCCTGGCTATGAACATGCGGAATCTTCTCCACAGCTTTACTGTCTCACGGTGCATGTGAGAGTGAAGACTCACTGCTCAGTGCGAATGTCCGGAGCCCGGGGGAGGGCGGATGTTAAGTTATGAGCTGATGGGATGACTACATGGCCATAAGGGAGGAGGTGAGGAGTAGTGATGGAAGTCCGGCTCTTCTTAGTGAGCTAGATCATTAGGCACAGCTCACTAGAAGAGCCGGCTCTTCTGGCTCCTGAATGGCTCCCTATTAAATTGTAATAGGTGGCCTCAGTCCAGTCAGTCACCCCACTCCACTTTTTCCAGATTTATTAGTTTAAAGGGGACGTGGTGAGCAAAAAATAGGGTGTGGGGTTAAGTGAGAGAATCACTAGCGAGGAGAGAGCAAATAGGAGCATGACCCATAACTTGGAGGATCAATTAAACCACCTACATGACTCAGTGGATTTCTCGGGCAAGGTGCGGTTTATTTCAAACTTGCCTTATGTTGAAAGGCTCTAGGGAATAGACAGAAACCTGTCATTAGGTTGATTTGTCAAACCCCAATGATAGGTTCTCTTTAAAAGTGGGGGTTGCCTAAGTAATCCAAGTCAAGTAATCCAACAAACAGGAGGTGTAAAGTAAGGCTAGAGAGTCTAATAATGTGAAAAATCTACCACCCAGGATTAGCCATTGTGTGAAGCTAGGGCAGAAAAAGCATGTCTAGTCTAACATTTGACATTTTTAGTATATTTGTATATCAAAAAATATATTTTCCCAAATTTTAGAACAAGAAATCTGTAAAAATCAAATCACAGGTGTTCCACAATGACACAATAAAATACAACTCTAATGGCCGTACAAGTATCTTTAGTCTGGAAATATGCAGGAAATATTTTTTTGGGGGGGAGGGCGCCGAGGGTGGGTGATAAATCTGGCAATGAACTTTTAGAACAATAAATTTTGACTTTTTACACAAAAATTGAATAAATTTTAGACTTAAAACAGGCATCTAAACTCTACAGAAAAAAATGAGGAAACTAAAAAACACAGTCAGAACAAACTTGCTGGAGGGTTGCAAATTTTGCACAAATCTAACAAACTGTTCAAAAAAACCTAGCAAAAAATAGGAGAAAAAAAATAAGATATGACCACAAATGATACAGCTCAAAAAAAAACTAGATCCCTGATCCTCAAGTACCAAAAAAGCCTAATCCTAAGACGTCGAGTTACCAAATTACTCCACAACTTAACTTTTTTTTTCCTAAAACGTACACAATAATACAAATGCTAGTATTTGTGCACATTTAAAATAACATAAAAATGATGAACATTCGAGTACAAAGTCCCAGCGATGATTCATTTTTATTCCTACGATATAAAGATATGGAAAAGCAAAATCTTATTCTGACAATATCAAAATGCATGGTTCTCACCTATAATTTCCTACGATAACTTGCCAGCTGTCTCGTATTTGCTGGCTGCATGCAAAGTATGCTCAAAATAATTGGGAAATGTTTTTGCCCGAAATTCTGTGTGTCCACGCAGGGTAAAATGGTGAATACAAGAGCGTCAGCAAAAAAAAGAGATGATTCTATACCCTGATGAGTTACCAGCCGGCTACAAACAGAATGAAACATGTTCTCATTTAGCGATCTGGATAGTAATTATTCTAAGGAGACAAATCATCAAGCGCACACTCTCATGGAAGAGAGTGTTATAATGGAAGTCACGGCCCCGAAACTGCTCCCTGATTAAGGATAGATTGCCTAAGCTCACTGAATACATATGGCAATGGACTATTCTGTGGGTTATAACTAGAGATGAGCGAACATGCTCGTCACGAGCTTGATGCCGGTCGAGCATTAGGTACTCGAGACGGCTCGTTGCTCGGACGAGTATTTCCATGCTCGAGATCGAGCATTTAATTAAAAAAAACACAGTGAAGAACAATGAAGAAAAGAATAAAAACAGTGAACACAGGATCATTTAAGATAAAAACACAGTGCAGAACACAGTGCAAATAGATTACAGATGTCTCGGCACATCTGCTTACTTGTCGGAGATACGCGCGGAACGGCGCGAACAAATAGATGTGAGAACAATATATATGTGTGAAGAAACATGCAGATGTATTTAAACATCTGCAATGTGTTCTTCACACACTATAATTGTCTTCACATGTATTTGTGTCGCGCCGTCCGCGGTATCTCCCGACAAGAAGCAGATGTGTCCGAACATCTGTTAATCTATTCTGCACTGTGTTCTGCACTGTGTTTTATCTTAAATGATCCTGTGTCACTGTGTCACGTGGTCACTGTTTTATTCTATTCTTCACTGTCTTTACATCTGCTAACTTGTCGGGAGATAAATACGGCGGAACAGTGAGAATAGATCGCAGATGTTTGCAAATTATCAGAAGACATTATTTTCAATTAATAACAATTTATTCCGAAACCATGGTCCTTTGAAAAATGCGGGTCTCCCATTGACTTCAATGGGGCTCGTTACTCGAACGAGCACTCGAGATCATGGAAATGTTCGGCTCGAGTAACGAGCACCCGAGCATTTTAGTGCTCGCTCATCTCTAGTTATAAACACCAAAAACCTCCTGTCTGATATTGTGTAGGATCTCTTTTTCTGACTGGCCAGGCATTAACTTCTTTTTAAGTATTAAATCATTAATAGTTTTAATACTAGGGTCACTATATGTTACTTACCCTGGGAAAGGTTGTCTGTAGCTGCTCCATACGCCAATGTCATCTGTACACCACCTCAAACCACTGCTATGGGTGTGGGTCATCACAAAGGGACCATCCAGGAAGCCACAGAAGTCCCGAGTTCTGATGCAAAAGGGTCATGTGACTCAAGGCTGTCCGTGGCTATCAACAGGACGGCGTTAGGGGGCGGCAAACTGGACATTTGCCAGAGGGCCACCTGTCCTAAAGTTGTGGACTTCTGTGTGCAGAGGTGTATTGCTCTTTTAAACCCTTGGTGAAGCACACAGTGAAGATGCTTATCTTTATTTATATCTTCTATCTATCTATCTATCATCTATCTATCTACTTGAAGAAAAATGTAAGCAGCACACAAACATTCAGATGCAGGTGGGTGCAGGCACAATGAGACAGGCCAGGTCATCTCGCAGACAAAAAGTAGGAGAAAGTAGCAGCACTCCAAAAAGTCCAATTGATGGTGTTTAAAGGTGAATTCTTTATTCCCTAATGCCCGGTATAATAAAGTGCAACGTTTTGGCTCAACTTGGAGCCTTTTTCAAGCCAAGTAACAAAGGTGAACATTACATATATATAGCAAACAAGGTGATCACAGATCTCTATAGTCCCTCCCCCCCTCATTAACATGTTGTTTGTCAAAAGTGACATAATAAAGTGTAGAAAGGTTAAAACAATATCATTTAAAATCCATATATTACATAGTAAAGTGTAAGGCATATACAGTCGATCAATGGAAAATGCGAGGCTTGGTACAAAAGTGCTGTGCGTGCATGATATCGTATAAAGTGTGAAATGCTTTACATAAATACAAAGTTAAAATGGGATTCTCACCACATCGTCCACATATTGTGTGAAAAAAGCGTCCGATCGCACGCCAATGTGGAATAAGTTGGCGCGCCAGCCGTAGTGCGGCTGACACGCAATGATGGAACGCAAGACTAAGTCGCGCGTAATGCGCATGTCCCAGCGTGCGGGTTGCTAGGAAACAGACGACTGCACAAATGGTCTAATTGGGTAATATGCAACTTGTTGCCATAAGGAAAACAAGCCCTGGTAGAGAAAGAGTCTAATAGCTACTTAGACTATAGCATTAGACTCTTTCTCTTACCAGGGTCTTGTTTTCCTTTATGGCAACATAGTTGAATATTACCCCAATTAGACATTTGTGCAGTGTCTGGTTTCCTAGCAACCCCGCCACGCTGGGACATGCGCATTAACAGCGCGACTTAGCTTGCGTCCATCATTGCGTGTCAGCCGCACTAAGGCTGGCGCGCCAACTTGATTCCACATTGGCGTGCGATCGGCCGCTTTTTCACAAATATGTGGACGAAGGTGGTGAGAATCCCATTTTAACTTGGTATTATGTAAAGCCCATTCACACGTTACGATAACATGCACGACACAGCACTTTTGTGATCACAAAGCACTCGCCAAGTTTCCATTGACGTATGTATATGCACTTACACTTTACTATTTAATTTACTGATGTATTAAAATGATTATGTTTTACCTGTATCACACTTTATTATGTCACTTTTGACAAACAACATGTTAATGAGGGGGGGGACTATTAAAGATCGTGATCACCTTTGTTTGTTATTATAGTAAGTTCACTTTGTTACTTGGCTTGAAAAGGGTCCAAGTTGAGACCGAAACGTGCACTTTATTATACCTGGCATTATGGGAATAAAGAATTCACTTTAAACCCAACCATCAATTGGACTTTTGTGAGCTGCTGCCTACTTCTCCTACTTTTATCTATGCTATTTCTAGTATCTGATCTAATCTATAGATCTATCATCTATCTATCTATCTATCTACTCGATCACCTATCTATTAAAAAAGCTTATCCACGGATTGCACAGGGCCCACTTGCTTAATAAAACTGGTTCGCTAGGCGTACAACAAACTTTCTGAGTATCTGAGAAAAGTTTGTATTCAGCTGTAAACTATTGTTTACCAAACTTTTTTCTTCGCTGTAAAAACTCCTTTAACCCCTGAGGATTGCAGACCAGGTTTATAGATTTAAGGCTCAGCCCCATTTATGTATTTCATGTTCGAAATTCTAAATCATGCGTTTCAGCAGATAGATTTACACACCTAAATAGGTTCGAAATAAACATTTTCAGTGCACCCCTCAAAACTATCTGGAAACAAACTTGTGCTTGGGAAGATGTTAAACACCTTGAGGGGATCGTCCATAGGTTAATTACATCAAAAATGGAGAGTGTGAAATTTGAGATGGTCAAATTGTGTTGGTATTACGTCATTTATCCCTAAAAATGACCCATTTCACAAAATAAAAAAGAGAAAACCCACCTACAATTTGTTCTACAATTCTCCCGAGTTTGACAGGACGCCAGACCACATGTGGACGTTACTGGTTTTATCGGCCCATCCAGCGAGGCGCAGCAAGAGGGAGGCAGTGCAGCCTTTGTAGGATAATAAAATTTTGCTCCTCGTTATTGGGGCATTGTGATGGGGATTGTTGCTGGGATGAGATGCTTTTCCAATGTCACCAGTTGGGGTTGGTATTCCCAATTGCTGAAAAATGGTAGGAACATTGTTTTTGAGGTCAGGAGTAGAAAAGCATCCCATTCCGTACTGGATTTGGACTTTTTTGTTTGGGTGTCACTGGTAGCATAAAATCATGTATCTAAATTTTGTGGGTGTACTCGATACTGGGATTACCATAAATGAATATTTTTCTACCATTTTACTAACATTTGCCAAATAACCCTAATTGGGGTTAAAAATCTATTGTTTTGCATTGACGTTTCAAGTGGCATAACATTTTTACGTTTTGGCTATGGACGCTGGTGACGGTTATTTTTGTACTTTGTTATATTATTATTCTGAGTAAACATATTTTTTGATCATTTTTTGTATTGCATTTTTTGTGGGTTCATAGGTAAAAATCATAATTTTGGGGTTTTTACAGTATTATAACACGGTGTGTCATCGTACGGAGGGTTGACTTTTACTTTATTCTACGGGTTGTTAGGAGCGCGGTGATTCTATATATGTGGGGTTGTTTATGATTTATGGACTTTTCAGTGTTATAGTCTCTTTACATGTTATGGGCTTATGGGCATTTTGATTGATTGTATTCCTTGTCTCCCCTCTTCCTGCCTTTGAATGTATATTATGTCAGGCAGTTGATTCTTTAGAGAAGTTACTGACTAATGATTGCATTTATCGTGAACATCTTATGAAAATATCTACAAACTGCTCTAATTTTGTCATAAACTATACCACAACCTTATAAATACTGTGCTCATAGACAAACACCGGACCTTACACTCACCAGTGCCTGGGAAGGTCCAATCGTTTTTAGGTTGAGGTAATGAAGAAAAATGTACAGTCTGCAGAGATATGCTATCTCAATACATGTTCTGGTACCTAACCTCATCCAGAGAATATCCGATCGTTGGTGGGCTGTGAACCGCCATTTTGGGGAGGGTCATCGCATTTGATAAACATCATCATGGGGCGAACAAGCAAAACCATACCAAAAATGGAAAGAAGCCAGAGACTTAATGCCGCCGGAGACTTTCCCAACGGTTTTAATTAGCACACAAGTTAACACGCCGCAATCAGTGCCAATGTTAGGAGGAGGTTGACTGAAACGGCAAAGTTGGTTACAATCGAATTTAGAGGTTTCAGGTCGCTCAAACACTTAGAAGCCGTATTGTATGTTATTTTACATAGTGTGAGTTTTTACAGTAGTGTTTTACATAGTTATTTTACATGTGTTACTTTGTGTTACATTTTTAAGAAAAGAAATAAAATGCCCAATACAATGATTTGTAGTACTAGTGACATTAGTTGCTCAGTTTCCATCTATCGTTTCTATCACCCATATATGACATTCTACAATTTATTATGATGTACTATGGGGCCCTTCTGCATCTCTTGGCTATACTTGTAAATTTTCTCGCCGTTTGTCTTTTTTATCCTTATATTTTTTACTGAGATTTTGTTGCTTAGTCATCCTCCCATCCCACTCTCTAGTTACAATGTGGTTTTCTATCTTTTGTACTTTTTGTCTTAGTGTAGATGGAGTGAACCTCTCATGGATGTACAGCAACCCTGGATTAATGGGTGCTCTATAAAAAGACATATAACAGTTAGTAAGAATACAAAAATAATATTATTTACATTATTATATTAATTAATATATTAATTGATTTATTATTGTAAATTTATTTATTTTAATTGTTTTTTTTATTTTAATTCATGATTTGCTTTATTACTCTGGATATCACTTGGCTAATTCTGTACTGCTCTCCCAGTAGGCCATTTACAATGAGGGTGTTACTTGAGATATCAGTGTTTCACATGCCAGATGTACAAACAGTATGTTAAGTTGATCTTTGGTTTTTTTGCTCATATTAATGTCATTAGAATTATACATGAAATTCTCTATGTGGAAATTTCTCATGTAAAAGGGTGTGTTCATTTTAGAAAAAAAATTTTGTATTGCTTTCGGGGAAATAATCATAACTGCGGGGGGTCCAAAAATTTAGAACTAACCTAAATATAAGACACACCATCTCACGGGCCGATACATTTATAGCAATAGATGAGGGCATAGTGGGACTTTCAGTATGGGTGTTTAAGACCTATTCACAAATGAGACATTGTGAGTATAGACAATTGCAAAATCATAGAACAGAGATTGATTCCAAATAACACAAAAGCAAATATCCCAGAAACATATAAATGACAAAACTAAAGAAAACAGCCAGAGATATCATTGTGTGATATCACAATGCTGGGGATAATGCTATAGGTTATCAATGGTCCATGATATAGGTCACAGTGATGTCATAGTAGATGGGAGCACTATGCCACTATGCTACCTGCAATGAGGAATCTACTATCAGTAGAGATATGATGGTAGATTCCTCTGAACTTCTCTGCCCTATCTTAATTTAATAACCTGGAAACTACCTTGATCGAGTGATATGAAATTACCTGCAGAGGTACTGGGGATGTTTGCCTTAGCTCCAGTAGCCTTTAGCGGTTGTTATCAGTGGGTAAACAGTGTATGGAGCTGTGTAAGGTTGTCCATTGTTGCGGATGATTTGATGTGTTTCATTGATGGCATTTTCACATTTTGATCCATATATTCGTTTTTTATTTGAAGTGCAAAATGCACGAAAAAAAGGCATTTCGACATTTGGTGCTATTGTCGTTATGGTGTTCATCTCTGGGGAATAATTGTCGGACGGGTGCACAGAACAGCAATATGTTGATGTGCAGCCGCACCTTTACCCCCTAAGGACCAGGCCCTTTTTGGGTTTTGGTTTTTATTTTTCACTCCCAACTTCAAAAAATCTAGAACTTTTGTTTTTTCCATGTACAGAGCTATGTGAGTGTCTTATTTTCTTGCGAAACAAAATACCTCATCAGTGAGTGGTATTAAAGTATTCATGCGTCGTGTACTGGGAGCGGGAAAAAAATTCTAAATGCCAGTGAAAATTGATGAAAAAAACACATTGCCGCCATTCTTGTGGGCTGGTTTTTACAGCTTTCATTGGACCCCAAATGAAGGTCTAACTTATCATTGGGTCAATACGATCCAGGGGGATACCAAATTTGTAGGTTTATAAGTTTTCATACATTTACAAAAATAAAACCGTGACAGAAAAATAATTTTCATTTACAGGTGTTCTTGGCCTAAAACTTTTCCAACTTCAGTGTTACAGACGCTGTACGGGGGTGTGTCATTTTTTGCGACTTCTGATGATGTTTTAACCGTTTTGTATTTTTAGGACTGTGTGACCTTTTGATCAGTTTTTATAGAACTTTTTTTCTATTTTTCAAAAATGGGCTAAAAAAATGCAATTGCGACTTCGGCGCTATTTCGCTACACCGGTTTAAAACGCATTGAAAAACGTTATGTATATTTTGATAGATCGGGCATTTTCGGAAGCGGCTGGGGCGATATCTAATGTGTTTAGGATAAGTTTTTGGGGGGACCGACTTCTACTTACCCTGTACTTTTTATACTATAAGTTCTAGGGAAAGGGGGGTGTTTTGAAGTTTTATGTTTTTTAATGTAATTTTTTGTTTACTTTTTTTATTAGGTTTTTTTTACTTATTTTCAGACTCCCTAAGGGTACTTTAACACTAGGTGTCTATGATCCTACACCGACACTGGGATTTGCATACATCTATTACATGTGCAGATCGGCATGTAATCGATAGCCTCGAGCATGACAGCCTCGGATCTTTGTGTGATCCGAGGCTGTATGAAACGCGTCGCCTGCGTGATGACGAGTCACGGGGAAGTGACGAAAGGAGCCAAATGAGGGCGGCGCCCTTTAATGCGCCGGAGCCAGGTGTTAGGAACGCGGGCGTTTGCTTCATTATGGCCATTGTAAAAGTGTATAATAAAATTGTTTTAAGTTGTTTTCTTCGGCTGATATATATTTTGAAAGATCAGACATTTGGGACGTGGGGTATCTAAACAAGACTTAAGTATTTAGTATTTATGTGTTCCGGGAAAGTGATTTGAATTTTTCCTTCAATGTCATATTTTATAACTTTTTTATAATAATTACTATTCATTTTATGCCCCCTAAAGTACTTGAACCTATGGGAAGGGGGGGTTTCTGTCACTTATACAATTAATACGTTGTACTACAACTGTATTTCAGGATTGTTGTATTATTGTGGGGATATACCCCGAGGGGGGGATTTTAAAACTGCCATGGGTCCTGGGCTGTATGAATATTATATGCCTCAAGTCTGGAATCACTTCATAGGTCCTGAATGGCTCTTATTACATGTGTATTGAGAGCAGGAACAGATTGTTTATGGGATTTGTGGGTTGAAGGTCCTTCCAGTATAAATGTAGGTAGGTAGTGGGGCCCCGAGCTGACCGCCCAACGGTTATATTAATCCCCCATTGGATATAGAAGCTTCGTATATTACCGTCGTGTTTCAAGCAGACTGTACATAGAGATAGTTTAATTCAAGCTAGGGAGAAGGCTGAGCTGACTGCAAAAACAATCTATATAGGGAAGAACATGATACACTCTGACACTCCAGAATTCAAAAAGCGAGAGAAGTTGCTTATGGAAAACGTAATGATTTTACATTACCGCTGGAGTAACTTCCTCTCTTTTTTTGGAATTCTGGTTTCTTACCATGAAGCAACTCAGCAGTCTCTGCTCGTGCGGGTATCTTAATTCTCTTGCTCCATGCCGCGTCTAACATGGTGAGCTGTCATCCATTACTTTTTTTGTTATTTAACACTATGAACTAATAACTAAAGGGGATGTCACAGAGCAGGGATGCTCAAACACAATTATTCTCCCATGTCAATGTGAAATAGTTACCATTGGGCTCCACTGGTCCAGGATCCAAGAAGATGAATACATTGTAGAATGTTTTGTAAAAAAAAGTATGTGGGTCATTGGTTCCAAACTGTTCTTAAGGACCAAATACAATATTGGAACCACCTTCGTTCCACTCCTGTCCAGCTTTTTACCAGGAGATTTATTTAAAACCAGGACATCACGACACCAGATATTCAATGTTTGCAAAAATTGACATTTTTTCCAAAGCAGCCACATGCCATGGGGTAAAAAACAACTAAAATTTGCAAAGAAAAAGAGGGATACAAAGTATCAACCTGTGAGTTGGATGGTGTGGTGAGAGGAAATAATAAAATTAAGACGAGAGGGGCTGAGAAATATCTTCATTTAGATCCAGTTCTCAGGTGGGACAACTCCATTTCTTCTCTCCACTCAGATATCGCATAATAAATCCTTCGACTCTGAAAGCATGACTGAAATGAATCATTTGTTTTATCTATGTCTGTCATTTGCCAAACTTAAAATTACAAAGGAGTCTACCATGTGTCAAGGTTTTACGCAGGTGGTAGCTGCCTTACCAGAAGTGTTTACTACGACAGAGCTTCCAACCGGAGGAAACGCTCATTCTAAACAGCCATACAACACAAATATACATTTACCTGAAAAGATCTCCAACAAAAGTATGAACAATAGCTCGAGAGAGTCATATTTCCTAAGATGGAGTCAATTTGAGAGGTTGCGGTGGCGTGTAATTCAGAGGATCCGTTCTATTTACTCAAAAAATTTTCTGTGTAATTCTAAGATAAAAATATCATCTTCAGAATGCCAACAGGTCTGTGATCTCCAGAACCAGAGGATATTGGCAACTGCATTGAAGTGTAATCTGAACGTGACACTACCTCTCCAGCCTTGTAAATTTGCTCATCTCTGATTTTTGTATAGGTAATACAGTGAGATTTTTACATTAAAAAAAAGGGAATTATAGAAGGTCATTTCATACCTAACAGCGGGGGATGATAGTTTAAGTTTTATGGGGTAAAATCGGGGTGAACAGATTATCATTAAATGAATTAGGTAAAACAGAGAAGAATAAATGTAATAGACGTGTGTTAACATCACTATAGCAGTAAATTTATTGGGTTTTAAAGGACAAAAATAGCAAGTCTGTAAATTGTCGCAGTTTTTTTCTATAGTCTTTACATTCATATTTATTCCACCTAATATCATCAGTAAAATTTGTTGTCTCATTATCTACTAAGTGATGACAACTTCCGTCCTAAACAGTCTTTTAAAGGGAAACGGTACCACATTTTTCGCAAATAGAGCCAGTGATAGATATACCCATTAGAGTTATTTTTATAATCCATCCCCATAAAATCAATGTGTTATCTTACGGCATACAGCAGATGGAGCTGAAAGTCAGAGGGGCATGTCCTGCTCGGCGAGAACATCGGCTCCTCCTTACTCCAAACCAATAAGTACTTATGTCATGTAGGTATGAGGAGTGAGATGAGTAAAGTCTATGGAGGTTATTACTGTGATGTGCCCATGTGATCAGATATGGGGTGAGAGATTTGGCTAAAATGTATAAGTGGTTTAAAGGACCCTTAAGAACATCATCCACATAGTCACATGACCAATGACTGCTGAATGTAAGAATGGGACACAGCTGAGTAGGATACGTCCTCTCCAACTTCTTCTGGCATTAATGTATTCAGGTATAGATAACAAATTTGATTTGATGGGGGGGGGCGGGGGGGGAGGGAAATAATTTTTAGCTTAGAAGGAAGGTTGGTATTAAAGGGCCTATGGGAAACCTGACTACGGTATTGTGAAAAATGTGGGGTGACAGTTCCCTTTAAAGCAGTGACAAAACATTAACTTTACAAGGAGTGCCCCAAAAGTGAAAATGATTCCCAAGTTGGGTGGGTTTACTCAGTTAAAGGACCACCTTAACAGGCCTGTTTTTAAAAATTTGGACAGGACACAGAACTTTGAAAAGCTGGCAAGAATGTATTAGTCCCCCAGTGCAAATGTCAGGCCTGATTCAGATACTATAAAATGAAAATGTTAGAGATGATATGGCTATGCCCATCACAAGGGGGGGCTATGCAAACAAAGGGGGGCTGGCCATGCCACAAGGTGGGCTATGCAGCTCCAATCTCTAGAAAAGAGAAGGAGTTGAACTTTTGCAGGTGTCATAAACAGTTTCTAAGATGAATTAGTAAGCATGGACTAGGTGATTAATGAGTGCCATTTATGATAACAGTTTTTTATAATTTAGGGCCACCAAGATGCTTTCTTGTTTTTATTTTCTTATCTGTATGATCTTACATATCTTCAAAGAGTAATTGACTATCAAGACTTATTGAAGCTTAAGAGCATCAGATCACATCAAGTGTGACACAATGGCTTCTTCTATCTCAAATTCTAGTTAATATAATGTATCATAGTAGGATCACAAAGATGTTTAACCTATTTCTTTCCCATACATTAGTAATAGAAAATCTCTTTCTCAGAGTTTCCTCGATAACACTTCTTGAAACATGAATTTCTAGATAAGTATCACTGTAAGTGGATTTTTATCTGTTAGATTACAGTCGAGTCAGCAAAACATGCAGCTCAATGTAAAAAAACATTTTGGCTGTGCTCATCTTATTCCTTATTCTATTTATATTTGCTTTTTTCAAAAAAAAAAAAAGTAAAAAATAGGGCAACATCTTGCCCAGCGTCATCCTCTGCCGTAGAGGTATGACAGAAGAGGCTGCTGACGTAATTTGTTATTTGTTTGCATTCTGTCTTCCTACTAGTCCGATTTGAACACTGCCTTTATTTATAAGCAGTCAGTAAGCCGCACAATCAGTCCTAAACCAGTTCCAACACGTACTGAGGAGATGCCTCCCACAGGCAACCCTGCGGTCTACGCAGGGCATTTGTTTCTTTGGATAGATATGCCTGGCTATGGATTCATCCACATCAGGTCTTTAGGCTACTAAAATCATGCATTAATGTTAAGAGGCTGGGCTTTACAAGGTAGCAAAAAAGTTTTCCTTGTCCCATGATGGAAAACAATGTTCCTATTCCCAGAATCTCCTAGGGGGAGCATCAATGGCTATAAGTTCCACATGGTGCTAAGGCAGGCCTTTATTGCACCAGTCATCGTAAGGAGAGCTCTCACTAACCAAACTATCCACAATCTGGTATCTTAATTGATTTCCACCACAGCTGTCTCGCAGTTGACTAGTGTGTTGGGACTGCAGATGGTATACTTTCGTGATGGACAATTGCTCCTTCACTCACATGCTTTGCATTGCAAGTCGAGGTGTCAGGGGAACTAGTCCAATCTCCTTCTGGAGTCACTTGCCTGAGTGATTCTTAGGAGCCCTGTTGGGTTTTTTTTAATTGTTCTCTATTTGGGATGTTTTGTTGTGACATTTGCTAGCTCTTCGAAGATTCCATTTTGCCACTTGATTCTTGTACTCATTTTCCTATTGTATTTGCCACTTTTGCCCCTTGTATTTGCCCTATTGTATTACTTTGATACAGGAGAGAACCTTGATATTTGTCACTACTGCCTTAAGGTAGGATAAAGCAATTAGGTCAAGGAAAGAGGGGGTCATCTTTGGACTTCTTTACCTTTCCAACTGCTGGTTGTATCTAAACGAAGCAAAACATAGGGTCTCCTAAAGCTAAAAAGGAACTGGAAGATGTTGTGTATTTTGAGAGTAACTTGCCCTAAAGTCACCATAGTACGAAGTAGGCCCCTAAACTATTACTTTATTCATATTGGTTGATCACATGGAAAACGTTTGAAAGTTTTAAAAAAAATTCAGATATTGAGAACAATTTTTATTTTTGTGACAGTTCTGTTCAATAAATTGCGGCAACGTCTCATACTGAAATGAAATCAGGGGCAGAGTACGATTTGTATATTTATACATTACACAATACAAAAAATCACTTTAACAACTCCCTTTTCACATGATAACAGGTCTCATCAAAGACTATTAACACATATAGTAAGTAAACTAGAGATTTTCTCATATTGAATTATCAAGAGATAAATTGCACAAATATCTCGGAATTATTCCAAAATCATTTCATAGAAACAATGTGGTGATATTTAAAAATACCACTTTTGTAGAAAGATCTACAAGAAAAGAAAAAAGCATTATTCTGATTTCGCCAAGTGATTTGGTACATCATGTTGGGTTGGCATATGTTTGAGTCTGAACATTTATGTACTTCTATTTTTTCTTTGTTGTTGATAAAGTCCTGTTCATAAATGATAAAAATGGAAATTATGTTCGAACAGTTACAGGGATTAGGCATAATATTTTACGTAGACAACATCGTGAGACGTAACAGAGAGGAAGAATATTAAAAAGAATTTCGTCTTTGAGGCGAGGTACCTACTTTCGTTTGCACTATAGGTTGTGTGGCTGATCAGTGGATCTTAGAGAATTGCAGAAATTGCAACTAAGAAACCATGAGTGGCGTTTGTAAGTGTTTTAAAGGCTCCAGGGGGAAAAATAAGTTACATATGGATAGAGTATCTGAGAAAAGTTTGTATTCAGCTGTAAACTATTGTTTACAAACTTTTTTTCTTTCCTGTAAAAACTCCTTTAACCCCTTGAGGATGCAGCCAGTTTATAGCTTAAGGCTCAGCCCCATTTTATGTATTCTATTTTTCGAAATTCTAAATCATTGCGTTTTCAGGCAGATAGATTTACCACCTAAATAAGTTTCTGAATAACATTTCTCATTTGCACCCCTCAAACTATCTGAAACAACTTTTGGGAAGATTGTTAACCCCTTGAGATCTTCATAGTAATTACATCAAAATGGAGGTGAAATTTAGAATGGTCAAATTGTGTTGGTTATACGTTCATTTATCCCTAAAATTGACACATTTCCAACAGATAAAAAGAGAAAACCCACCATACAATTTGTTCTACAATTTCTCCCGAGTACAGAGACCCCCACATGTGGACGTTACTTGTTTTATCGGCCCACAGCGAGGCGCAGAAGGGAAGGAGTGCAGCCTTTTGTAGGCTATAAAATTTTTGCTTCCTCGTTATTGGGGCCATGTGATGGGATTTGTTTGCTGGATGAGATGCTTTTTCCAATGTCACCAGTTTGGGGTTGGTATTCCCTATTGCTGAAAATGTAGGAACTTTTTTTTGAGGTCAGGAGTAGAAAAGCATCCATTCCGTACTGGATTTTGTACTTTTTTTTTTGGTGTTCACTGTGTAGCATAATAATCATGTTATCTAAATTCTGTGGGGTACTCCGATTACCTGGATACCATAAATGAATATTTTTTCTTACATTTTACTAAATTTGCCAAATAAAACCCTAATGTGGGTAAAAATCTATTGTTTTTGCATTGACGTCTTCCAAGTGGCATAACATTTTTACTTTTTTGGCTATGGAGCTGGTTGACGGCTTATTTTTGTACTTTGTTATATTATTATTCTGGAGTACACATATTTTTTGATCATTTTTTATTGCATTTTTTGTGGGATTCAATAGGTAAAAATCATAATTTTTGGTGGGTTTTTAACAGTATTATAAACGGTGTTCATCGTACGGGTTTACTTTTTACTTTTATTCTACGGGTTGTTACGGACGCGGTGATACTATATATGTGGGGTTTGTTTTATGATTTAGACTTTTTTCAGTGTTATATGTCTCTTTACATGTTATGGGGCTTATGGGCATTTTTATTGATTTATTACCCTTGTCTCCCCTCTTCCCTGCCCTTTAATGTATACTTTGTCAGGACAGTTGCACTTCTTTAGAGAAGTTACTGACTAATGATTCGCATTATCTTGACATTCTTATGAAATATTCTACAAACTGCTCTAATTTTTGTCAAAACTATTACCACAACCCTTATAAATACCTGCTCATAGACAACCACGGACCTTAACTTCACCAGTTGCCTGGAATGTCCAAATCTTTTTAGGTTGAGGTAATGAAGAAAAATAGTCAGTCTTCAGAGATATGCATATCCTCATACATGTTCTGGTACCTAACCTCATCCAGTAATATCCGATCGTTGGTGGCTGTGCACCGCCATTTTGGGGAGGGTCATCGCTTTTGATAACATCATCAGGGAGCAACAACCATACCAAAAATGGAACCATCAGCCACTGAGACTTAAATGCCGCCGGAGACTTTCCCAACGGTAATTAGCACACAAGTTAACACTCGCAATCAGTGCCAATGTTAGGAGAGGTTGACCTGAAACGGCAAAGTTTGGTACAAATCCGAATTTAGAGGTTCAGGTCTGATCAACACTAGAAGTCCTGTATTGTATGTTATTTTACATAGTGTTAGTTTTTTACATAGTGTTTTACATAGTTATTTTACATAGTGTTACTTGTGTTACATTTTTAGAAAAGAAATAAATGCCTCAACTTACAATGATTTGGTACTATGACATAGTGCTCCTATTTTCCCATATTCGTTTCTTCAATATATGCATCTACATATTTATTATGATGTACTATGGGGCCCTTCTCATCTCTTTGCTATACATTGTAATATTTTCTCTGCCTTATTGTCTTTTTTTATTCCTTATATTTTTACTGAGATTTTGTTGCTTAGCTCCTCCTCCTCCCACATCTTCTAGTTCAATGTGGTTTTCTATCTTTTGTACTTTTGTCTTAGTGTAATGCATGTGAACCTCTCATTGAATGTACAGCACCATGGAATTAATGGTGCTCTATAAAAAACGAATTATAACAGTAGTAATAATACAAAAATAATAATTATTACATTATTATTATTATATTAATTATTATAATTGATTTTATTATTTTAATTTTTATTTATTTTAATTGTTATTTTTTTATTTTAATTATGATTTGCTTTATACTCTGGATATCACTTGTGCTAATTCTGTACTGCTCTCCCTATGTAGGCCATTTACATGAGGGGTTACTTGAGATATCAGTGTCACATGCCAGATGTTACAACATATGTTAAGTTGATCTTTGGTTTTCTGCTCTATTAATGTCATTAGAACATTATTACATTAACTTCTTATGTGAAATGTTCTCATGTTAAAAGGGTTGTTCATTTTAGAAAAAATTTTGTATATGCTTTCGGGGAAATATAATTCAATACTGCGGGGGTCCAAAAATTAGAACTTCTACCTACAATATAAGACACACCAATCTCACGGGCCGATACATTATAGCACATAGATGAGGCATAGTGGGCTTTCAGTATGGGTTTTAAGACCTTATTCACACAATGACATTTTGGATTATAGACAATGCAAAATCATAGAACAGAGATTAGAATCCAAATAATCACAAAGCAAATATCCCAGAACATTACTAATGACAAAACTAAAGAAACAGCAGAGGAATTATCATTGTGTGATATCACAATGCTGGGATAATGCTATAGGTGTTATCATGGTCACAGTGTATCAATGGATCACAGTGATGTCATAGTAGATGGAGCACTATGCCACTATTGCTACCTGCCATGAGGAATCTACTATCAGTAGTAGATATGATGGTAGATTCCTTCTGCCTTTCTCTGCCCTAATCTGTAATTTAATAATCCTGGAACCTACCTTGATCGAGTGATATGTAAATTACCTGCAGAGGCTACTGGGGAATTGTTTTGCCTTAGCTCCCAGTAGCCTTTATGTCGGCTTGTTATCAGTGGGTAAACAGTGTATGGAGCTGTGTAAGGTGTCATTGTTTGGAGGATGATTTGATGTTTTCATTGATGCCATTTTCACAACTTTTGATCACTTTATATTCAGTTTTTTATTGAAGGCAAAATGACCGAAAAAGGCATTTCGACATTTAGGTGCTATTGTCCGTTATGGTGTTCATCTCTGGGAATAATTGTCGGCGGGTGCACAAAGAAATATGTGATGTGCAGCCGCTCTTTAACCCCTTAAGGACCAGGCCCTTTTTGGTTTTTGCGTTTTTATTTTTCACTCCCAACCTTCAAAAATCTATAACTTTTTTATTTTTCCATGTACAGAGCTATGTGATGTCTTATTTTCTGCGTAACAAAATACACTTCATAGTGATGGTATTAAATATTCCATGCCGTGTACTGGGAAGCGGGAAAAAAATTCTAAATGCAGTGAAAATGATGAAAAAACACATTTGCGCCATTTCTTGTGGGCTTGGTTTTTACAGCTTTCACTTTGCGCCCCAAATGACAGGTCTACTTCATTCATTGGGTCAATACGATCACAGGGATACCAAATTTGTATAGGTTTTATAATGTTTTCATACATTTACAAAAATTAAAACCGTGGACAGAAAAATAATTCTTCATTTACAGTGTTCTTGGCTAATAACTTTTCACTTCAGTGTACAGAGCTGTAGGTGGTGTGCATTTTTTGCGACTCTGATGATGTTTTCAACGTTTTTATTTTTAGGACTGTGTGACCTTTTGATCAGTTTTTATAGAATTTTTCTATTTCAAAATGGCTAAAAAATGCAATTGCGACTCGGGCGCTATTTTCCGCTACAGGTAAAACGCATTGAAAAACGTTATATATTTTGATAGATCGGGCATTTTCGGACGCGGCGATATCTAATGTGTTTAGGATTTTTACTGTTTATTTATTATTTATATCAGTTCTAGGGAAAGGGGGGTGATTTGAATTTTTATGTTTTTTAATGTAATTTTTTTTTTACTTTTTTTATTTAGTTTTTTTACTATTTTTCAGACTCCCTAGGGTACTTTAACCCTAGGTTGTCTGATTGATCCTACCGTACACTGGGGATTTTGCATACCATCTATTACAATGTGCAGATCGCGCATTGTAATGATAGCCTCGACATGACAGCCTCGGATCTTTGTGTGATCCGAGGCTGTCATGACAACGGATCGCGCTGCCTGGTGACGTCACGGGGTAGGACGAGGAGCCAAGATGGCGGCGCCCTTAATGCGCCGGAAGCCAGGGTTAGCGACGGGCGTTTGCTTCATTATGGCCCATTTTAAAAGTGTATTATAAAATTTGTTTTTAAATGTTCTTCTTCAGGCTGATATTATATTTTGAAAGATCAGACATTTTGGGACGTGGCGGTATCTAACAAGACTTAAGTTATTTATTTATTTATGTGTTCCAGGGAAAGTGATTTGAATTTTTCCTTTCATTTCATATTTTTATAACTTTTTTATAATAATTACTATTATTTTTATGCCCCCTAAAGTACTTGAACCCTAGGGAAGGGGGGGTTCTGATCACTTATACAATATACTTGTATATACAACTGTATTTCAGATTGTGTATTATTGTGGATATACACGAGGGTGGATTAAAACTGCCATGGGTCCTGGGCTGTATGAATATTATAGCCCCTCCAAGTCTGGAATCACTTCATAGGTCCTGAAATGGCTCTTATGTACATGTGTATTGAGAGCAGGAACAGATGTATGAGGATTTTGTGGGTGAAGGTCCTTCTCAGTATAAAATTAGGTAGGTAGTTGGGGCCCCGAGCTACCGCCCAAACCGGTTATATTATAATCCCCCATTGGATATACAGCTTCTATATTACCGTCTGTTTCAAGCAGACTGTAATATAGATAGTCTAATTCCAGCTATGGGAGAAGGCTGAGCTGACCTGCAAAAACAATCTATATAGGAAGAACATGAGTAACACTCTGAACTCCAGAATTCCAAAAAAGAGAGAGAAGTTGCTTTATGGAATAAACGTAATGATTTTACATTTACCCGCTGGAGTAACTTCTCTCTCTTTTTTTGGAATTCTGGATTTCTTACCTGAAGCAACTCAGCGTTCTCTGCTCCGTGCGATGTCTCTCATTTCTCTGCTCCATGCCGCTGTCTACACATGGTGAGCTGTATCCATTACTTTTTTTGTTATTTAACACTCTGAACTAACTAACTAAAGGAGATGTCACAGAGCAGGGATGCTAAACACAATTATTCTCCCATTGTAATGTGAAATAGTTACCATTGGCTCCACTGAGTCCAGGATCACAATAAATGAATACATTGTAGAATTGTTTTGTAAAAAAAAGCTATTGGGTCATTTGGTTCCAAACTGTTCTTAAGGACCAAATACAATATTGGAACCACCTTTAGTTCCACTCCTGTCCAGCTTTTTACCAGGAGATTTATTTAAAACCAGGACATCACTGACACAGATATTCAATGTTTGACAAAAATTGACATTTTCAAAGCAGCACATGCCATGGGGTAAAAACAACTAAAATATTACAAAGAAAAAGAGGATACAAAGTCTCACCTGTGAGGTAGGTGTTGTGAGAGGAATTAATAAAATAATGAGAGAGGGGCTGAGACATATCTTCATTTAGATCCAGTTTCTCAGGTGGGACAACTCCATTTTCTTCTCCACTCAGATATCGCATAAATCCTTCGACTGAAAGCTGACCTGAAATTGAAATCATTGTTTTATCCTATGTCTTGTCATTTTGCCAAACTTAAAATTACAAATTGTCTACCATTGTGTCCAAGGTTTTTACGCAGGTTGGTAGCTCCGCCTTACCAGAAGTGTTACTTAGACAGAGCTTCCAACCGGAGGACGCTCATCTCTAACAGCCTACAAACAAAATCTCACATTTACCTGTAAAAGATCTCCAACAAAGTATGAACAATAGCTGAGAAGAGTCATATTTGCCTAAGATGAATCAATTTGAGAGGTTGCGGTGGAGTGTCAATTCAGATGATCTTCAGTTCTATATTACCTCAAAACATTTTTTGTGTCATATTAAAGATAAAAATATCATCTTCTAGACTGCAACAGGTCTGTGATCTACAGAACCAGAGATATTGGCAATCTGCATCTGAAGTGTCATCTGAAGTGACACTACCTCTCCAGCCTGTAAATTTGCCTCATCTCTTGATTTTTTTATAGGTAAACAGTGAGATTTTTACATAAAAAAAGGGAATTATAGAAAGGTCATTTCATACCCTAACAGAGGGGGATGGTAGTTTAATGGGGTAAAATCTGGTGACAGATTATCATTAAATAATATGTTAAAACAGAGAAGAATAAATGTATATACGTGTTGTTAACATCACTATAGCAGCTTTAATATTTATTGGGTTAAAATGGACAAAAATAGCACAGTCTGTAAATTGTCTGCAGTTCTATAGTCTTTAATCATATTTATTTCCACCTAATATCATCAGTAAAATTTTGTGTCTCATTACTCTATAAGTGATGACAACTACCGTCCTAACAGTTCTTTAAAGGGAAACTGTCACCACATTTTTCGCAAATAGAGCCAGTGATAGGTACCCATAGAGTTCTATTTTCTAAATGCCATCCCCATAAAATCAACTTTGTTATCTTACCTGGCATACAGCCAGATGGAGCTGAAAGTCAGAGGGGGCATGTCCTGCTCGGCCGAGAACATCGGCTCCTCCTTCTCACCAATAAGTACTTTATGTCATGTAGGTATGAGGAGTAGAAGTCTATGGAGGTATACTGTGATTGCATGTGATCAGATATGGGGTAGATTTTGTAAATGTAAGTGGTTAAAGGACCTTAGATCACATCACCATAGTCACATGACATGACTGCTGAATGGTAAGAATGGACACAGCTGAGTAGGATACGTCCTCTCCAACTTCCTTCTGGATATTAATGTATTCCAGGTAAGATAACAAATTTAATTTTAGGGGGGGGGGGGGGGTGAGGGAAATAATTTTTAGCTAGAAGAAGGGTGGTATTTAATAGGGCCTTATGGGAACCTTTGACTAGCTGTATTTGTGAAAAATGTGGTGACAGGTTCCCTTTAAGCAGTGACAAAAATTAACATTTACAAGAGTGCCCCAAAAGTAGAAAATGATTCCCAAGTTTAGGGTCGGGTTTACTCAGTTAAAGGACCACCTTAACATGGCTGTTTTTAAAAATTTTGAACAGACACAGCAACTTTTGAAAAGCTGGCAAGAATGTATTAGTCCCCCAGTGCAAATGTCAGGCCTGATCAGATATTATAAAATGAAAAATGTTAGAGATGATTATGGCTATGCCATCACAAGGGGGGCTATGCCATCACAAGGGGGGCTATGCCATCACAAGGTGGGCTATGCAGCTCCAATCTCTAGAAAGAGAAGGTGAATACTTTTGCAGTGTTCATAAACCAGGTTTTCTAAGATGAAATATAGATAAGCATTGACTAGGTAGATAATGAGTGCATTTATGATAACAGTTTTTTATAATTTAGGCCACCATAAGATTTCTTGTTTTTTATTTCTTTTATCTGTATGTATCTTACTATATCTTCAAAGAGTAATTTCTATCAAGACTTTTGAAGCTTAAGAGCTCAGATCACATCAAAGTGTGACACAATGGCTTCTTCTATCTCAAATTTCTAGTTAATAATGTTATCATAGTAGATCACAAAGATGTTTAACCTATTTCTTTCCCATCCATTTTAGTAATAGAAATCTCTTTCTCAGATTTTCCTCTAAAACTTCTCTTGAAACATGACATTTCTAGATAAGTATCATGTAAGTGATTTTATCTTTAAGATTACAGTTCGTCAGCAAAACATGCAGCTCCAATGTAAAAACATTTTGCTGTGCTCTCTATATTCCTTATTCTATTTATATTTTGCTTTTCATTAACAAAAAAAAAGTAAAAATAGGGCAACATCTGTGCCCAGCGTCATCCTCTGCCTGTAGAGTATGACAGAAGATGTGCTGCTGACTGTAATTTTGTATTTAGTTTGCATTCTGTCCTCCACTAGTCTGAACACTGCCTTATTTATAAGCAGTCATAAGCCGCTAACTCAGCTAAACCAGTTCCCTACACTGTACTGAGGAGATGCTCCCACAGCAAACCTCTGCTGTCTACAGCAGGGCATTTGTTCTTTCTGGGATAGATATGCTGCTATGGCTTTAATCCCACATCAGGTCTTTAGGCTTCCTTAAAGTCATGCTTAATGTTAAGAGGGCTGGCTTACAAGGTAGCAAAAAGTTTTCCTTGTCCCATGATGGAAAACAAATGTTCCTATTTCCCAGAATCCCCTAGGGGGAGCATCAATGGCTATAAGTATCCACATGGCTGCAAGGCAGCCTTATTTGGCAAAGTCTCTGTAAGGAGAGCTCTCACTAACCAAACTTATTCCACTCCTGGTATCTTAATTGATTTCCACCACAGCTGTCTCCAGTTGACTATGTTTTGGACTGCAGATGGTTAACTTTCTGTGATGGACAGATGCCTCCTTCACTCACATGCTTTGCCTGCAAGTTCTGATGTCAGGGAACTAGTCCAATCTCCTTCTGGACTCACTTCCTAGTGCTTCTTAGGAGCCTGTTAGTGTTTTTTTTAATTTCTCTATTTTGGATGTTTTGACATTTGCTAGTCTTCTGACTATCCATTTGCCACTTGATTCTGTACTTCATTTTCCTATTGTATTTGCCCCTTTTGCCCCTTGTATTTGCCCTATTGTATTTACTTTGATACAGGAAGAGAACCTTGACTATTTGTCACCTACTGCTTAAGGTAGGATAAGCAATTAGGTAAGGAAAGCTGGGGGTCTATCTTTTGGACTTTTACCTTTCCAACTGCGTCTGTTTCTTAAAAGCAGCATAACAAATAGGTTCCTAAAGCTAAAAAGGAACTGGAAGATGTTTGTATTTGAGTAGTACTTGCCTAAAGTCACCCAAGTACAGAAGTTAGGCCCACTAAACTATTCATTTTATTTCATATTGGTGATCACATGGAAACCGTTTTGGAAAGTTTTAAAAAACATTCAGTATATTGAGAACAAATTTTTTATTTTGGTGACAGATTCTGTTCAATAATTGCGGCAACCTGTCCTCATACTGGAAATGAAAATCCAGGAGCAGAGTAGATTTTGTATTATTTATACATTACACAATACAAAAATCACTTAAAATACCCCTTTCACATGATAACAGGTCTTCAAAAGACTATTAACATATAGTAATTAACTAGTAGATTTTCTCATATTTAATTTATCAAGATAAATTGCACAAATATCTGGGAAATTATTCCAAAATCCCTTTCATCAGAAAAATGTGGTGATATTTAAAAATACACTTTTGTAGACAAGATCTACAAGAAAAGAAAAAGCATTATTCTGATTTCGCCAAGTGCTTTGTACTTATCATGTTGGGTTGCATTATGTTTGAGTCTGACATTTATGGTACTTCTATTTTTTCTTTGTTTTGATTAATAGTCCTGTTCATAAATTATAAAATGGAAATTCATGTTCTGTAACAGTACAGGGATTAGCATATATATTTACGTAGACAAAATCTGAGACGTAACAGGGGAAGAATATTAAAAAGAATTTCGTCTTGAGGTACCTACTTTCTGTTTGCACTATAAGTGTGTGGCCTGATCAGCTGATCTTAGAGAATTGCAGAAATTGCAACTAAGAAACCATGAGTGGCTGTTAAGTGTTTTAAAGGCTCCAGGGGGAAAAATAAGTTTACAATTCAGAGTACTGAATAGCAGGTGGGTAGCGGTTGTTGCATAGTTTTAGGAATGGCAGAGGTCTTGGTTGTTGGGCAAGGGCTATGGTGGGATCACTACTATGAACAGAGATCTGGGGCACATTGACTTTGCACCCAATTGTCATTAAGATCAAAAATTCAGAGGAGTGGATAGTGGTGGGGAGGGTTGTCATTTTGGGAGGATTGGTGCTAGGGACTTTCTGGGATCACAACTAGCAACAGACACCTGGGGCACGTTGACTTTCTATTCAAAGGTCTCAATATCTTGGCAAATGCCCTGGGGCTTAATTAATTGGGGGAGGGGCACTGAGGTGGCATTATTATTTTAAGGAAACACTCAATAATTTAATGGGTAATTTGGGGGAATTATAAATTTGAGACACCACCCTGGAATAGTAATACCTTACAGAAATACTCAGAGATCTATCAGCCACTAGTTTTCAAAGTCTGGAATAGTTTGTGGGGGGAGGTTTTAGTTATGTAAATTTAGTTTTTGATAAAAAGAACAATATTTCAAAGCTACATATCACACAGCAGGTACTATAAAATAGGAAACATACGCAGTAGTGGCATTTTGGGAGTTTATGCAGGTGAGGAAAAGATATAGAGGCTGCTTAAACATGAAGGAACCAATTATGTTGGTGTTGCAATCTTTATGGTGACAGGCTAGAAGAAGTCTTTATGGTGGTCTGGGCCAGATGGAAAGGATAAGAAAGGTGAATGATTATATTGTAAATACTGACTAAGGACGGATGATCAATAAATAGATCATACAATATACAAATTTCTCCTGAATTTAAATATGGCAGCATGTAAAATCCTTGCAATCTTCAGGTCATACACATATAGGATAGATGCCAAAAGACAGATTATCATGAAGACATATTTTTTTCAAAAGCATCTTCCTCTAATTACCTGTGAATATACTAGGCCAGGAGCAGGAAGTTAAGGAAGGATAAATCTGTACATTCTTCCCTTAAAGCGGACAGAATATACTTCTAGGAGGAAGGCAGCCATTAATCCATATCCAACTTACAGATGTAACAAGTAACCAGGGGCGTAACAGGAGTGTCTGGGTCCCGTGGCAGACCTCTAAATAGGGTCCCTTCCCATTAAAAAATATACATATTTGTTTACAATCAATCACACACAGCATATACAGACCATATGCACATATATACGACATATACACTCATGCATCACATGCACAAACATAGAGCATATACACATCACATTTACACACACATAAAGAGAATATACACATCACATATACACACATAAAACCGATGCAAACACATACAAATACAGTATGTACACAACACCCACACACAGCATATTCACACCCATACCCCAGATGCCAGGGCCCCCTATCACTGTGAGCCCCATATCAGCTGCTATGACTGCTACCCCTGTATTACGCCCCTGCAAGTAACATAATTGTACTATGTACTTAGTATGGGTAGGATGAACAAAACACCTAATCATACTGTATATGACATAACATAATTGGGAATCTCCACCAATGATGGACGGAACTGAAAAGAAGACATAACATAATTGGGAATCTCTACCAATGATAGACGGAACTGAAAAGATGAAGAATTCACAAACATAGCTGTTCGATGAGGACTGCATTTATGGTCCTGTCCATGAAGAACAGGCAGAATAAGTACTAGACCTTAAGCACTAACATTTACTGGCACAGACAGCTGATGACAGATAGCACTATGGAATCTCACTTCTAATTATTTCAATAGGGGAGAAAATGCTGAGCGGGCAATTTATTTCACTGGTCCCTAATCTAAGTTGGCAATGGGTTTCTCAGACTTTGCACATCTGATATAGGCCTGTTGTTATATACAGTATCTAGTGGTGGCTATTTATAGAACATAACACACCGGCTGCAGCTTTTAGCACACATGGCTAGCTTCATAAAACCTGCAGATGGTGGTTAATTATATAATAACTTATAGCGGGTTACACACTGTAACAGCATCATCGGCAGCTCTGCAACATGGAAATGTAATGACAGCACGTTTTATGTTACAATGCCCAGGGTGTCCAGCAAAACAGCAGAGTAGAAATTGGTTAAAAAGAAAGTGACATATCCTTAATCCTAGATGTATCCACCGTCAGAAGCCATCTTGTTAGGATATCAACCTAACGATGATACATTTCCTGCTGGCTGCCCCATTACGATGGCAGACGTGTTTACAGAGATTTATGACTAAAGAAATAGTCTTTGACAAAAGCCACATTCTACAAGGAGAACATTCTGCAAATTCACCCTGCGAATATCATTGCCTCTACATCTGCCACATCTTCCGAGTAGGTCCTATGGCCCTTAACTACATATTAGATCCCAAAAGGGGAAAGTTTTTTTCAAGTTTGGACAAGTTTGGACAATTTGGAGCTGAAAGGAAATCTAACATCGGATTCTAACCTTGAAAGCAATTTTACAGAATGAATCAACTTTGAACCTTGGTGCAAGATGTGGCCCTATAATAGTTTTTATGGTCTCATTCTCCTAAAAAAAGATGGGGGTGTCACCACAGCCCCTCAAGGCTTTGGCTGCACAGGCATCAACATCCCCCCCCCTTGGAATTCGATGCAGACTGCTAGTGAAATAATTGGTGGATGGGCTGTTGTTAGTGCTTCGGGGGGTGTTATTGCCTGTGAGGCCCCCCAAAGCACTTGCAGCACATCAGCATATTTTGAAATCATCTTTTTTATTAGGTGGCATGCTCCAGTTAGTTCACAGGGGCACGTATGCTTCATGCCAACAAGTTCCGCCCGCCTGGTACACCCACCCTTCTCCTGTCCATCCGCCTGATACACATTGAAAGCCTTTAAACAAACAGGGGTTCGGCACCGTCAGCCATCAGTACAGGAGAACGGGAGCACCAGAGAAGGTACAAGTTTGTTTTTTACAGCATCTCTAGGCCACCTGTAGATTTTTTAACACACTCGGACAACCCCTTTAAAGATGCAAAAAGATCAGTATGACACAAAGGGTGAAGATTAGTCTAAGATTAGAACTAAGTAAAATGTACAGAGTTGCAGTATTAATGCTGTTATGCACATTTATTATGTGATTTTTATACTTTCTTTACCTTGGCCAAAAAGGGGGTACGATTTGGTGAAAATGGGCTTAGGACACAAGGATGTGGGGTAGAATTTTGAAGAAACGTATAAGCGAAACACAATTTATTGTGTAAATCGGGCACATTGTTAGATTGTCTGATCTATTATTTCAATTTTACTTATTAGACAGGATTTGTAAATCTGCCCCAATGTTTTAGTGAATTGCAGACAATGAAATTACCCAATATTCAAACCAGTGAGTTTAAAACTTTGCATGGTGTCAGATAAATGTTACTATTCAGTGGCGGGTATTTATCATGTGTGACTTCTTAATCTGATGTTATTCTCCTGAGGACTGTTTGTTGGTTGGAGTTTTTGTTTCACAAAGGCGCAAGTAGACCTTTACATGTAAAATTAAATTTTAAACTCAAATTTTAAAAAATTTGCTAAACAATCATAAATTTGGCACATGCCATAAAAAACAATAACATTTTGCAAATGCCATCAAATCTTTATGCAATACATTGAATAAACACCCCAAACTGTCACATCAAATAACTGCTGAGAAATACAGAACCTGAGTCTTGCCATCAGACCCATTATAAGCGATCGTTCTTCAGAGTCACATTTCCTGAAAAATTAGATGCTATAAATGACTGTAATGGAAATAAATACAATTTAACAATCCTAAGTGATTATAATGTAATTTCTAAACGGATGGAACCAAAATCAGATTCTTTTAAAATGGTCTGGACCCGCAAAGAGGGCTCTGATACATTGTACACATTGGGGCACATTTACTTACTCGGTCTAGTCGCGATTCCGCGCGTTCTCCGACGAGGATTCGGGTCTGCCGGGATTCACTAAGGTCCGTGCACCTGATATCCACCAGGTGTCGCTGCTCCGCCGAGGTCCGCCGGAGTTCACCTTCTTCGTCTCGGTGTATGTAAGTGCTGATCTTGTGACACAAATTCTTTTTTAAATTCTGCTGTTTTTCCAAATCTGTCAGGTTGTCCGACGGCCATGGCCCCCATTTCTGTCACGTGAAAGCCGGCACCGATGCGCCGAAATCCCAGGGCCATTCGGCGCAAATTGGAAATTGACGAAAGTGTGCGTTTCGGACCCTTAGTAAATGAGCCCCATTACCTTTCCAAGTCTTTTTCATGGTTGGTCATTGAATATAATGGGTAGCTACTAGGGATGAGCTGACCCTTATATGTTCGGGTTCAACCAAAACTTTAAGCAGGAGCCCAGATTTGGTCCTGTGGACCAGAGCCTACAATGTTCTGCACGGACCTTAACATTGAGGGTGCAAGTCCGCTCATCCTTAGTGGCTACCGAAGAAAGCTGAGTGAAGCTGATAGGAGCAAGAGTGGAATTCCCTACTTCTATCCTTCAGCACAGGTTTTGGACGTTGATGATCGGACTTTAGAATAATTTCCACTGCCGGTTTGTATTCTTTTTACTTTCCAATCTTTAGTATAAGTAAAACTCTGGCTATTAAGAAACATTTTAGATACTTACTTCATCAAAGTCTCACCTAACTCCTGGAATCATTTTTTTAAGACAATAGACCATGTACTGCTCATAAGCGACGTGTGACTGTGTGCGGGCCTCTCTACACTGGATTGATTGAACAGTCCTCGGCATAAGGAGTCTGATTGACTTGAGCTATTACAAAGCATGCTCTGAGCATTCTCCTAGTAGTACTTGATTAAGAGAAGATCCAGCAAGATGTACTTTTATATCCAAGTATTCAGAGCAGATATACTGCAAACCAAGCAAACGAGCTGAAAGTCACATGTGGCCTAAACTAAACACTGCAAAACGCCAAGTCGATAAATTATATCATATTCCAGATCACTTCCCGGGATTTAAATGTCGTCTTTGTAGGATTAATTTTCCTTCTGTATATTGTTCCGTTAGTGATCGTGAGGTTCTGCTCATCAAGTCAATTGTTGGTGTATTAGGGCAGATTCTAATGAAGTGTCCAAATGCCTAAAAGAAACATTCATGCTGTTAAATATGTACAGGCAGTCCCCTACTTAAGAACACCCGACTTACAGACGACCCCTAATTACAAACGGAACTCTGGATGTACTCTACTTTAGTCTCAGGCTACAATGATCAGCTGTAACAGTTATCAAAGGTATCTGCAGTGATTAATTCTTAATCCTGGTTCTTATGACAACCCAACATTTTTAAAATAAAATTGTCACAGAGACCAAAAAAACTTTGGCTGAAGAACATTTTGGCTTACATACAAATTCAACTTAAGAACAAACCTACAGAATCTTGTACTTAACCCGGGGACTGTAGTTCGTATTTTTACGTATTGTAAACAGTCTTTGTCATTTCAGCATTGTTCACCACTTCTCTATAATGTCCTACATGGTGCTGCTATTGTATGTACTTTTGAGGGAGAACGATGGAGCTGAATCTCCTCTTTCATCATTGTGTTGTGGATGGCAGGTAATCTACACCCACCAGTCCAGGGACAACAAAGACTTAGGCTATATTCACACGAACATATGGGGGACGTATATACGGCCGATATACGTCCCCCATACACTTCTATGGGCGCACGGCACCCTACGGGAGCGGTACGGTGCCGCACACGTGCGGCACCGTACCGTTCCGTACCCGGGAAAAAGATAGGACCTGTCCTATCTTTACCCGTAATACGGCGCCGTGCGCCATAGGTTGCTATGGAGAGGGGCGGGGGTGAGCTGTGCTCACCTCCTCCTCCTCTCCCCGTACACTGCCGTTGCCCGCTACGCTTCTCGAATACAAGAATAAAGAACATCTAATGACCAGATAAGGTGCCACTCAACATGTAGGTTATCAAGAAAGTCACCCAAGAATTTAGTTGATTCAAACTTTGTTAACGTGTTTTTCTGATATTTTTAAGTACTATAGAGGAGCACATCAATGTAAGTCATTCCTCCCCGCTGCCATCAGGCTGTTCAACAAACAAGGCCCAAACAGAAGTAACCTGCGCCCCCCATCTAACCAGTCCCTGCAGGTCCCATCCACAGACTAAACATCAAACTGCCGATCATTGCTTGTCTCTTTTATGTCTTTTTATCCCCCCTTTTATTTTTGTTCATTTATCCCTAATATTATTGTTGTCATAGTTTGTACTTCACTCTCTGTACCCTCTCTGCTGCTGTAACGCTGTGAATTTCCCCACTGTGGGACTAATAAAGGATTATCTTATCTTATCTTATCTTAAAAAGGTTGTACCAAATTATCAAGTCGTCCCCTGTCCACAGGTAAGAGATAGCAATCTGATTGTGAGGGTACAACTGATCACGAAAATGGGATCCCCAGCAATTCAAAGAAAGGAAGTGGGTGGAGTGGCAATTCAAGCATGTGTCCTTCTACTCCATTCAATTGTATGGGAGTGCCGGAGAAAGGCTATAGTGAAGTTGAGCGCTGTGCTCAGCAATTGCAGATAATCTGATAATATTAAAAGGAGTGGAAAGGATGCATTAGTGGGAAATTGACCCATATTCTCCTGATTGATGTCCATCCTTGTGATTGGTGGTAGTCCATACCAAATAATGCTGCTCCTCCATAGCAACATTTCTGACTGTAATAAAACTGAAAAATACCACAATAAGTGGTGTCATTTCACTTAATAGATTTTTTTTATTTCCCATTGATGGAAAATGGTATTATGCATTTAAAAAGATAAAAAAAAACAAACAATGGTAAATCCATAAACTCTAAAGCACAAGTCCTCATACCCTACTGTTTATTGTTTAGTTTTTTCCCCTTTCACATAGATATTAAATAGGAAGCATAATATCTCCACAAACAGAATATTTGCAAGCTCCCTACTTGTGGTTCATATATTAGCTTTAAATTATGTAAAATCACCAAATAAACAGGTAAGTTATATAAATTTGTTCCTTTTTTAGCACCCGCATCGCCTGCATTGTTAAACGGCAATTATATCATAAAGCTGTTGTCATGACAAATTAAAAGAAAACAAATGCAGGAGCTGTGTGAACACATTCAAGTAGTCGCTGGAAAGACTTTTACTGTGATACTGGCACTGAGCCCTGATGAGTAGTTGCAGTATAGAATATATATATCTAACATAAAAAAATCTTGCTGGCTTCTTCTACACTCAGATAAATTACATCACGACGGGGGCATCTCTATTTTTTCTTTTATTTTATCAAGGGGCAGAATATAGCCATTTAGATGTCAGTACAGGTGGTCCCCTACTTAAGGACACCCGACTTACAGACGACCCCTAGTTACAGACGGACCCCTCTGCCCTGTGTGACATCTGGTGAAGCTCTCTTGATGCTTCACTTTAATCCCAGGCTGCAATGATCAGCTGTAATGGGTATGTAATAAAGTTTTATTGATAATCGAAATCGATAATTGAAAATCGAATTGGCACTGGGACAAAAAATGTTTTTGTCTGTAGTTACAATTATAAAATATACAGTTACGACTTACATACAAATTCAACTTAAGAACAAATCTAAAGAACCTATCCTGTATGTAACCCGGGGACTGCCTGTAATGGGAATTTTTCCTTTACTGCTCCATGGTCGTCACCACCTTGTGACCAACGCCCCAAAGTGCTGCTAAGCCCCTTATAGAAAATCTACCATCAATATTGAGCATGATAAACAAGGGACACTTACTCATAGATCCAGGCACCGTGACTGTGGTAATCTTCTTATATTTGTTATCCATGGCCTGGATCTATGAGTAAGTGTTTATCATGCTGGGTTTTGATGGTAGATTCCCTTTAAGGGCCAATCCCTTTTCAGTTTTTCACTCCCTCCATTCTAAAAACCATATTGTTTTAATTTTTCCACGTGGGCTTGTTTGTATTTGATTGTGTTTCCTAGTGGCACCATTTACTATCCTATGTATTGTATTGGAATGAAAAAAATTCCAAATTTGGTGGAATAGACAAAAAAAGTTGCACCATTTTCTTACAGGTTCTGCGTTCATGACTTGCACTTCGTGGTCCTAATAATACATCTCTATTATTGTTTCGGACACTGGGATCTTGGAGATGAGAAGTTTTAACAATTTTGTTATGTCTTAATGCCTTTCAAAAAAATGTAAAATGTTAGCAAAAAAAATGTCTTTGTATTCCATCTTCCGACACTCTGACCTTTTTGATACTTTGTATACATAACTGAGTAAGGTGTCATTTTTTGTGGGACAATCTGATGTCTTTGTTGGTCCTCTTATGAGAACTGAAAAACCTATTGATCACTTTTTATTCAAAACTTTATTATTGGTTAGAGGGCGAAATTAGCCTTCTCGTTCACCACAAGAGATGATTATCTTTATATTTTGATAAGCTGGCTGATCTATTGGAGTCTGGATTTATTTACATCAATCAGTCCTTGACCTGTTCCATCCTCCTTGATTGCTATGAACAGCAATGGCGATATCACCCGTTGGGGCAGGGGCACTGGCCATAGCTCCAGTGATGAGGAAGCCTGTTGTACAGGCAGTCCCTGGGTTACGTACAGGATCCGTTCCGTAGGTTTGTTCTTAAGATGAATTTTTATGTCGGAACTGTATATTTTGTCCTAGTGACAATTGGAGTTTCAATATTTTTTGCTGTAGTTGGACCAAGGATTATCAATAAAACTTCATTACAGGCACCTTACAGCTGATCATTGCAGTCTGAAATGATGAAAGGTCACAGTGGGCAGAGGGGTCTGTCTTTAACTAGGCGTCGTCTGCAAGGCAGGTGTCCTTAAGTAGGGGACTGCCCGAATCTCTGCTCACCAGAATAACGTGCTAAGTTAATTCCTGTGATCAAGGTTCGGATCGGAAGATCCCTTCAGCGTACGTAGTGATTTACACTGACTGTACTCACTCCTGGGCAAGAGGACTTAGAGGTCCAATCACAACTGCTATCTCTCGAATCCTACAGCTAGAGCAATAACCACGCAAATTTTTACTGGAGCATGCAATAAGGTGTAGAGATGCCCTGACATTCAGTAACTGATGTTACCATCCATATCAATGGCCAAGTATGATATAAACTCCATAGAGATCCTTCCCATTTATGTATATGTACATGTGATGGGTGAATTAGCTATGGTGTCTTTTACAACATGGACCAATTATTAGCATTCAAGGTCTAATAGTATTTTCTACACTCTCTATATATACTGACAATTTACTGAGGTTGTTGCATTTGAAAGACAAGTAGTAATTTTGTGGGCAGAACCAATATTCATACAGATGTCTTCTGGCAGTGCACTTAGAAGCTTACTAGTGTCACTGATGCATAAAGCTTAATTTAAGTATAGGCTTTAAGTTCTCTATCATTGACATCCATAAAGATAGGCCACATTATTCTAAAAAACTGCAATATACAAATAAGTAAAGAGAAGGAAGCTATAAAAAGTAGTGTAATCACCTGAAAGACAATCAATATGTTTTAAGAAAAAACAGCGATATTTCCATCACTTAAAGTCAAAGAAACAAAGAAACACAGATTAGTCGGCTGTTGACTCTCATTGTTTGACTTTAGTGAAAACGTTAAAGTAAATCTACCATCAAAATCAAGCATGACAAACCAGGGACCCTTACTCATAGACCTAGGCACTGTGACTGTGGTAATCTTCTTATATTTGTTATCCACAACCTCCTTCCTTCTAACAACAACTTTTAGAATTATGCTAATGAGCCTAAGGGGCTCTGATGGCGTTACCAGAACCTCGGTGCTGGAAATTCACAGGCCGTTACAAAAAGAAGAGCATGTCTCACCCAACACCCTGTTCTCTTCCTCCTCCCTCTGTCCAATCTAGCAGCAGCAAGAAGTGCAGGGGAAGGGGAGACCTCTGCTCATTGTAACATCCTGTGAAACTACAGCACTAAGGGGCTCTGGAAACACCCACCAGAGCCCTTCAGGCTTATTAAAATAATTATAAAAGTTGATTTTAGAAGGAAAGAGGCAATGGATAACAAATATAACATTACCACAGTCACAGTGCCCGGATCTATGAGTAAGTGTCCTTGGTTTATCATGCTTGATTTTGATGGTAGATTTCCTTTAAATTGACATAAAACCATTTCACTGCAATATTCCACATGCTAAAAAGTCCCCTGTCAGTCTCAATTTAGCACCCAACCAATGGATGGCCACACAGACATACAACACAGATATCTTGTGACAGAGTTTGACACAAATGGAGCCATCTTGTGCTACATATTTCAGGATAACTTGAGTCAACAGGATAGTTAAAGGGAATCTATCAGAAGTTTTAACCATAGAAAGCTGCAGACAGTGGCATTGGATATCTGTTTAACCACAACTAGTAGCAGCAGGGCTGTGAAAAAAGTATTTATATTCCATGATTGTAGCTGGACACTGTGGTGCACAGCCATTCCTCTTTCAATATTATCTTTTTACAGGAGACACTTCTAATGGGATATAGGAAAGAGGTACCATATATACTCGAGTATAAGCCGTCCCGAGTACAAGCTGAGACCCCAAAAACTGGGAAAACCTTTTGACTTGAGTATAAGCAGAGGGTGGGAAATGCATTGGTCACAGCCCCCCCAGTATATAGCCAGCAAGCCCCCAGTAGTATATAGCCAGCCTGCCCCAATGTAGTATACAGCCAGCCCATCCTGCCCCTGTAGTATACAGCCAGCCCATCCTGCCCCCTGTAGTATACAGCCCAGCCTGCCCCCTGTAATATACAGCTAGCCCAGCCTGCCCCCTGTAGTATACAGCCAGCCCAGCCTGCACCCAGGTAGTATACAGCCCCCCAGCCTGCCCCTGTAGTATACAGCCTGCCCCCAGAGTAACAGCCAGCCCAGCCCCCCCTGTAAGTATACAACCAGCGCACTGCCTCTGTAGATACAACCAGCCAGTTCGCCTCCTGTAGTATACAGCCAACACACCTGCCAATTGTGTATACAGATGAAGGCCAGCTGACCCCCTGTAGATACACGAGCCCGCCTGCCCCTGTAGTATACAAGCAGCCAAGTATGCACTTAAAAAAAAAAAACAAAACTTATTATAATTAACCTCCAGCGGCCCCGATGCTCGTGCTGCTCCCCCGACTATCCAAATGCGCTCCTCTTCTGTCTTACATGCGGCTCCTATTCGTTTCTTGTCTTCTATACAGAGGAAGGACGTGCCATGTGTATCTTCCGGCTGGAGAATACGTTCGGTCATCCAGCGGAACACGCATAATAGTATGCGCCGGCAAGGAGTAAAATGTGGTGGGTGGGGGGGGGTTGTATTTTTTTGGGTGGGTTGGTGGTGCGTGGTGTGTGCCGTGTCGGGTGTGTTGTGGTGTGGGGGGGTAGCGGAGGGTGGCGTGTTGTGGTTGTTGGGTGTGTGTTTGGTCTGGGGGGTGTAGGCGTGTTCGTCGCTGGTTCTTTTTCTCCTTTCTGGGCACAGTCTTCCTTATTCCTTTCCTCCTTTCCCCCCATGTCCTATCGTTTTTTTTCCCTTCTGTGTATTGGTCCTCCCTCCAATTTTTTCCTTTTTCACTTTTCCTTGCTTTTCCTCGTTCCCTCTCCTCCTCTCTATTACTTTGTTTTTTCACTACGGCCGGCATCCCTGCCTGCTGTACAGAAAAACGAAGACAGAAGAGAGCGTGGGAAGACAGAAGAGGAGCGCTCGATGAGTATATAAAGTTATTATTTTTATTGACTCGTGATCACCCGAGGTGAGGTTTAGCACATTTTTTGTCTGAAAAACTCATCTTATACATGAGGTATATACGGTAAGTAGGGTTAGCAGTATGAAAAAAAATGAAAATTGGAGCAGCAGCAGTCATGGCCCCCAAAACAAGTGAATTGGTATAAACACATATATATTTTTATAGACATAAATACAATTTTCTGTCAAATAATAGACTTTAATGAAAAACAAAAGGCTTATGAGGGAAGCTTATAGAATAACCCTACAGAATGCTGGTTTTACTTGTGGTGGGATGGCAGATTATGCGATTATTATCTGAGGTGCTACAACTTGTCAAAAGGAAAATCACTATTTTTGATTTGAAAGGCATTAAAATTCCATAAAATGACAAGTAACATCGATGGAACTTGTATTTTGATGCTACACATCAGCAGGACTAAAAAACACTTTATTCTCAAATACAACTTTTCTTTCCTCCGCACAACATTTTACATTTAACATTCAAGTCAACTCTTGGTAAACTCCCTAGGCGCCGGCTTAATGTTCACAATCCTTTCTCAGAACAGTTCATTGTATCTGACAGTACAATCCAATGGGAAAAGGGCTGCATAGAGTAGAATTGGGAATACTGACAAACATCACAGATCTAGTGAGATGTCAGACCTTGTCTAATGGCGCTTTTCATCAGACGATCTCCCCTGGGTGCCGCGGCTCATACTCAGTGTGGTGTTCTTCATGCTTTAAAGTTCAAGAGTAACATGCAGAGCGGTCGGAGTGTAGATAACTGGTCTATCAGGATATGCAAATGGAATTAAAAAGACATGTATAGGAATCAGGGACGAGTCTCCGCCTGAGGCGACCTATAGAACAGCGCCCCCTCCATCGAGAAGTAATATATCCGGTTTATTTTAGGTAGGTTCTCCATGCAGTGTCTCACACATGCTCCCCATGGGTATGGAAAGACAACTATTTTAGGTGTCAGGGCCTGCTTATAACAGGTGACTGTAGTCCCGATCCTGCCCCCCCCCATCTTACTGCAGGTTGTGCTTTTGAGGCAAGAGGCTTAACTTGCCTCCAAGGTAAGCAACGCTGCATAGAACTATACACTTTACATGCTGATGGATGGAAGTGTTGATTTGTGAGGCTTAGATTAATATTTAACCTAGCAGAAACACGAAAGTCTCCAACCAAGCATTGTAAGATGAATTAATTGCCATATGTTCCATATTGTATTAAGAAAGGTAATGGGTATAAAAGGAGGGGGGGGGTTTAGAAGGACAACTATCACTAAGCTATGACTTTGTCCTTCTAAAAACTGTGGTTAAAGGGGGTTGTACCAAGTTACTGTTATACAAAACAATCTGATTGGGGTCCAGTGAGACTGCTTGGACTTCACAGGGGTAAGACTGCTTGGATCCCGGTCGAGCTGTTGTCCACTCATCATATACGAATGGGACTGGCACAAAATAGCGAGAACGTGTGTTGGTAATTACCAGTGCTCCTTATTGAGGGGGCAGCGAAGGTAAGCCCAGCCACCATGCAAGTCAGTACTGAGAATGAGAACCCAGTCTTATGATTGGTGGGAGTCGGCTACCGTGATGGTGGGGTGTTCATTTTGTGATCAAAGGGTCCATGGAGAGTAATAAGGTATCCATGATCAACATTTCTGCACCTCTTTTTTACTCTTACGTACAATGAAACAAGGTAGTGAGCTCATGTACAGGCAGTCCCGACTTACAGACGACCCCTAGTACAAAACGGACCTCTGGTAATTGGTAATACTGTACTTAGCCCCAGGCTACAATAAACAGCTATAACAGTAATCAAAGGGTTGCAATGAAGCTTTATTATTACCGTATATACTTGTATAAGCCGAGTTTTTCAGCAAAAAAATGCAGGCAGGGATGCAGGCCATGTTATATCCTGGCTTGTACATGATATGATGCGGCCGCTCATGACGTCATAGTATGCGCTGGCGGGAGGAGAAAAATGACTGCGTCCCTGCCTATTGTACAAAGACCGAAGAGGAGCCCCTGGGAAGACAGAACAGGAGTGCGCTAAGCATCGGGGCTGGCAGGCCTGTATACTAAAGGGGGCAGGCTGGGTGGCTGGATACTATGGGGCAGGCTGGGTGGCTGTGTACTACAGGGGGACAGGGCTGGGCTGTATACTCACATGGGGGTGGGCGGTATACACATGGGGCTGGGTATACTACATAAGGGGTGGACTGTATACTACATGGGGGAGCCGGCTATATACTACTGGGGGCTTGCTGGCTATATACTGGGGGGGGGCTGGACCAATGCATTTCCCAACCTTCCTTATACTTGAGTCAATAGGTTTTTACCAGTTTTTGGGGGGAAAATTAGGGGTATCGGCTTATACTCGGTCAGTTATACTGGAGTAGAGTATCGGTAAAATGGTTCTTATGACAATCACATCCAATGTCACAGAGACCAAAAAAAAATGGCCGGGGTTACAATTATAAAGTAAACAGTTCCAATGTACGTACAAATCCAACATTAAGAACAAACTTACAGAACCTATTTTGTACGTAACCCGGAGACTGTCTGTACTCTTATAATCCCGTGTTGAATCTTCTATGGTGTTTATAAGTAGATAATACAGAGATTTATTTTTATTGAAGTAAACATGCAGAAGGAAAACATTCACACCCAACCGCTGGCAGGTAATCACGCTCTATGGATACAATAGCACACAGTTTAGGGTATATGCTAATGGACCATGGCTAATGTGATGAAAAAACCTACCATACACTCTAAAAATATAGCTTACAAATAGATAAATATGTTTATTAAGTCATAACAGCTCAAAAAGCAGAACACTTATGATCTAGGAGCTGTAATAATAAGGCAATATACTTCAACAATATTGAATGGTTGTATATTGTAGTAGGCCATTAGACCACCTAAGAGAATAAATACCCTAGGTGGCCTTTAAAAATAAAATTTAAACATTAAAACAACAAACCACAAAAATCTAAACTTAATTCGGGTGGCCATAAAGACAGAAAACGTTCAAACTGTCCAAATTTACCCTTGTTTCATTTTGCCACCCATAAAAAAGTAATCAAAAAGGACGTACAGTCATAAATTTTAGAAATGGAAACGTAAGTTCATCCCACAAAAAAAAACCAAACCCTTAAACAGCTCAGTAGCCCAGAGTTTTGGGAGTCAGGAATTGGGAAAAAAAAGTGATACATTAATGTATTCATTTGAATTGTGTTTATGTCTTTTCTATCCTATTTTAGACTTATTAAAAATGGTTTTAAAAAAATCTAATTGTTATGAATAAGATATGGTGAAGTCAAATAAAAATTGGTGTTTGTAAAAAGTTTTAAGAAAATAAAACTTATATTATGTTGCATCTCTATAATCACGTTGAATCAAAGAATAAAATGTGAGGTGTAATTTGCTCACAGACGTAGGAAATCTGTAAAACCAAATTCTATATGAAAATGGTTCTAACAATACTGTGCCGTGCATGATGCCAATGGCAGCCGTGAGCTAGCCACAGATTGCGCCAATTCAAAGCCGCCAAAACACTCCTGCGCATGAGACCTCGGTCATGCTTGCCATTGTTCTTGGGTGGTGATATGGCATGGTCTATATGTGATACAGAATTCTTTTCTGTGTGTCATCTATTGGCCCAAATTTACTAAGCAATCTACACCAGAATTCTGCAATAGATTGCACATAATACAAGCGCACACTGGTTGCACATGTATGTTATGGAAAATGTCTGCGGTAGTATGTGTTGTTCGCTGCGAACAACTGCGTGCAATAAGGGGCCATTCCAGTGCACTTCGACAGGCCGCACACATTTATATCGGATTCCACAGAAATGTGGCCCCTTCTTAAACTGAGTGCACTCTGGTTGCACTCAGTTCATGCACTTCAGGGCGTGTGACGCAATGTGGGGCATGCTGCACATTAGTGAGTTTGTGCAGTTCGCCTCACAATGTGCAATACATGTGAGCCACCGATTGGTGCAGAAGACTCTGTGATCGAATCCGTGATCAGTTTTAACCTGTTGTGCAATAAACTGGGGCACATTTTAGTCCACAACACTAATGCTAATCAATTCATTATCAGATAAAGACAATGATAATTTCGTCTATTTATTATTTTCTGTCAATAGAAGTAACGGCCATTAGATCTACAGAATAATAAGATTAATGGGGCTGATAAGGAAAATTAAAGGTTTAGAACAGATTCAGAAGATTCCCGACCAAAAGGCACAGTTCTCTTATAAAAACAAAACGATAGCCATTGCCCCCGCCTCCCGACTTTGGACAAAACCAACGTACAAGGAGACCATCCTTATAAATTGGGATGGGCATTAGTTCCTCCACAATATAGATATCTGTTTTTTTACAGGAAGAGTAGAGGGAATTTGGAATACCAGCACACAGGAGGTATTAAAAACGACAATCTAGACAGACGAGTAGATTTGTCTCATATCACGCCTTTAGTTATTCTGTTTACCCATCGGGTGGCCATAAAGACAGAAAACGTTCAAATGTCCAATTTACCTTTTATTATTTTGCCACCCATTAAATAAGCATATAAGGACGTACAGTTCCATAAATTTAGAAACGGATAGTAAGTTCATACAACAAAAAATCCAAAACCCTTACAGAGCTCCGTAGCCCAAGTTTTGGGAGGAGGAATTGGGGAAATGATGATACAGAGAATGAATTCATTATGAATTGTGTTTATGTCTTTTATTACTATTGAAGCACATTAAAAATGGTTAAAAAATTTCTTTTACTGACTAATGATATGTGAAGTCAAATAAAATTGGGATGGGCATTTAGTCTCAACCACAATATAGAATCTGTTTTTGTTTACAGTAAGAGTAGAAGGGAATTTGGAATACCAGACTACAGGAGGTATAAAAAGACAATTGACACAGACAGTAGCAGTTTTATCTCGATATAATGCCTTTTAGCTTCTTTTGTACCAATTGACTTTTTCGAATGGGGTTCAACAAACCCATCGTACAGCGGAGTTAGAGAAGACAGAATCATCAAAGAAGTGTTCATAGAAAGTTTTTTTAACAGTTTTTGATAAGATTCCGTCAGGTCCAAAACACTGTTGCCCAGTTCTCTTGGACAAGGAATATAACCGCTCTAGTCCTCTAAAACACATGATTTGCATACAAAGATTCTCTCTATTTCTTATGGTTTTTTTTATTTCTCCCCCCCTCATTCCTACAAAACTGGCATTAAGACACGTGAAGATAACCCCTTTTAAAGTTTCTTGAAGTGAAGTAGAAAAAATTCAGATGTATACGATTCCTAAAAATTTGTACCAATTACGAACCACAATAGATTCACTCACCAATGGGGTCGAGTCTTATTTACCGGTACATAGTGAGAGAGAGAGCGATGGACTGATGAATTCAGTCCATTGTATTTCCAAAAGTTGCAAGGAGCCCAGCCTGCCCCCTGTAGTATACAGCGAGCCCAGCCTGCCCCCTGTAGTATACAGCCAGCCCAGTCTGCACTTAAAAAAAAAAAACTTATATACTTAACCTCCAGCGGCCCCGATGCTCAGTGCTGCTCCCGATGTATCCAATGCGCTCCTCTTCTGTCTTCCCTGCGGCTCCTCTTCTTTCTTCAGTCTTCTATACAGCAGGCAGGGACGTGGCCATGTTATCTTCCGGCTGGAGCATACTTTCGGTCATCAGCGGCCGCATCATAGTATGCGCCGGCCAGGAAGATAACATGGCCGCATCCCTGCCTGCTGTACAGAAAACCGAAGACAGAAGAGGAGCCGCTGGGAAGACAGAAGAGGAGCCGCTCCGATGAGTATATAAACTTATTATTTTTTTGACTCGTGTATAAGCCGAGGTGGGGTTTTTCAGCACATTTTTTGTGCTGAAAAACTCATCTTATACATGAGGATATATACGGTAAGTAGTGGTTAGCAGTATGAAAAAAATGAAAATTGGAGCAGCAGCAGTCATGGCCCCCAAAACAAGTGAATTGGTATAAATACATATATATTTTTATAGACATAAATACAATTTTCTGTCAAATAATAGACTTTAATGAAAAACAAAGGCTTATGAGGGAAGCTTATAGAATACCCTACAGAATGCTGGTTTTACTTGTGGTGGGATGGCAGATTATGCTGATTATTATCTGAGTGCTACAACTTGTCAAAAGGAAAATCACTTATTTTTGATTTGAAAGGCATTAAAATTCCATAAAATGACAAGTAACATCGATGGAACTTGTATTTTGATGCTACACATCAGCAGGACTAAAACACTTTATTCTCAAATACAACTTTTCTTTTCCTCCGCACAACATTTTACATTTAACATTCAAGTCAACTCTTGGTAAACTCCCTAGGCGCCGGCTTAATGTTCACAATCCTTTCTCAGAACAGTTCATTGTATCCTGACAGTACAATCCAATGGGAAAAGGGCTGAATCAGAAGTAGAATTGGGAATACTGACAAACATCACAGATCTATGTGAGATGTCAGACCTTGTCTAATGGCGCTTTTCATCAGACGATCTCCCCTGGGTGCCGCGGCTCATACTCAGTGTGGTGTTCTTCATGCTTTAAAGTTCACAGAGTAACATGCAGAGCGTCGGAGTGTAGATACTGGCTATCAGGATATGCAAATGGGAATTAAAAAGAACATGTATAGAATCAGGGACGAGTCTCCGCCTGAGGCGAGCTATAGAACAGCGCCCCCTCCATCGAGAAGTAATATATCCGGTTATTTTTTTAGGTAGGTTCTCCATGCAGTGTCTCACACACATGCTCCCATTGGGTATGGAAAGACACTATTTTTAGGTGTCAGGTCCTGCTTATAACAGGTGACTGTAGTCCCGATCCTGCCCCCCCCCCCCATCTTACTGCAGGTGGTGCTGTCTGAGGCAAGAGGCTCAACTTGCCTCAAAGGTAATGCAACGCTGCATAGAACTATCCACTTTACATGCTATGGATGGAAGTGTTGAATTTGTGAGGCTTAGATTAATATTTAACCTAGCAGAAACATGAAAGTCTCCATACCATAAGCATTGTAAGATGAATTAATTGCCATTTATGTTCCATATTGTATTAAGAAAGGTAATGGGATAAAAGGAGGGGGGGTTTAGAAGGAACTGCATCAACTAAAGCTATGACTTTGTCCTTCTAAAAACTGTGGTTTAAAGGGGTTGTACCAAGTTAATTGTTATCACAATAACAATCTGATTGGGGTCCAGTGAGACTGCTTGGACTTCACAGGGGTAAGACTGCTTGGATCCCGGTCGAGCTGTTGTCCACTCTCATATAGCGAATGGGACTGGCAAAAATAGCGAGAACTGTGTGTCTGGTAATTACCAGTGCTCCTAGTATTGAATGGGGCAGCAGAAGGTAAGCCCAGCCCACCATGCAAGTCAGTTACTGAGAATGAGAACCCCAGTCTTATGATTGGTGGGAGTCGGCTACCGTGATTGGTGGGTGTTCATTCTTGTGATCAGAGGGGTCCATGGAGCTAATAAGGTATCCATGATCAACATTTCTGCACCTTCTTTTTTACTCTTACTGTACAATGAAACCATGTAGTGAGCTCAATGTACAGGCAGTCCCCGACTTACAGACGACCCCTAGTTACAAACGGACCTCTGGTAATTGGTAATTTACTGTACTTTAGCCCTAGGCTACAATAAACAGCTATAACAGTAATCAAAGGTGTCTGCAATGAAGCTTTATTATTACCGTATATACTCGTGTATAAGCCGAGTTTTTCAGCAAAAAAATGCAGGCAGGGATGCGGCCATGTTATCTTCCTGGCTTGTACATGATATGATGCGGCCGCTCATGACGTCATAGTATGCGCTGGCCGGGAGATAAAATGACTGCGTCCCTGCCTATTGTACAAAGACCGAAGAGGAGCCCCTGGGAAGACAGAACAGGAGCTGCGCTAAGCATCGGGGCTGGGCAGGCTGTATACTAAAGGGGGCAGGCTGGGCTGGCTGTATACTATAGGGGGCAGGCTGGGCTGGCTGTGTACTACAGGGGACAGGCTGGCTGTATACTACATGGGGGCTGGCTGTATACTACATGGGGGCTGGCTGTATACTACATAAGGGCTGGCTGTATACTACATGGGGGCAGCCGGCTATATACTACTGGGGGCTTGCTGGCTATATACTGGGGGGGGGGCTGTGACCAATGCATTTCCCAACCTCTGCTTATACTTGAGTCAATAGGTTTTACCAGTTTTTGGTGGTAAAATTAGGGGTCTCGGCTTATACTCGGGTCAGCTTATACTTGAGTAGATACGGTAATACTGGTTCTTATGACAATCCAACATCCAATTGTCACAGAGACCAAAAAAAAATAGGCCGGGGTTACAATTATAAAGTAAACAGTTCCAATTTACGTACAAATCCAAATTAAGAACAAACTTACAGAACCTATTTTGTACGTAACCCGAGGACTGTCTGTACTCTTATAATCCCAGTGTTGATATCCTCTCTATGTGTTTATAAGTAGATAATACAGAGATTTATTTTTTATTGAAGTAACCATGCAGAAGAAAACATTCACATCCCAACCTGCTGGCAGGTAATCACGCTCTATGGATACAATTAGCACACAGTTAGGAGTCTATGCTTAATGGACCATGGCTAATGTGATGAAAAAACCTACATTACATCTAAAAATATACTATTACATATAATAATAAATATGTTTATTAAGTCATAACAGCTCAAAAAAGCAACACTTATGACTCTAGGAGCTGTAATAATAAGGCAATATACTTCAACATAATTGAATGGTTGTATATTGTATAGGCCATTAGACCACCTAAAGAATAAATACCCTAGGTGGCCTTTAAAAAATAAATTTAAACATAAAACAACAAACCAACAAAATCTAAACTTAATTCGGGTGGCCATAAAGACAGAAAACGTTCAAATGTCCAAATTTACCCTTTTTCATTATTTTGCCACCCATAAAAAAGTAATCAAAAGGACGTACAGTTCCATAAATTTTAGAAATGGAAACGTAAGTTCATCCCACAAAAAAACCAAACCCTTAAACAGCTCAGTAGCCCAGAGTTTTGGGAGTCAGGAATTGGGGAAAAGATGATACATAGAATGTATTCATTTTGAATTGTGTTTATGTCTTTTCTATCCTATTTTAGACTTTAAAAATGGTTTAAAAAATTCTATTTTATTGACTAATGATATGTGAAGTCAAATAAAAATTGGTGTATAAAAAGTTTCTTAAGAAAATAAAACTATATTAATGTTGCATCTCTATAATCACTTTGAATCAAAGAATAAAGTGATGGTGTAATTTGCTCCACAGAGTGAAATCTGTAAAACCAAATTCTATATGAAAATGGTGCAACAATACTGTGCCGTGCATGATGCCAATGGCAGCCGTGAGCTAGCCACAGTATATGCGGCCAATTCAAAGCCGCCAAAAACACTCCTGCGCATGAGACCTCGGTCCAGTGCTTGCACATGGTTTCTGGTGATTATGTGCATTGGTCATATTATGTGATACAGATATTCTTTTCTGTGGTCATCTTATTGGCCCAAATTTACTAAGCAATCTACACCAGAATTCTGCCATAGATTGCACATAAATACAAGCGCACACTGGTTGCACATGTAGTTATGAACTGTCTGCGGTAGTATTGTGTTGTTCGCTGCGACACAATGCCGTGCACCTAAAGGGGCATTCCAGTGCACTTCGCACAGGCCGCCACATTTATATCGGAATTCCAACAGAAATGTGGCCCCTTAAACTGAGTGCACTCTGGTGCACTCAGTTCATGCACTTCAGGCGTGTGTGACGCAATGTGGGGCATGCTGCACATTAGTGAGTTTGTGCAGTTCGCCTCACTAATGTGCAATAAATGTGAGCCACCGATTGGTGCCATAAGACTCTGTGATCGACTCCGTGATCTAGTTTTACCTGTTGTGCAATAAACTTGGGCACATTTTAGTCACACAACCTAATGCTAATCAATTCATTATTCAGTATAATAAGAAAATGATAAGTTTCGTCTATTTATATATTTTTCTGTCAATAGAAGTACAGGCCATTAGATTATACAGAAATAATAAGATTAGAATGGGGCTGATAAGGAAAATTAAAAGGTCTAGAACAGATTCAGAAGATTCCCTGACAAAAGGCAAAGTTCTACCTTAATAAACAAAACGAGTCCATTGCCCCCTCCTCCCGACTTTGGACAAAACAACGTACAAGGAGCCATCCTTATAAATTTGGGATGGGCATTTAGTTCCATCCACAATATAGAATCTGTTTTTTTTACAGTAAGAGTAGAAGGGAATTTGGAATACCAGACTACAGGAGGTATTAAAAACGACAATCTAGACAAGACAGTAGCTAGTTTTGTCTCAATATCACGCCTTTTAGCTTCTTTTTACCAATCGGGTGGCCATAAAGACAGAAAACGTTCAAATGTCCAAATTTACCCTTTTTCATTATTTTGCCACCCATAAAAAGTAATCAAAAGGACGTACAGTTCCATAAATTTTAGAAACGGATACGTAAGTTCATCCCACAAAAAATCCAAACCCTTACAGAGCTCAGTAGCCCAGAGTTTTGGGAGTCAGGAATTGGGGAAATGATGATACAGAGAATGAATTCATTATGAATTGTGTTTATGTCTTTTCTATACTATTGAAGACATTAAAAATGGTTTAAAAAATTCTATTTTACTGACTAATGATATGTGAAGTCAAATAAAATTTGGGATGGGCATTTAGTTCCATCCACAATATAGAATCTGTTTTTTTTACAGTAAGAGTAGAAGGGAATTTGGAATACCAGACTACAGGAGGTATTAAAAACGACAATCTAGACAAGACAGTAGCAGTTTTATCTCGATATCATGCCTTTTAGCTTCTTTTTACCAATCTTAGACTTTTTTCGAATGGGGTTTCACCAACCCATCCAGTACAGCGAGAGTTAGAGAAGACAGAATCATCAAAGAAGTGATTCATAGAAAGTTTTTAACAGTTTTTGATAAGATTCAGTTCAGGTCCAAAACACTGTTGCTCCAGTTCTCTTGGACAATGGAATATAACCGCTCTAGTCCTCTAAAACACTGATTTTTCATACAAAGATTCTCTCTTATTTCTTTATGGGTTTTTTTTTATTTTCCCTCACCCTCTCTCCCAAAACTCTGGCATTAAGCACAGCTGAAGATAAACCCCATTTTAAAAGTTTCTTCTGAAGTGAAGTAGAAAAAAATTCAGATGTATACGATTCCTAAAAATTTGTACCAAATTTACGAACCAACCAATAGATTCACTCACCAATGGGGCGAGTTCTATTTACCGTACATAGGTAGAGAGATGTAGCTATGGACATGATGGAATCAGCCATTTTATTTCCAAAAGTTGCAAGGTGTGGTAATTTTACCAACACAAAAAGGTGACCCATTTTCAACTTTGTCAGCCTCTGGACAAAATTATTGGTAATAAACGGTATCAGAGATATCAGAGATATTGATGTAGGTATTTTCTTATACAATACACCTATCTGAAATATTCCATACCAGAAATAGGCCCCCGCATGCTGTCTGTTGACATGTAATTGTCGTACCTTTTGATGCCAAGCTGCTGTTAGGCTCATATTTCTCAATTAGCAGCTGGACTTGTTCCTGTTTCAGTGGTGGATACAGAATTTCATTTAGCCGTGGATCCCGCTGCTTGAAGTTAATGAATTCTGTCATCTGGTCAACAGTGAGGTATGGTTTACTCTTCGTGCCACTGCAAAACAGCAATATTAATATATATCACTGACACAATGGTATTCAGGAATAATAAACATTACCATCATACACGCTAATGAGGACATAGCCCGAAAGATAGAACAGACACAATCCATCTCAATATCTCCACTCCCAATTATACAAGTGTGATATGTGACATCCCTGGGCGAATGTTGGCACGTTAGAAATCTAAATTTAGAGAAGCAAAGTTGTGATAGCACAGAAATTATTCAAATAGTCCTTTATTTTTTTGTCTCCAAATAAAATTTTTTCATGTCAACTAATTGGATGTGTATCCTCCCTTAATGAAGTTGTGTGCCACCAGTGCTCCATTCAAGTGGGTCCAAGCTTGTTGGGCTTATTGGCTTGTTGGGGGTAAAAGTGATGCAACTGGGCATGAGTGTCATTAGTGGCACAATTTTTCTGGTAGACTTTAGAATTTCTCATAATAAAAGTCTAAAATAACACTGAAAACTGGTCATCAATGTAATGACAAATAAAAGGAGGGCAACATCTTAAAGACGTAATGAAATCTCATGTTTTTTAAACCTTTCCATCTAATGCCATACATTTATGGATATGTGGATCTATTCACTACTCACAAAAAGTTAGGGACATATAGTTTTCAGATGAAGTTTATAGAATTCATAAAAAGTTCACGAGGAAATGGAATTATATCATGGAAGTAGGGCATTTAAAAAAAGCATACAATGGTGATATCCTCACCTCAAACCATTAATTGAAACAAAGGCCAACAACAGTTGAGCTGATGGGCCCCAGTGCCAAGTCTGTGCTAGGCCCCCAACTATAATCTATGGTTTATAGTAGCCTACTCACATGGTAAAGTGACAACTTATGGGCCCCCTAAGCCTCTTGGGCCCTGTTGCAACTGCACAAACTGCACCCCTTCGAGTTATGCCCTTGGTGGTGGGTATACCACACAAAAAGTTTCAATGTCCCAATAACTTTTTATATAGCTTGGGGCATCAACAACGATGTCTCATGCTGTTCACGGTGGATTATTTGTCTGCTAAGGCATGACATCCCAATATTTTTGATGGGTAGCTTTTGAGACTGAGAGAAAAAACTTAGATCCAGTGCAAGTAGTAGATGATTCCTTCTGTATGAAAATACATTTTTATTCAAACATCTTGTATCAAAAAATGTTTAAATGAGAGCATCAAGCACTGAGCCAACTTTTTTCTCTCTGGAAGGTGTGTCATGATTATCTTGGATGGGTCAGCATCTAAGATTTTTTTAATGAACTTGGCCTTTAGTTCATTGAGTTTCTGGGATACAGATATATGTGCCTCTACATAGTGACTCCACTTATTTTGTATATTTTCAATGGAATTCAGGTCTGATGAAATGCAGGCCACCCCATTTGAGGATGATGTGACATCAATGAACTAGAGCATTGTTGTACATGAAGATGAAATGAAACATGTTATGTTCATGCAGAGGTAGAAAGACTGGATTAATGATGTTATTCAAGAAGAATGGGGTGTCACCAGTGGGCTTGTACCATTAACAAAATATAAGGCAGTTCAGTATAGTCGAGATACAACTGCCCACACTATACCACCACCAACAACAGTGGCAACAAGGTCTGATGTATAGCACTCTCTTTGACATCTCCAACATGAGTTGGTGTAAATAATTTGTGCTCAGAGTGAATCAACTTTCATCAGTGAAGAGCCCTGAGGTCCACTTGTTCCTTGTCCAACATAGATGTTTCCAGGCCCATGCAACACGTTGAAGCCTGTCCCTGGCGGTGTGGTCAGGCACACTTGCAGGTCATCTGGCATGCAGACCACAATGAAGTCAACAGTTCTGAATGGAGTTGTGCGCTATTTATCATTCCAATAGGGCATTGTTCCCAATGAAACAGTCATCAGTGTGAGATGCGAACAAAGGAATTCAATGTCTTTCGGTGATTGGGTGATTTATGGGTCAAACACTGTTGTGAATGTTGCCATTAAGCAACTTAGAGACCATCAACTTGTGCACAAAAATAATAAAAATCGTTTGACTTGTGCATTACAAAATTTTAGAGAAAGTCACATTAAGTTCACATGGAAAGCTTAGAGTTTAGGTTCACCCTGAAGTCAAATACCCCAAGTAGTGTATGTATAACCGTACACCTCATTTTATTCCCTAAAACAATTAGGACACTGTATTTACTGACCTAATCATTTTTGGGTTGGTCTTTCTTGGTGTAAACTATAAAGAGATAATTAGAACTTGAGAGATTTTTAGTTGTTTTACCAAAGTCCAACATCCCACATAATATTCTACAAAAGAAAAGGTAGGTGTTCCTTACAACTCTGCGAATATGTTGTCTATCTCAGGTCGAGGACAAATGTTGTTTAAGAAGATTCTATATGCCTCCGGTGTGAAGTCATCTTGAGGGATGGAATCGCTCTGCAGAATAAAAAAGAAAACATGATTCAGAATAAGTTATTTTGGTTATAATCATAACATAATCCGAATCTGAACAATATAGGGATAAAGTAGTAGGAAGCTGAGTAATGATAATTTTATATTAAATGGCATGCAAATTAATAGGCGAATTATAAAAGTTAAATTAATAATACCTTGTGCCATCATTGTTTCATGGATCCTCATATGTGAGTGATCCATTAAAAATGGTTTCTCTAATTTTTAAAGGAAACCTATGGGGAATCTGATGCCTGCCTCTGCCCTAATCTGTAATTTAATAACTTGTTAAAAACTTTCTTTTAGTAATATGTAAATTAACTGCAGAGGCTAGTGGGGCTTGGTTTAGCCTTAGCTCCCAGTGCCCGGCAAGGCTAGTACACACCCCAGAAGCCTTACCAGTTAATTTACATACATTTCTAAAATAAAGTTTTTTAACAATTTATGTTAGGTTTCAGGATTATTAAATTGCAGATTAGGGCAGAGGCAGGAGGAATCTACCATCAGATCTATTTCTGATAGTAGATTCCTTATGGTAGGTTTCCTTTAATGCAGTGGTTGCCTGGTTGTGTACAATGATCCATTAAAAAGTATTGCACTTAGGGCAGCTGTACACCGTCCGTTCATACAACGACTGTTTTCACTGTCATGAGCCCTTATTCCAAAAAAAAAAAAATATGAATAAATTGACAAAGGGGAGTTTTTAGTAGTTGCCTCTCTACATATTCTGATACAGTCCAATGTTGTCAATTCCAAAACTTGTAGAGTCACAAGACTTTTTCAAGAAGTATGTAAGTTACAGATACACTGATATAAAGTAGTTATGACATATACAAAAGATATCTCAAATACATGATGGATGCGAGTCCCACCTCTGGGACCCTCTCTTATCACTAAACAAGGGTGTGCAAAACCAAAACAATAGTTTCAACCACTTGGGATCAACCATGTCCCATTTGAAAAAGACAACCAAGCAAATATAATAAGCTATAAGTGATCTCTGGTGATTCTCACACATCACTGCACTGTGTGGGAGAAACTGTTTAATGAGATTAATTGAGTTTATTAATGCTATAAACATGCGATGGGATTGTCATATCTTGTCAGTCCTCAACTATGTTCTATGATAACATACAATATAACATAGCTAAAGGGGTTTTCGCACTTTAAAAACAACCTCTAAAGAGCCGATAATTCTAAAACAATGGTAGTTGGGGTTATTTATTTTACTATTAGCCCCAGATGGTGTGAAATTAAAAAATAACCTTTAAGTAACTTGGTCCTTACCTCTGGTTTTAAGTGTTTTTTCCACAAATCAAAGTTAGGCGCTATCCACAGGATAAGGCCTAACCTGCTGATCGGTGGGGGTCTCATTGATAAGATCACGTAAACTAGGCATCCGATGGGGTCCTAGTTACCTCAATCTGGCCCCTCGTTGCTCCCAGAGAGTAATGGAGCAGACAGCTGCGCATGACCGTTCTGCTCCAAACATCGCGTGTTTTAGGCACCTTTCACCTTTTTTTTTTGTCGTATGCTACCCGTACCGTACTGTTTTGATACGTGTAGCGTACAGCCACATGCATTTCAATGGGCAAAACATCCACACATTTGACATATTGCCCAGGGTCCCGCACTGTACACGTGAAAGAGGTACAGATAGCTTGCTCTATCTTTCCCTGTAAGTACAGCAGTGCCACAATGCACAATGCCCCTTCTCTCTCCACCACGCGCCTGTATGCTTGCCTGGACAATTGTGTGAAAGAGACCTTAGGTTATAGTGGGTTTGAGCTGTCAATGTGATATCACTGCTGAGTTTCTATATTACAACAGTAGCCATCAGTAATGGGAGTAACCATTCGAACCGGTGGTGAGGATCAAGGTCGCTATAAATTCATATTATTTTTAGGTCATCTGGGATCAATGGTGAAAAAATAGCAATCCTGAACATTGCCTTCAATGTACTAGATTCCATCATCCCTATTGTATAATGGAGAGTTCCCGCTCCATTACATGATGACTTTTGTCCGGACCAGTTGTAGTGCAGTGTTTTAACTAAAAAATTATGTCTTATCTACAAAAAAGTTTATAAATGTTTGATTAATGGGGGTGTCCTATCAAGAGAAATGGGTTTCCCAAAGCAACAGTCTTAATAAAACAGCATTACACATGCATGAACATAACACTTTATTCACTTTATAGCCTATCAGTCCTATTAGATGATTCCAACATCCACTATAGATCAGCTGAGCCGCAGTGAGATGATTCAGCCACTTCTCTTAGAAGGTAGTTGTCTGTTTTCTATTATTTTCTATCTGAATAGGATAGGATGATAATGGCTGTTCCGTGGAGGTCCTGGGTGGTGGACCCCTGACCTACTCTTAGATCAAAAATCCCATTTAAGCAATACCCTATCAAATATTAAATTGTGCTCCCTAGAGCAGTATAAAGTATACAGTATGTTCTTCCATATTTTTTTGGAAACTTTAATAACTTTACTTGTCAGTTCTCAAGTACATAGTATGGTAACAATTAAAAATGAATCACATAGATGCTGTATGCCATATGTAATACCATATGGTAATGTCATGCACTACATGAGAACAAACAACACACCGATTTTCTTTCTTTTTAAAAAGCTCTTAACACAGATAAAGGGGTTTATAAGGATTAGCAAAACAGCTCCACTTATTTTCATGGGTTGTGTGTGGTATTGCAGTTGTGCCCCATTCACTGTGATGCGAGACACACATCTTGAACTGATGTTGTGCAGATTTTGAAATATTTTAAAGAGCTCCCCCTAATGGTAGCTTTAAGCAAAGAGAATCTTATAATTTAATTATATGGCTGTACAGTGCACATAAAATTCATATGAATATATCAAATCAAACACAAAAATCTGGAGAATCTACCACCATTACCCCTTATTACACCATGATGGATATACAGTATTCATCATGATCGAGTCCCCATAAGCCTACTGAGACAAAAAGACAAAAAACTGGGTCTCTCAGAATGTAAAAATGTGTCTCATTTGCCCAATATTCTAGTATGAAACATTTGGTTTAAAGTAATCAATTGTGTTCATAAAGCCTTATATAGGACCACCAAAAAATTGTCTATTATTTAATATAAAACTAATAAAAACTGCAGCCCAAAACAAATCTAATCTTTCAATACAATTTCGAAACTTTCCAAAGTATCTGGGGGATTGTCCTAAAATAACCAGAGAGAGCTCTAGAAGGTCAGACTGTATACCTAAGGATTTTGTTTTCTGTTAGAAAGTGTCTTTATACTTTAATAAAATTCAGACGGACGATGGGTTCAGTTCTACTGCATATTGCTGTGCTAAGACCTGAAAGACTGACAGGTGCGATAGGCTACAACTTTATCATAGAGAAAAAATAATAATAAAAAGAATAAATGTCAAAAACTGGGTAATAAAAAATCATAGGTAAAAGTTAAAGATTTTTTATTTCTAGTTACTGTAATACAAATATTGCAAGATACCCTTTATCATCAAAATCAATGCACTTCAATCATTTTAATCTCCTTTCTTTATACGGTCCTAATTGCACATACCCCGTGTAGATGGCACTGGTATAACGATTATGGTAGGGGCACTTTTCAGAGGACTATGCAATCTTGAAACACAGTTCCTTTAATATTGCACTTGGATTGTGTTTCTATGTGGAACAGAACCAGAGGTATCCAGTGTTAAATTTGAAGTCAGATCTGTGGAGACAATGCTATTTTGTAGTCATTGGAGGAAGGGGGGGGGGGGAATTGTGCTTTTGGCCCATGCCCCTCTCACTGCATATATATAACAGCTTCGGCCTCCTGATATATCCGGAGGGCTGCTGCACCGATCTGTTAATGCATGCTGATCCTGATACGTTGTAAGGACACGTCAGTAGGGGGAAGGAGTGTACACTGTCCTAATATGGAGAGTGACATTCCTGGGTCCTCAATACTGCCAAGCAATGTATGCGTTCGGCGGGGCTGTGGGGAGATATGCAATATGCTGCATGCACTCCCCATAGCTGTCCATTGACTCCGCTGGGCACATACATTGCTCAGCTGGAGGCTGCAGGACGAAAAGACGGAGCTTACTACCTCTTTCCATCCTGCTTTTTTTATGTACAGGTGGTTTAGTGTCCAGAATGAGGCCTCTGTCTGGCACTTTTTGTCAAGTTATAAGCTAAGCGAATACGTCGGGTGCTTTCCCAAAGTATATGGTTAGAGTATACAAAAAACGTGATGTCTACTCACCCTAACTAAAAAATGTTTGATATTGAATGGGGTTGTCTAGGATTAAAAAACTTATTGGGGTAATGTAGTGCTCAAAACATGTCGGAAAATTCCTGTATTTTGAGCGAAGTTATTTTAATATGGGTCTATAGGGTATCAAAAAGTTTTATCAGAGTACCAGGATGATGTTCAGTTTTCGCTGTGGACCGGGCAGATCACTGTCCCTTTGCATGGTGGACAACAAATGTCCAGGGAGGAACAACTTATTAGGAGCAGTGTGTGATCTCGGTCGAGTTTTCTATTTGCTTGTACTGCCCATCACTGCCTGCTTTTATTTATGTACAGGGGTCAGCAGTGATGCATTGGCTACAGCTCTGCACCTGCTACAGCAGGAGTTTCCAGCTGCAGCAGTTACATGGTGGTTGACTGTATAAAAATGCAGGTCGGCAGTGCGGGGTGGCACTGCAAATAGACAAGTGCACCAAGAGTATCAGTCCTTTGTGAGTTTATTAAAGAGATGAATTTAAAAACTTTTTAATTATTATATTTATAAGAAAATAATAATGACCACATACAACTGTGTTTGGGACGGTTATTTAACGGATATTTTGAGGAGTCTTTTGGTTTTACTTTCATTACTTCAAAATTCCTTTACAATCAATGCATTTTTTCTCATTGAAATTGTTGTAATTGTAGACATATCTACAGTATGATATAGGACATTATTCTCAGTCAATACCCTCCATGAAATCCTCTACATTCCGACTCGCTTTGGTCTGAAACGGCTGATAACACTGTACAATGGCTTCCAAATATAGATAAGGGAATTGCTTGGTTTAGTTTTCCTTTATTACAAAATTTCAGAGAGGGTAACAATAATTCTTCGGCTCGTCTTAATATGTTTGTCTATGTGATCTTATACAGATGAAGCTACTTCAGTTGCTGAATGTGAAAGCAGAGTTTCTTCTTTTCAGATTGCGACTGCCATAAAAAAAACCCCCACAAAGTAGCAATGCGAGGCCGGTAGACCGCTCTACTGTTTACAGATTCAGAACTAGACCCTGATGAAGGCGGCATTAACATCGGGAACATTTATACAATTAGCGGAGCAGAAACCATTAGAAATGTTTCATCGTCACGTCTTTATTGTTCTATTAACTTCCTTCTTAACAATGAAGGCTTCTATATCACGCTCGGCGCCCGTCTCTCCGATACTTACTCTGCCAGATGGAAGATTACAAGACTCTAATGCGGTTTCCACTCGTTTTCTGTCTGCAGAGAATAGGCGGTATATACTGGAAAGAGAGAAAGGAGGAGAAGTAATGAAGTCTTTATGCATTGCTTTATTCTAACCAAAATCGATCAGAAAATGAAATAGTCTTATTCCATCCTAATACCATTCCACAGTTTTGTAGGTTTTAAACTAGAACAGAATCAACAATGTGTTTCTTAGATGTTGCAGAAGAGTTTGATCTGCATAATTCCCGAAAACCAGAGCTTTCCATCTCCATCGTTCGGTATTTCTACATTATCATTAGAATTTCATTTGACCTACTAAAAATCTAAAGCTCACCATGATCTGATTTGCCAGAGACAATTTTCACTTTTCCTTTCATCTTCCTTGCCTGTAGCATATCCTAGCTAGTAAATTCCCACATGATATTAAAAAGTAGATCTCCATAATTAATTATTTTAATTTTGTGCCACTTTGAAATATTCAAGCATTTAACTATTTTTTGACGCTTTTATTCAAATTTGTAAAAAAAAAATTTTGTAGGAAAAAAAATAGATTTGTATAGGAAGGTTAAAGTTTAAGGTTTGTATTATAAAACAGTTTATATATGAACCTTTAAACTACTTTAAAGGAAATCTACCACCAAGATAAAGGACTGTAAACCATGTACACTGACATACTGGTGTGTGCGTTCAAGGCTCCACTAAGTAGCCCGGTGCCCCTTAGGTTCATTTGCATAATTTAAAAAGCTTTTTTTGCAAAAAACAGGGCATACGGAGCTAAGAGAAGAGCAGATCCTGTCAGACTGTCAGTATGTCAGTGTGCTGGGTTTACAATCCTTCATCCTGATGCTAGATGTCCTTTAAGATTTTGATAAACTGATACGTTGGCCAGTTTTCGATAAAACACTTTCATGTCTCTGCATGTATATGTTCTTATGTCTTTGCCTCCTTTTGGAGCTCCAGCCTTCCCCTGTTGTCACCATGCTGCCCTCTGCATTTATACTCAACTGCCTCTCTCATGGCTTCAAAAACTATGAAATGTATATGCTTTGACAAAACTAAGTATTTTTCATACATGCAATGAGTGCGGTAACGAAGAGCTTCAATATCTTCGATACACCATTTGTTTTTTAATGGGAAGAGAGAAGTCAAAAACCACCGAAAGAAGCTGTGTCCTAGTGGTTTCTATGGGACTTCTGATTTATTATGGTCTAAACCCGGAAGTCCCCAAGATACGGAGCAGATCAGGGGGACTTTAATTTTATAATTTGATGACTTAAGGCGGTCCAGAAGCAAATATAATGCTGCGAATCCTGTGGATAGACCTTAAATTTTATTTTCTAAATTTTACCAAGAAGTCCTAAATCCTGCCTACAGGTCATGTGATCCGCTGCAGTTTTTACACAAATTTTATATGGGCGACTTTTGTAGTTATCCTGGTAAAGATTTGTAATAGTGGTTAACTCCTTTAATGACACAACCCCTTTAACTCTCAGCTTGACATGCCTAAATTTGTGTGTCAATAGCTTTTCAATGCAAAATTGTTTGTAGTATTGTGTCACTGTGTGAGACATCCTGTGATTGGTCTCTGCATTGCGTAATTTTCAAATAGTTATCTAGAAAGTAGCATGGATTAGACTGGTTTGGTTTAATGAGAGAGAGAGAGGAGTCCTTAAGTAAACTCAAGTCCATTAAGGGTTGGAAACACTTACTCTTAAAACTGCTCATCTTCTGGCTGATGGAACTAAACTCCATATTTCTGTTAGAGAATTTCAAATATCTTGCGTAACCAACAAGTTTTTTCCAAACTCTTGCCACCACTAGGGGGAGCATAAGAGTGTAGTCCATATACACTAAACTATTACTACAATATTCCATCACCTCATTATGATTAAAGGGGTTTTGACCTGAATAAATCCAAACATGGATTATTAAGAATGAATAAATTGATCACTTTTGCAATGTGGTTTACTCATTTTTTATATCTTTCTTAAGATTTACCACTCTTTTCTATATAAAATAAATAAAATTTGATTTATATAACCTTCATCCATACTATAAAGTCAGTAAAGTAAATGTACTGTATATTTAAAATCATAAGTCAGCCCAGTGACATCGGTCCAGGCATAACAAAGCTATCGGTCCCTCAAAGGAACAACATGGGTTCCTCGGGTGAGCCAAATGATAACACTGTGTACTGCCGGTAGGAAGCAAAAGTCAATTTGAAATGAGTTCATAGTGTGAGGAGGCTTCATCTCTCAGAGAATATTTACATTTTTTATATATGCATAGAATAAATGATGAGCGGCAAATGTTTGACTGTATAACTTGACTATATATCACACATTATAGTTGTATTGTACATACTATACCAACGTTTTGCAATGTAGCTTTAAAAGTAGTTATTAATTTATTTTTCTCTGCATTATTATCAATCGCATGATGCCCCATTAATTTAAGAAGAACTCATTTATTTATGTGTTGCCTTATTCTGAGAGCTATAACTTATTTATATGTCAATATGGGGGCCCTATGCACGGTTATTTATAGGGCCCTCCTAAAACCCAAAACTGCACCAACTGGGAGAGCGGGAAGTAAGCTGAGTTACAATAAGTCAGATAGACACCTGGTACTGGCATGGAGCGCAGGCGTTTACTCTTTAAATGCCACTGGCAAAGTCACCAGCAGCATTTATATTGAAGTGGCCGTGCGCAACTAATCTTACCTGCCATGTGGGCAGGGCATCACTTTGTGTGACATTGCCACTTCCCAATTATGTCTTCGGATGCGACAATAGCAGCTCATGTTGGTGCTGGTGTGCATGACTACAGGTAATTTAAATGCCACTGGCAACTTTAACAGCAGCATTTGACCAGTTAACACCGACAATCTGTGCCATCATGTATTGTGGGTGTTACTCATTGAGGTCCCGAGCAGCTGTTCTAGATTCGTGTTCAGCCGATCATCCTTGAGCAGCCTCAATGAGCCTTTGGCAATCTGTCTTTACCTGTATAAGGCTCTGGTTGGTCATTTCCAATCATCTCCTGCTATGTCAGGACTAGGAAGGAGCATAGAGGGGGCTCAGAAAAGAGCAGAGCATAGAGGGGGCTCAGTAAAGAGCGGAGCATAGAGGGGGCTCAGAAAAGAGTGGAGCATAGAGGGGGCTCAGAAAAGAGCGGAGCATAGAGGGGGCTCAGAAAAGAGCGGAGCATAGAGGGGGCTCAGTAAAGAGCAGAGCATAGAGGGGGCTAAGTAAAGAGCAGAGCATAGAGGGGCTCAGTAAAGAGCGGAGGATAGAGGGGGCTCAGTAAAGAGCTGAGCATAGAGGGGGCTCAGTAAAGAGCTGAGCATAGAGGGGGCTCAGTAAAAGGCGGAGCATAGAGGGATCTCAGTAAAGGGCTGAGCATAGAGGGGGCTCACTAAAGAGCGGAGCATAGAGGGGGCTCAGTAAAAGGCGGAGCATAGAGGGATCTCAGTAAAGGGCTGAGCATAGAGGGGGCTCAGTAAAGAGCCGCGCATAGAGGGGGCTCAGTAAAGAGCGGAGCATAGAGGGGGCTCAGTAAAGAGCGGAGCATAGAGGGGACTCAGTAAAGGGCGGAGCATAGAGGGAGCTCAGTAAAGTGATTATAAGCACAAGTGCCACACATTTTATACAGCTGTGAAACCTCTTGAATTCTGTTTATTTCCAGACTGCATCTTGAAGAGGTCATCTTTTAGAGTAGGTCCTATTTATACTTTTATTTGACAGGTTTGTCTGCATTCTATCAGGTCTGCAGATGTTTGCACAGGCTTACAGTAATCTCATTACAGAGTAATTAAAAATGTGATGTACAACAAATGACCATTAAACCGTTACACAAACTCCAAATGCCATTCACATGCCCAAAATATTAAGAGAAAGTGCTGAGAGATCAGCGGATATCCATTTGAAAAGCAGCTAGGATATGCTCAATTTTCCTGTGGTGACCAACAAGGGGAATCTGAGTACTACACATATGGTTGCCTATTTAGAGCAGGACAGGTCCTCTAGAGCAGTGGTCCCCAAACATTTTGTATTCGGGGATCAGCTGCACCCAAAATTTTTTTTTCCAGGGACCGGACCCATGGTCTCTGGAAAAAAAAAATGGTGTGCACAGAAAATACCCCACATCTAACCCGACCCATATAATATGTAATTTTCTGCAACCCCGTTCTAAAAATCCCCATTTTATGTAGTTTTGTAAAACCGCTTCCCGTTGATAATGCCCCTTGTTTTTGTAGCCCCCACCCTTTTCTGTATACCCCCTTTATAGTTCCCCTTTTGTGTAGCCCCTCCTGATAGTGCTCCTTTTCCAGTAGCCCCCTTTTTTTACCACATATACTCAAGTATAAGTTGACATGAGTATAAGCCTAATTTTATCACAAAATAGACTGGGAAACTAATTGACTTGAGTATAAGCCTAGTGTGGGAAATGCAGCTTCTACTCATAAGCGATATGAGTAATATCCTCATTAATAAAATGTCCAAAGCAGGGCACCCACAAATATGTACAGCCCCCAATAGTAATGTCCTCTGTCCAGTCCCCTATAGCAGTGATGGCGAACCTTTTGGAGACAGAGTGCCCAAGCTACAACCAAAACCTACTTATATGTCGCAAAGTGCCAACATGACAATTTAGGCAGTAACTTATTGATCTTTGCTGTATCAAGTTTTTATTGTATTGGCATCCTGAGCACACCAACACAATAGAAAGATGATGGAGAAATTTGGATTGTAGCTTCCCTCCAGCAGGAGCTCCAATGACAATCCATCTCTATCCACACCTTCTTGCTCCTCCTGTAGTCCTGGCAGCCAAGGATGTTGCTTTAAAATAGCACTGAGCTTGGCACGTCCTGGGCTGTGTTGGATCACAGGAGAAAGCTATCTGGCAATTTATGAGTTGGGGTGAAGGCCTGGGTGCCCACAGAAAGGGTTCCGAGTGCCACCTCTGGCACCTGTGCCATAGGTTTGCCACCACTGCCATATAGTAATGTCCCCAGCACACTTCCATGGTAATGTCCACCATGGGTATATTGCTGCCCAGCCCCCATGGTAATGTCCCCTACCCAGCCCCCATGGTAATGTTCCTTCCCAGCCCTCATGGTAATGTCCCTTCCCAGCCCTCATGGTAATGAAAGCTTTTTATCACTTTTTATGAAATTATTTATTGGTGACATGATGGTGAAAAACTGTAAATTCATACATAAGGACTTCTTTTAAATTATAGGGTATTTCGTCAGATCAGGCGCCTTGGGACATGGAGAAACCTAATATATTTATGATTATTTGGATTAAAAGAAAAGGGAGGTCATTTCTTTTTATTTTTTAGCCCCCCCACCCCCAAGTATGTTTGAACCAAAATGGCTCATACAATATACTGACATACAACTGTATTGTAGTATACTGTCACTGTGTTGCCTCTGGCAGGGTCTAATTCTGGTTGCCCTATGACATCTAAAAGAGCCTCAGGGAGAGGCCATTGGCTGTCATAGATACTGATTGCTGCTCACACACCGAGGGGGGTGATCTCATCCAATATGGTAGCTTGTTCGGCCACGGCACTTAAAAGGTTAACAGCTGCAATCAATGCTACTACCATTTGTGTTGTTAATGATGTATACAGGCAGGTTTTTTTTACATTTATTTTTTACATTTATAGGCTTTTTTACATTTACTACTGATAGTACTGGAGAAAGTATATGAATAAGAACTTACTTTTTTACAGGAATTTTCCCATCTTGATTGACCTGAAGCTTCAGCTTTGTGTATCTGAAAAGATCAGAATAGATTATATTTTTATGATGTTCATACTGTGAAAAAAAAAAACTATACATTGCTTTTTGGGGATATTCTCTTTCGATTAGTATGTTGGATAATAAATGAATTGTCAGGGCCAAGACAGACGGAGAAGCAAACCTGCAGCATAATACTGCGAGTAATCTTCTAAGATTAACAAACAGCAGAGTTTAATTGATTTGTGCAAAGCATAAAAGAAATGTAAATGTCAAGCGTTGCGCTCACACTATGATCTTCTCCCCTCCAGATGCCATTACTGCAGAGGTCTCACACTCGGTGCTTTCTGGTCCACCTTTAGCAGGAGCTTCATATCATTTAACATCATATTTCACATCACTGGTTAAGACTTTTATCCATTTAACTTCAGATCAGATTATGGAAGATTTCTATAGGTTAACAACCCATTGCAAAAGTCAGGACTATAACTCTGCCCGATCCCAAACAGTTCATTTCTTATTCTGTTCAGATTGAGATTTTTGTTTGTGTGGTGATGTACAGTTAGATGTACAGGGGTATTACTACTACTCAGGGCCCCAAATAAAACCAAAAACATTCAGGGGCATGTTTCAAAATGTTTAGATAGTGCACAAAGTGATGTCACAGTAAAAATATATTATACACAGAGGTCACAGTGCAAGGATAATACACACAGTGATGTCACAGAACAGAGATAATACACACAGTGATGTCACAGAGCAGAGATAATACACACAGTGATGTCACAGAGCAGAGATAATACACACAGTGATGTCACACGAGCAGAGATATATACACACATGATTTCACAGAGCAGTAAGATATACCCACAGTGATGTCACAGAGCAGAGATCATACACACAGTGATGTCACAGAACAGAGATAATACACACAGTGATGTCACAGAGCAGAGATTATACACACAGTGATGTTACAGAACAGAGATAATATACACAGTGATGTCACAGAACAGAGATAATACACACAGTGATGTCACAGAGCAGAGATAATACACACAGTGATGTCACAGAGCAGGGATAGTAAACACGGTTAATTAGCAGCACATGGATAACACATACAATGATGTCACAATACTCAGACAATACGCACAGTGATGTCACAGAATAGTGACATTACACATAGTGTTGCCACAGTACAGAGATAATAAACACAGTGATGTCACAGAGCAGAGATAATACACACAGTGATGTCACCATACAAAGATAATACACAAAAAGATGTCACGGTACAGGGATAATACAGAGATAATATACAGAGCGACGTCACCAAAGATAAGGCACTGGGATAGTACTGGGATAATACACAGTGATGTCACAGTACAAGGGTAATACACACAGTGATATCACAGGACATGGTTAGATATACAGTGATGTCACAGTACAGAGATATTAAAATCAGTGATGTACAAGGATAATACACACAATGATGTCACAGTACAATGATAATGTAACAGTGATGCCATAGTACAAGGAAAATAGACACAGTAATGTCACAGGACAGGGATCATACACACAGTAATGTCACAGTACAGGGACAATAGACACAGTGATGGCACAGTACAGGGATAATACACACAGTGATGGCACAGTACAGGGATAATACACACAGCGATGGCACAGTACAGAGATATTAAACTCAGTGATGTCACAGTACAGGGATAATACACACAATGATGTCACAGTACAAGGATAATGTAACAGTGATGCCATATTACAGGGATAATAGACACAGTGATGTCACAGTAAAGGGATAATAGACACAGTGATGTCACAGGACAGAGATAATACACACAGTGATGTCACAGCTAATGGATAATGTACACTGTGAGGGAACAGTAACATCCCCTGAGTAATAGTACAGCACATGAATGATACTAACAACCACACCAGATGGGATGATCTACATCATGATATTGAACGATAAAAATACAAATGCTGCAGGATAAATAACTAATGTACACAGCTCTATGGTTCATACCAAGTTATCTCCCGTTAGACATGGTTTTACATTATTTATAACAGAAAACGTAGCGCAGCGCTCCACATCATAATAATTACCAGTAACATGCCAGAAGGGAGCCTCCCTACATGTTACCCTATGGGGAACGCAAGACCTTCTGTAATTGGTTTCCATATAGTGGCGGATGAACCTGAGTTAAATTTTGCATATGAACTTCCAGTGTCATCACTAAGTCCTGACTCTGAGATGAAATTGTCTGCTGGTTGATAAGCCCGATAGCAGCTGCTATGTCTGGTAGCTGCGCTCATGCACTCAGTACATTATTATCTCTAGTTATCAGGTTGAGGACACATGGGAACATTTAGTGAGTGACAAACATAAAGCAAAATCAAACCCTTGACTCATTAAATCCTTAGGAATAAATGGTCTGATAACTTGGTAACAGCCTGGACTGCAGCCAGGGAATATCAGCACACAGCGAGGCCGTCAATAACCCGTCCTGATACCGCCAGCACGTCCAATACCGATCCTCTAATGAACTGCATATACAGACCTGGCTTCTGGTGTTTTTATTTGCTTTTATAGTCGGTCCTTTACTTAAGAACGCCTGACTTTCATACAACCCCTAGTTACAAACAGACCTCTGGATATTGGTAATTTATTGTGCTTTAGTCCTAGGCTACAATGATCAGCTGTAACAGTTATCACAGGTGTCTGTAATGAAGATTTATTGTTAATCCTGATTCATTTGACAACCCAACATTTTTAAAATCCAATTGTCACAGAGACCAAAAAAAATTTGTCTTAAGAACAAACTTACAGACCCTATCTTGTATGTAACCTGGGGACTGCCTGTATATGGAACTTTATGGATCCTATAAAAAATATTTTCAGAAATTGACAGAATGGGGGTCATTTACTAAGGGCCCGATTCGCGTTTTCCCGACGTGTTACCCAAATATTTCCGATTTGCGCCGATTGTACCTGAATTGCCCCGGGATTTTGGCGCACACAATCGGATTGTGGCGCATCGGCGCTGGCATGCACGCGACGGAAATCGTGGGGCGTGGCGGAACGAAAACCCGCCGCATTTAAAAACCGAAAATGTGTTGCTTGGGAAGCGCTTACCGTCACCTGGTCCAGCTCGGTGTATTCCGGCACGTTCAGATGATTTTCAGCGCAGCGGCGCCACCTGGTGGACGGCGGAGGAACTACCTTCATAAATCCCGTCCGGACCCGAATCCTGTTCAGAGAACGCGCCGCTGGATCGCGAATGGGCCGGGTAAGTAAATCTGCCCCAATATGTTTGTGTATATCCATCAGCTGCTTTTCCTTCCAAAAAGTTTCTTTAGTTCCGCTTAGAGAAAAAAGGGGCTACCAGATTTCAAGAACAACCACTGTCCAATATAAAACTGAACGTTTATTCATACATCTTAAATCTATACAAAGGATTCATTTTAAAGAGGACCTGTCAAGTTGAGTTGGGACCCTAAACCAACTACAGGTCCTTATGGACCTGTATTTTAGGGTCCCAAATCGACCTTTCTTAAGTCTGTACATAGAGAAAAATTTAAAAAAATAAAGAAACTTTTATACTTACCTAGATGTGAGTCCGATGAGGCACATCAGAAGATCCAGCGTCGGAGCCTCATCTCGCGATGCGGCAAGTGAGGCATTACCAGTATTTACTTGCCGGAAGGCGAGAGGAGGCTCTGGCATACCTACCAGTGATTGGAAGTCTGGCTCTTCTTAGTGAGCTGGCTTATTAGGCTCTGCTCACTAAGAAGAGCCGACTCTTCTGGCTCCTGTACAGCTCCCTATTAAATACCTAATAGGGAGCCTCAGGCCAGCCAGTGCCCCATAAATATGTAATAGGGAGCCTCAGGCCAGCCAGTGCCCCACTCCACACTACCCCAAACCAGATTTTATACGGGTGGGGTGAGCCATTTTGGGGCGGGGCTAGGTTAGCTATTACTCACTGAAGGGAGCCGACTCCCATCGCTCACGCAAGTGAGCTGACTCTTTGCGGTCGCTTAAAAATCATACAGGGCGATTTGGGACACTAAACCAGTCATCCGTTAGGACCTGTTGGTGGTTCAGTGTCCCAATTCACCCTGACAGGTTTCCTTTAAATATATACACAGGAGTCATAAGTCCCATGACCCCCTTTTATTTCAGAAACTAAAACTTATTTGAAAACCCCAGGAAATAATAAGTGAGGGGCCTATCTTTTAGGGTATGTTCAGGACCAAGACTGTCATATTAAAATCTGCCATATCATATCATATAAAGAACAGATTTTTCCAAAGAGTAAGTGGTCATGTAGCGCATCAGAGAAGACTACAATTGTCTACTAAATCAATTGCCACAATCAGATTTGAAACATCTCTTGTGGTTCAAAAGTTATATATTATAGAAATAAATGATAGAGTTTTATGTGGGATCATAACTATTGAATCCAGGACCTTCAGTTCTGTGTTCAGTCCCATGGACAGCACGTGCAATAGCCTTGCATCACAGGGTATGTTCCCAGTTGCTGTTGCAACTTTTTAGGTTGATAACTTTTGAACCTATTACAAATCTTTTGACCCTATTGCAAATCTGATTATAGCAATTCATTTCTGAAACAATGTAGGTCTTCTTTGTTTTGTACATGACCACCTTTCTATTGGAAAAAAAAGCAAAATGATGGCATTCATAACGCAAGCCTTATTCAGGGCAGAGCTTGTAAAAGTAAGCTTTTACATGCTGATGACCTGTCACAGGATACTGCAGGTCATAAGCTTCAGATTGTGCATTGAGCTGGTGGCTAATAACTATACAGTAAATGGAGATGGAAGGGACTTCAGCTATGCTACACAACTGTTTCGACCTCCCCTCTCTGTTTTTATGCCGGACCCTACAACTGATCAGTACAGAGGCGGAACGCTGATCCACGCAGTTATTACCGTTACCGAGGCACTCAATGCCAGACAGCTGCTTCAAAGCTTCTTTATATAAAGAAGTGGTTCCATGTTCAGGAGATTTCTAAGCTTTAAAAATAGTCTTCTGCAAAAAAAAAACAATGTCCAGCCTCTACCTGGTCCTCATAGATGAGATGTTTTGACTTTTAGCAAAAAAAGTAATATCCATCCCCGTCCATATTCGCTTCAGTAAAAATGTTTAGAGACAGCAAAGATTCATCCTTATATGTCTCTTCTCCAGAGTCCTGGGTCCTGACAATGCACAAATTGCACATAATGACATTCAGTCTAGAAGGCGAGGGCTGTATACCCAGGAGTGCCAGGCTCAAGCAGATGACGGCATCTGTAATCACAATAGGCATCCCCATTGTAGATTTCTCTGCTTGTAATGGGACAGCCTCTTCAGTCCTGTTTAATCTCCTCTTCATATATTGAGCTGAGAATCCCTATCTCCTCCTCAAGCATTTGTAAAACTTCAGATTCTGGCAGCTTCTTCAGCTGATTCAGAAGTTTAAAGCAAGATAAAGCTCTATATAATGCAAATATTTGCATCCATTTGTCTCAGACATGGTGGTCATAGTCTAGTTTATGGAAATTTATGAAAATAACTAATAAAATCTGTCATCACATTAGTACATTTCAGACTTTATTTTACATATTTTTTGTATTTTTTTTGCAGCTATTGTGCACATCATTGACTTAATTATGGATAGAAATGTCCTTTCCTATTGGACCAACAAACCCTAAAACATGATTTTGGGTTATTTGGTCTGAAACTAACTGTTCTAGCAGCCGCTCTCAGCTGGGTGTTTCTTCCCAGGGTCTTTTGCTCTGATACTCTCTATACTCTATTGTGCTTTTAAAGTGATTCTGACTTTTGCTGCTTCCTATTGAGCCCTGTCCTACAATTTTGTACCTTGCCGTCATTTTGGTTTCAAATCGGTTTGCCTGACCAAGCTACTTGTCTGTCTCTCGTAATTGTCTTTCTGTTTTGTACATGAACCCAGTCCTCTGAGATTAGCACAGGGTTGGCAAGTAGGCAGGAACAGGGGTTTTGGGAAGATGCAGGACTCACACTTCCTCCATGTCTTGACATTTTGGGGGAGATTTATCAAATTGTTGGTGCAAAGACCTGTGCAGTGTTAGACTACACAGTCTTATTGTGCCGTGGAGTAGTTTAAATCTGGGAAGTCTACTTTAGACTAAGTATTAGTTGGTCTAGTTTACAACTGAATTATCTGGTGTACAGCTCTGCCATCCATCTTTCCCTGAGGCCACACCAAGTCCGAACACTACCTTAAAATGGGCTAAAAGTCTTGATGAATGTTTCATAAATAGATTCAGGTGCAAATGATTCCATAATTCTAGCGTAGACAGATTGATATAGCTCCCCATTATATCATAAGGTCTGGGGGCACATTTATCATACACTGGCACTAAGCGGTTCCAACAGGTAACTACTACATCAAGTCTGACCTTGGGCACCTCTTCACACCTTTCCATGCCCATATGGGGGAAATAAGTGCAATTCCTGGCTGTGCACCAGGAATTGCGCCTATTTCAGTGTTTGTACGGCAGATTTCAGGTGTGCAGTGCAAGCCCTGATAAATGTGGCCCCTCTATAATTTGTGTGGTTGTTCAGTGTCAGTGTTATGTACTAAAGATAGTTTTGCTAGGATGTTGCAAAAGGGTATTTGACTGGTTTCAAGAGAAACTTGAGTCATGAATTAAATGCAGCCTATGTTAACATATGAGGACTCACTTGTAGTTTATATTATATATATATATATATATGGTTATCAATGGGACAGAGAGCAAGTCAAATAACCATATAGAAGGGTAATTTATTTCTACAGAGAATATGATTTCACATTTCGCATCCTAAGAATGACAGTCTGATGGGATTGGGTTCGGGTAAAAAATTACTCAGGATTTTTGTCGCGCTGCTCTAGTGCTTCCTGTTCTAAGCCATCCCAGATGATGAAAATATCGTCGATGTATCTTCTAAAAAAGGCGATATTGTTTGAATATTGTGCATTTTTCATGATGAGGGTCGACTCGAATTCGCCCATATATATGTTCGCATAACTAGGTGCAAAACGGGTTCCCATGGCCGTACCCCGTTTTTGTTGGAAGATATTCTTCTGGAATGCGAACACGTTGTGTTCAAGTATGAAGTGAATGCTTTGGATGAGGAAATCTGTTTGTGAAGGGGGTAGGTTGGGGTCACGTTCCAGGGTGACTCGTACCGCATTTATCCCAAGTACATGTGTGATGTTCGTATACAGTGCCGTGACGTCTAGAGTCAACAGCTTCATGGTGGGTTTCCAAACGAAACCTTCTAGTTCAAGGATGAGTTGTGAGGAATCTCGTAGATAAGTTGGGAGCTGTTTAACATATGGTTGTAAAAAATGGTCTACGTATTCCAACAGGTTACAGGTTAGAGAATTAATACCTGATATAATCGGTCTACCAGGTGGACAGATAGGGTTCTTGTGTATCTTAGGGAGATAATAGAATAGTGCCATCCTGGGGTTTGAGGGAAGAATGAAGTCTTTCTCTTGTTTATTTAAGATGCCTTTTCTGAAGGCTTCTGAGACAAAGGTTTTTAGAGTTTCATAATGTTGGAGGCTTGGATCTTCACTCAAAACTTGATAGTATTCTTGATCGGAGAGTATTCTGTTACTTTCTTCAAGGTAGTCGGTCCTGTTGAGTATCACGGTGCCCCCGCCTTTGTCGGCTGGTTTAATTATTATTTCTTGATTATTTTTCAACTGGTTTAGAGCAGTTTTCTCAGAGTGAGTAAGATTGCCTTTTGGGGGTCTACCTGTGGGTCTTTGTAGTGATCTGAAATCGGAGGATACCATGGAGTAGAATGTCTCGAGGTGGGGTCCTCTACTGTGGGTGGGATAGAATTTGGATGGTGGCCGTAATGTTGTATGGATGAATATGTCATCTTCCGGCTCCTGATTGTCTTTGCTCTTGGCTTGGTTTATCGCGAAGTGCCGTTTGAGAGTTAGTTTCCGAATATAGCTATTGAGATCTATAAATAGATCGAACTCGTTGGTTCTGGTGGTTGGGCAGAATGATAAACCCTTGCTTAAGAGGCTATGTTCCGCATTTGATAGTGTGTGGGTAGAGAGGTTGAATATCTTAACTAATTTTGTGGTGGTTGCGGGGTTCGTTGTTGACTCTTCTTTTTTGTGGTGTTTGATTCCTCCTCTCTTCCCTCTGGTCCTTCTTTTCTTTTTAATCTCGGTGTTTGTTGAGAAAAAATGGAGAATGTGGCCTTCGGGCTTTTTAGTGCTGGAATGATCGTGTCCGTTTTTCATAAGGGGGGATCCAGCTTGGGTATGGGAAGGTCTAAAAAAGATGGCAGTACACTGTTGGATAAAGTTTCATTAAGTGCGATAGGATCGATGGTTTGCTCATTTTCATTTATGATGGCAGATTCTTCATGAACGGTGTAGATGGTCAGGTTATCAAGGGTTTGATTTGGGGATTCTGTAGTGGTGGGTGGAGGGTATTCTGGGTCTTTTTGGGTGGATGTCTGAGAAGGAAGGGGTGCAGGAGTGGTCTGATGGTTATCTTTGTCCCTAGCTTTGGAATGCATTTTGACAGGGTTGTTGTGGGTAGTTTTGACAGGGTTGTTGTGGGTGGTTTTGACAGGTTTTGTTTCTCTAGTATGCGATGAAATAGGGGATCGGGCGTTACGTGTCTGGAGGTTTTGATTGTGGAAGGTCCTGTTTTTCTTTTTGTTGGTATTGTTGGGTTTAGGTGAAAATGGACCATGTGTGAGAGCTGGGTCATTTTTTGGTCGTGTGGAGGTTTCTGGTTTTGGTTGGGAAGGGGTGGGTAATGAAGCCGGGTCCAGATCACTGTCTGGTTCCCAACATCTTTGTACGTTGTTGGAATATTCAAGGCGGTCCCTAGCGAGTTTTCTGGATTTCTTGTATATTAGACCCTGTTCATAGGTTCGTAGGCGGTGTGACGTGGCCATATTTAGGGAATGATAATCTGGGTGTCTGGAGTAAATTTCCAATTCGTGTCTCGTTTTGTCAATAGAGAGAGTGGTGGTTTCTACTATGGCTGATCTTTTAGTGATGAGTCTCGTCATCATGCCTTTAGAGCACTCTTCCATGAAGAATTCCCATTCAGTGGAAAAGACAGTGTCGTTGGGGAAAGCTGATTGGAAGGGTAGTCGGAGACCCCTGGGTGCTATGTTTTCTGTAAGATAGACTTTCAGAAGAGCGATGTCAGTCATATGTTGGATTTCAATTCTGAGAGTTTCTCGAGTTTTAGGTAGAGATCAGTCATCAGTTTGTCTGATCTGAGAAAGTGTTATTGCTGTGGTATTGGTCTTGAGGGAATTAGTGGTTGAGAGAATTTATCGTCAGTAGGTTTCTCTATTGAGACACACGATCGGGAAGAGCCATGTTGCCTGCTGCAGGTGTAGGATAAGGATGTTTGGAGGGGTTCTCTACCTATATCGTGTAAGCCGTTCTCTAGAGGAGGTGATATAGAGCAGTATAATAGCACGCTCTCAAAGGGGGAGCCGGAGTGTGATAGTTAAGACGGGGAGAGAAAAGATTACACAGCGCAGGCAGCTGTGTGATCGTTAGTCATAAAAAAGAAGGAGAAGTGAGGGCGGTACCATTTGCATGGAAGGTTTAATATAATAGAGCTGCTGCCAAGACAACTGGTGACCATCGTAGGCCGAGACAATGGACAGATGCAATTGGTTAGGGTAAAAAATACTCAGGATTTTTGTTCGCGCTGCTCTAGTTGATGAAAATGTTTGATTGATAGTGATGTGGACAACGGTTTCGGAGGTGAAAACTACCTCTTCATCAGGTCCAAAGGTACAAAGTATGGTATAAGGATTAATAAATATACTACAATAAAAACCAGTTCTTTAACAGGAATAAAATTTTAAAATGAGTACAATAAATACTGCAGATAGGATGATCGAATAAATAACAAAAAAACGGTCTATCATTAAAAATTCATAATAAGTCTTAATTCCAGGCGAAATATTATTATAATAATAATAATAAATAGAAGGAATAGTTAAAAAACTAGCATGAAAAGACTGACATAAATAGACGTGACACAACATAAACATTGGTGTGTGGCAAATAGTAATAGAAGATTATAATAAGTGGAGGATAGGGTATACACAAGTGGCAAAAAAACAATATATTAAATAATAATATTGAGGTGACACTAGAGCGGAAAGGTAAAGAGGGGGGTGAGAGGAGTATGGGGAGTATATATGAACTAGTTGCAGGAGTGGTCTTTGTTAGTGGTGAAGGTGAGCCTAAACTAGTGATTCTCCTGAAACAAGATACGTTCCCGAGGGTGACTTGGATGGTATCAGGGGTATACAGACGGGGAGCTCACAAGGGTAAACCTAGTTATAAACCATGGTGTTAATGGAACAGGTAATTAGATAGTTTCAATAGAGTATGTTAGGGGAGTCAGGTTACCTCGATAAATGGACGGAGCAAACTTGCTGAATGTCTGGGCGAAAATGAGAGAGATCCTGTTAATGGGGCTAAAGTGTAGATTTTTATTTGGACGATAATGTGGAGTAGTAACCATTAACTTTGTATCGGGACGCGAGTTGCACGGGCGCTGTGCGTGTGCCGTGCCGGACTCGCTGGTTAATGACAGCGTCACATAAATGCGCGTGCGAGGATTTTGACAGGGAAGCGTGAGCCGCGGATGCGCTGCGCCAGAAATATTATTATGGCGCATGCGGAGTTGGAGGAGATGGTCCGAGGACGGATTAGTGGGAAGGAGGGAAAGGCTGTCTGGTGTAAATGTAAGTAAAAATGTAGGCAGTAAACTACATAAGGAGAATAAAAAATGGAGATGAGAGGTGAGGCTGTCTGATGGGGCTTGATGAAGGAGAGAATGGTGCATGTAGAGGATGGACTGGTCTTGGAGGGGGAGGGGGATGAAATGGTGGAAGAAGGTAGTAAGGGGGATTAAACTCGTTCTAGAGATTGTTTGACCGGTATGGACACATGAGTTTAATTTAAAAATCCAAAAATTCTCTCTCTTATGAGTTGGTTAAGGGCGGTCCGGATTTCTTTATGGGTATTGGTCAATCGGGATAAGGGATAAGTTATTGATGTCATTATCGTGATTGTGATGGCAGTGTCGGGAGAACCCACCATGTTGTAGTTGGTACCGTTTTTATTTCCCTCTATGAGGTTTATCCTTTCCGAGGGATGATCGTCCTTCCTACCATATGGTAGGGGAACAGGAGCCTGTAAACGTTACACACGTAATCTGAATGCGCAGTTAATGAATTGGTTGATGTTAAAAGTTTCTCCGGTGCTGTGGAGTGTGAAGGAGGGACGGGGGTGCGTGTGAAATAATTATCGCATGTGAGGCATGTTCTGTTACATTTTGAAACATACCTTTGAGGTCTGGGAAAAAGGATTAGGGTTTGCGTTCGTTTGTTTTTCGATTGTTGTCGCAGTTTAGTGGTGCTGTATGGTACTTCATTGTTGGGGCTCTTGTATGTAATTGCGGATGTGGAGGGATGATTTATTAAGATGGGGGTCTTTAGAAGGATAGGCCAGTGTTTGGATAATTGACATTTTGATAATTGTGGTCTGAGGTATAAGTTGTAATGAAGTTCGGGCTGTCTTCAGGGATCTTCTTTATTTTTGGATTGCAAGGCAGTCCTCTCGTTGGAGACTTGGTTAAGAAAGTGCATCTTGATAGATAACTTGTTGGATAGCCTTTTTCTTTGAGCGTTTTCCCAGGATTGAGATTGTTTGTGGAAAGTTTTTTGTCCGTGCATTTGCCTTCTCGACTCTTTAAATTGGTGTCTGTTAGGGACGTTTGTGAGCCAACTCTGTGGTGGGCGTTGTTGAACTCTGGAAGTATTGACGTCCACTTTTGAAATATGTACAGGTACTCAGATGTTTGTTGTTTCATTGACCGAAAATCAGTAGGTCAAGAACTCAATCGTGGGAGGAGTGGGTAGGGTCGCCAGAGATTGAGGGTTAGGTTGATGCCCATGTGTTAGAGTTTGATTTCTTGTAGAATCACGCCTTCATGTTTAAGCCATCCCAGACTGATGTGAAAATATCGCGAGTATCTTCTAAAAAAAGGCGATATGTTTGAATATTGTGATTTTCGTCGATGAGGGGTCGACTCGGGAATTCGCGCCCATATATAGGTTCGCATAACTAGGTGCGCAAAAGGGTTCCCATGGCCGGTACCCCGTTTTTGTGGAAGAGTTTCTTTGGAATGCGAACACGTTGTTTCCAGTATGAAAGGAGCTGATCTTGGATGAGGAAAGTCTGTTTGTGAAGGGGGCGGTGGGTTGGGCTCCACGTTCAAGGGTTGACTCGTACCGCATGTATCCCAAGTACATTGTGATGCTGATATAGTGACTGTGACCATCTAAGAGTCATCAGCTTCAATGGTGGGTTTCCAAAACAAAACTTTCTGTTCAAGGACTGAGTTGTGACGAATCTCGTAGATGTGGGACGATGTAGCTTTTAACATATGGTTGTAAGAAAGGTACTACGTATTCGACAGATTACGGTTAGAGAGTTAATACCTGAGTATAATCGGTACTTCGAACCAGGTGACAGCTAGGGTTCTGTGTTATACTTGGAGTAATAGAATAGTGCCATCTGGGGTTTGAGGAAGAATGAAGTCTTTGCGTCTTGTTTGTTAAAATGCCTTTTCCTGAAGGTTCTGAGACAAAGGTTTGTTAGGTGTTTCAAAGTGTTGGAGGTAGGATCTTAACTCAACATTGATAGTATTCTGGTCAGGAAAGATTCATGTTACTTCTTCAAGGTAGTCGGTCTGTTGAGTATCCGTGTGCCCCCGCCTTGTCGGCTGGTTGATTATTATTTTGATGTTTTCAGCTGGTTTAGTAGAGCAGTTTTATCAGAGTGAGTAAGATTTGCCCTTTGGGGGCCTCTCCTGTGGGTCTTTGTAGTGATTAGTACGTAGGGAGGTGTACCACGGAGTAGAACGTATCGAGGTTGGCGGTCCTCTTACTGTGGGTGGGATAGAATGTTGGATGTGGTGGCGTGTAGTTGTACGGATGATAGGTCATCGTCCGGTCCTTGATTGTCTTTGCTTTGGCTTGGTTTATCGCGAGAAGTGCCAGTTTTAAGGGTTAATTTCCAGAAATAAAACTAGGGAGATCTCTGAATAGATCGAACTCGGTGGTTCTGTGGTTGGGAGGAATGATAAACCCTTGCTTAGAGGCTTATGTGTCTGATCTGATGGTGTGGTAAGAGTTAGAGCGGTTGAAAATTTAACTAATTTCGTGGTGGTTGCGGGGGTTTGTTGTTGGCTCTTCTTTTTTGTGGTGGTTTGGTCTCCTCTTTCCCTCTGGCCTTCTTTTCTTTTTCATCTCCTTGAGTTGTTGTTGGGAAAAAAAATGGGGAGATGTGGCCTTCGGCTTTTAGTGCTGGAAATTGATCGTGTACGTTTTTGAAGGTAGAGATGCCAGCTGGGTATAGGAAAGGTTCTAAAAAAGAGTGGCAATACACGTTGGATAAGTTTTATTGAGGCGATTAGGGTCGATGGTTTGCTTCATTTCATTTGTGATGGCAGGATTCTTCATGGCTGGTGTAGTGTCAGATGGTCAAGTTGTCAGGGTGTGGTTTGGGATTCTGTGGGTGGTGGGTTAGTAGGGGTAGTATGGGCTTTTTGGGTGGATGTGATGAGAAGGAGGGGGTACAGAAGTGGCGTTGGTTTCTTGCCATATGCCGATGAATGCAATTTTGACAGGGTGGTTTGTGGTAGTTTGCGAAGGTTGTGTGAGTTAGGTAGTTTGTGTGGGATGTTTCTCTAGTATGCGATGAAGTAGGGGATCGGGCGTAGTATAGGTGTTTGGTGTGTGGAAGGTTCTGATTTTCTTTTTGTTGGTATTGTGGGTTTAGGTGAAAACTGTGGGACCATGTTGGAAAGCTGGGTCATTTTTGGTCGTGTGTGAGGTTTTTGGTGGTGTTGGGAAGAGGTGGGTATGAAGCCGGGTCCAGATTCAATGTCTCTGGTTTCCCAACATCTTGGCGTAGTTTGGAATATCAAGGCGGCCCTAGGAGGTTTTCTGAAAACTTTCCTTGTATAGATTAGACCCGATGCTTATAGGTTCGTAAGCGGGTGTGACAGGGCATATGTAGGGAATGATAATGGTGTCCGGAGGTAAAAATTTCCAATTCGTGTGCTGTTTTGTCAATAGAAAGACGTGGTGGTTTCTACTATGACTGATCTTTTAGGATGTGAGTCTCGTTCATATGCCTTTAGAGGCAACTCTTCCATTGAAAACTTCGCCATTCATTGGACAAAAAACAGTGTCGTTGGAAAAGGCTGATTGGAACGCGATAGTCGGAGGACCCCGGGTGCATGTTTTCTGAGATAAACACTTTCAGAAAGAGGATGTCAGTCATATGTTGGAATTCAATTCTGAGGAGATGCTCGAGTTTTAGGAGAGACAGTCATCATGTTTCGTTTTTTGATTCTCAGAGAGTGTATATTTGCGTTGGTATTGGTCTTAGTGAATTAGTGGTTTGAGAGATTTCTCGTAGAGGGTTTCTCTATGAGACCACCAGATCGTGATGTAGTCATGGTTGCTGGCTGCAGGGTAGTAGGATATAGGGAGGTGTGTGGAGGGGTGGGGCGGTCTACCGTTATATCGTAAGCCGGGTTTCATAGATGGAGGTTGTATTATAGAGAGTTATATAGGACACGCTTCGTCAATAGTGGGGGGGCCGGAGTGGATAGTTTAAAGAGCGGGGAGCGAGAAAAAGATTAAACGCGCAGGCAGTGATGATGATTCGTAGTCATAAAAATAATGAGAGGAGGAGGTACCATTGCATGGAAGGGTTTAACAAGATAAATTTTAGGAGCTGCTGCAAGACACCTGGTGACCATGTCAGGACGAGAAACGGACATGAGGCAATGGTTCGGGTTAAAAAATTACTCAGATTTTGTCGCGTTGCCTCTAGTTGGAATTGAAAATGTTTATTTTGATGTTGTGGACAAACGCGTTCAGGAGGGGAACTACCTCCTTCATCAGGTCCAAAGGTACCAAGTCTAGGTAGTAAGGATAATACATATAACTACAATCAAAAACCAGTGTTCTTACACAGTTAAATAGATTTTAAAATGAGTACATAATAATAGATCTGAATGGATAGCTGATCGAATAATAAATACAACACGGTGTCTCTTACAAATTCATACATATTAGTCTAGTCCAGGCGAAAATTTATTAATAAATAATAATAATAAATAGAGGAATAGCTTAAAAAATAGCACTTAAAAGACTGACATAAATAGACGAACAAATCAAAAATTTTTGGGCAATAGTAATAGAGAATATAATCAAGCTGGAGGACAGGGTATACACAAGTGGCAAAACAACTATATAAAATATGAAATATATAGGTGAATCTAGAGCGGAAAGGAAAGAGGGTGAGAGGAGTATGGGGAAGCTATATAAGCCCTAGTCATGCCAGGATGGTGGTGTATAGTGGTGAATGTGAGCGCTAACTGCTGTATTGTCTCTCTGAAAAAAGTACGTCCCGAGGGGACTTGGCTGTATAGGGGATACAGACCGGGGATCCAACGGGTTAAACTAAGTATAAACACCTGGTGTTAATGGATACAGGGTAGAATGTGTTAAAGGAGTATTAGGGGGGATTAGGTTAACATCGAGGATAAGAGGACCGGAGCCAAAACTGCGAATGGTTGTGGGAAAAAATGGAGATCACGGTAATTGAGGGTAAGGAGGAAGCTCTTGAGGACGATAATGTGTCGTAGTAACATTACTTTGTTATCGGGACGACGAGTCTAGCACAGGCGGCTGGGGTGATGTCGTGCCGACTTCGCGGTTTGAAATGAAGACTGTCACATTAACTGCGCTGTGAGCAGGAAGTTCTGACCAGGGTTAGCGTGCGATGCGCAGGTTCGCCCAGAAAAAATATTTCGGCGCAGCGGAGTGGAGGAGATTGGGCCGTATGACGGATAGTGGTGAGGATCGTGGAACGGCCCTGGGGTCAAAGTGTAAGTAACCAGTAGCAGTAACTAATAAGGAGAATAAAAAATGGAGATGGTGAGATTAGATGATGGTTGTAGGATGTATGATGGTTGACTGAGATGAGAATGGTGCCATGTATGAGAATGGGAATGGTTGATGAGGGGGAGGGGGATGAAAGGTGGAAGAGTTATTTAAGGGGGATTAAATCGTCTAGCAGATTCGTTTAGACAGTATGGGACACATTGAGTTAATTTAAAAAATCCAGAAAAAATTCTCTCTCCTATGACGTTGGTTTAAGGCGGTCGTGGATGTTCGTTGGTAGGATGCTCAATCGGATAAGGGATAAGTATTGATGTCATTATCGTGATGTTATGGCAGTGTCGGAAGACACTGTGTAGTTGGTAAACCGTTTTGTTTATCTTCCCTCTAAGTGTTTATCCTTCTCGGAGGGAGTGCATAGTCCTTCTACATATGGAGGGGACAGGAGCACTTAAAAAGGTACAACACGTAAGATGATGCGCAGAAAAAAAAAGTCATGAAATGGTTGAGTTAAAAGTTCTCCGGTGACTGTGGAGGGAAGAACGGGTTGCGATGTGAACTAATATCGCATGTGAGGGCATCTGTTGCTGTTAAATTGAACCTACCTTGAGTGTCTGGAAAAAAGGATTTGGGTCTTGGTTCATTCTTTTTTTCGATTGTTGTGCGCAGGTTCGTGCGGTGCTAGTATGGTCATGTAATGTTGGGGCATCTCTGTATGTAAACTGCGGCGTGTGGAGGGATGATTTTATTCAGTGGGGGTCTTTAAGAAGGATAGGCCAGTGGTTTGGGATCAATGAATTTTGATAATCTGTGTGTGAGGTATAAGTTGTAATGAAGTTCGGAGGTTGTTTCAGGGGATTCTGTCTTCTTTTGATGCAAGGCAAGTCCTTGTGATAGCTTTTGGTTTTAAGAAATGCATGTGATGATACCTTGTGGATAGCCTTTTCTTTGAAGCGTTTTCCCAGGATTTGAGATGTTTGTGGAAAAGGTTTGTTGTCCGTGCAGTCTTCTGACTCTTTTTAAATTGGCTGTAGGGGACGTTTGTGAGCCAACTCGTGTGGTGGGCGCTGTGAACTCTGAGGAAGCTATTGACGTCCCACTTTTTGAAATATGTACAGGTCGTCAAGCTGTTTTTGTTTCACTGGACCGAAATTCAGTAGGTCAAGGAACTAAATCTGTGAGTTGGGGAAGGAGTTTGGGGTTAGGTTGACTGCCCCATTGTGTTCGAGTTGATTTCTTGTACAAAGAAATCACAGCTTCCGTTCTAAGCATCACCAGGATGCATGAAAAATATCGTCGATGGTTTGTATTCTCTAAAAAAGGCGATATGTTTGAGCTATGTGTTGCACTTTTTCGTGAGGAGGGTCGACTCGAATTCGCCATATATAGGGTTCGCATACTAGGTGACAAAACGGGTTCCATGAGCCGTACCCCGTTTTAGTTGAAAGAGTTTCTTTGGAAGCGAACAGTTTGTGTTTCAAGTATGAGCGATGCTTTGGATGAGGAAGTCGTTGTGAAGGGGGTAGGTGGGGTCACGTCCAAGGTAACATGTGTGATCGTTGTATTATAGTGTGTGACATATAGAGTCATCAGCCATGTGGGTTTCCAAACAAAACTCGTCGTTCAGGATGAGTTGTGACAGAATCTGTAGATACGTGGGAAGCTGTTAAATATGGGTAAGAAATGGTTACGTATTCCGACGATTACAGGTTAGAGAGTTAATTACCTGATATAATCGGTCGACAGAGTGGACAGATAGGGTTCTGTGTATATTAGGAAGAATAATTAGTGATCTGAGGTGGGAGGGGGTGCGCTAGGTTTACGGTTTGTCGGGTTAGGGGTTTGAGGGAAAGAATGAACGTCTTCTCTCTGTTTGTTAAAGCCTTTCTGAAGGCTTCTGCGACAAAGGTTTTTAGGGTTTCAAAATGGTGGAGGCTCGGACTCTTCACTCAAACATCTTATAGTCTTTGCGCGGAAAGTATCTGTTACTTTACTTCAGGTAGCGGTCCGGTTGTTGAGTCAGCACGGTGCCCCCGCCTTTGTCAGGCTGGTCTTGATTATTATTTCGTGTTTGTTTTCAGCGGGTTAGAGGCAGTTTTTTCGAGTGAGAGATGCCCCTTTGGGTGTCTCTCCTGTGGGTCTTTTGTGATCTCGAAGTCGGACGGCTACCATGGAGTAGAACGTATCGAGGTGGGGTCCTCAACTGTGGTGGGATGAAAATTTGGATGGTGGCCATAGTGATGGAGAGATGATGTATACTTCGGCTCATGATTGTCTTGTGCCTCTTGCTTGGTTATCGCGACAGTGCGTTTAAGGTTAATTTCCGAATATAACGATTGAGATCTAGAATAGATCGAATGTTGGTCTGTGGTGGAGATTGGGCCAGAATGTAAACCCTGCTTAGAAGGTATGTTTTGCATCCGATAGTGTTGTGGGTTACGAGAGTTGAAAATCTTAACATTTACGGTGGTGGTTGCGGGGTTTGTGTATGGTCTCTTTTTTTTTTGGGTGTTTGGTTCCTCCTCTCTTCCCCTCTGGTCCTTATTTTCTTTTTAAGTCCGGTGTTGCTTGGGAAAAAATGGAGAATGTGGCCTTCGGGCTTTTAGTGTGGATGATCGTGTCGTTCTTGTCGTAAGGAGGATCCAGCTTGGGTATAGGAAGGGCTAAAAATAGACTGGCAATATCACTGTTGGATAAAGTTCATTAGTGCGATGATAGGGTCGATGGTTTGCTCATTTTAATTTGTGATGCAGATTCTTCATGGATGGTGTAGACTGGTCAAGAGTTGTCAAGGGAGGCATTAGAAAAACAGGAAAGCTGGTGATTTCGTACAAGAAAAACTCGCAAATCGAAACACATGGGCATAAACCTAACCTCATAATCCTCCCTAACAGATTGAGTTCACTTGACCTACTGATTCGGTCAATGAAAAAACAAAACAGCCTTGACGGACCTGTACATGATTTCAAAAAGTGGACGTCAATGCCTTCCTAGAGTTCAAACAGCGCCCACCAAGAGTTGGCTCACCTAACGTTCCCCTACAGCCAATTAAAAGAGTCAGAAGGAACTGCACGGACAACAACAACTTTCCACAAACATTATCTCAAATCCTGGGAAAAGCTTCCAAAGAAAAAAGGCTATCCACAAGAGGTATCATCAAAGATGCATTTCTTACAAACCAAGAAATCTATCACAGAAGATGCCTTGCATCCAAAAAGAAAGAGAATACCCTGAAGACAGACTCCGAACTTCATTTACAACTTATACTCAGACCAAGAGTATCAAAAAATGCATTATCCAAACACTGGCCTATCCACTTCTTAAAGACCCCACATCGTGAATAAAATATCCCTCCACATCCAGCAAGTTACATACAGAAAGAGCCCCAACATTAAAGACACATACCAGCACCCACGAACCCTGCGACAAATCAAAAAACAAAAGAACCAAGACCCTAATCCTTTTCCCAGACTCAAAGGTAGTTCAAATGTAACACACAACAGATGCCTACATGCAGATCATTATTCACATCGCACCGTTCTTCCCTCCACAGTCCCAAGGAGAAACATTTTAACATCAACCATTTCATGAAAATGCGCATCAGATTAAGGGTGTACCTTTTACAGTGCTGCCTGTCCCCTACGAATATGTAGGAAGGACTATGAATCCCTCGAGCAAGGATAAACATCATATAGAGGGAAGATAAAAAACGGTACCAACTACACAGGTTGTCTCCCGACACTGCCTCATCACATCACGATAATGACATCAATAACATTATCCGTATTCACAGTTGAGTACAAATACCCAAAGAACATCACGGACCCAGGCCTTAACCAACTCATAAGGAAGAGAATTTGGGATTTTAATAACACTCAAGGTCCCAACGTCCTAAACGCATCTCTAGAACGAGTGTAATCCCCCTTAATACCTCTTTAACATCTTCATCCCCCTCCCCTCTCAAGTGACCCAGTCCATTCCTCCATACATGGCACCATTCTCATCTTAGCCAACCTATACATCCTACACCCTCTCCATTTTTTTCTCCTTATTAGTGGGGGGGTACTGCTACATTTTATTACATTTTACACCCAGCACGTTCCACGTGATCCTGCACCACATAATCCCGTGCCTACCAGGACAATCCCTCCACTCGCATGTGACGGCCAGAACTGTGGATTTCTGGGCAATGTCGCCAGTCGCCACGTACCTGTCAAAATATGGCACGCGCAGTTATATGTGACAAGCTGTCATTAAAACGCGACTTCGGCACGGACACACGCAACAGGCCCGTGCAGACTCGGTCCCGATAACAAGTAAGTTACTACTACACAGATCCGTCCCTCAAACTTCATCCTTTAGCACTCAATTAACCGGTCTCCATTTTTCCACAGACCATTCGCAAGTGTGCTCCGGTCCTCTTATCCGAGGAAACCTACATCACCCATAACTCTCCTTACCACATTTCTAACATTGTATCCATTAACAACAGGTTTATAACTTAGGTTTACCCGGGTGTGATCCCCGTCTCTGTATCCCCCGTATTACATCAAGTTCCCATCGGGAGTACTTGTTTCAGGAGAATTACACAGGTAGGCTCACCTTCACACTATACACCACCATCCTGACTACGGTTATATATACTCATACTCCTCTGCACCCTCATTACCTTTCCGCTCTAGAGTCACACTATATATTTATATTTATTATTGTTATAGCCCAATTGTGTACCCTAGTCCTCCAGCTTATTATAATCTTCTATTCCGACTATTGCCACAAAAATGTTTCGTGTGTCAGTATATTTTTTTTATGTCAGTCTTTAATGTTAGTTTTTTAAACTATTCCTCTATTTATTATTAGTAATTATAATAATTTTCGCCTGGAATTAAGACTATATTGTATGAATTTTGTAATGAGACACAGTGATTTAATTATTATTCGATCAATTATCCATGCATGATATTTATTATGTACTCATTTTAAAATATTATTACTTTAATAGAACGGTTTTATTATGTATGTATAGGTATTCTCCTATAACATAGACTTTGTACTGTGGCAACCTGATGAGGAGGTAGTTCACCTCGCAGAAACGCGTTGTCACATATCAAATAAACATTTCATTCAAACTAGAGCAGCGCGACAAACAAAATCACTGAGTAATTTTTACCCGACCAATGCATCATGTCCAGTCTCGGCACGACATGGTCACCAGGTGTCTTGCAGGCACTCTATTTATATTGTAACACCCTTCCATGCATGGTCACCTGTACTTCCTTATTTTTGGACTACGAATATCACACGCCGCGCTGTATCGTTTCTCTCACCTTTTTATAAAACAGTATGATGGGATGGGGGCTTTTAAATTATATGCTTCTTGCCACCATTTCAAAGAATATCCAAGCAGCATTGTGCAATCCAAAACATATACAGGTGTTCCCTCGACAGAAGTAATACGGCACTTGATAGAATATAACACAATGGATGCGGAAGAATATCGAGGAATTCCATGAATTGGAAAAGTGTACTATGTCTGTCTCGATATTGTAGAGAATTATAGAAGTAAGGACACTGAACACATAGACTTCTATCAGTGTGCAATATAACAGCTCATTAAACTTAGAAACAGCGAGCCAAAACTTTCATTACACAATGAGAATGCTCAGAAACTATATCCATCCATTTAAACGAGTAACTAAACCTATGAAGCTAAGTTTTATTCACCTAATGTAATACGGAATTGATCATAATAAACGTATATATATACAGGCGGTCCCTCTCATTAAGAACATTCGACTTACATACGACCCAGAGTTACAAAGCGGACCTCGGATTGTTGCTGTATTTATTGTGCTTTAGTCCTAGGCTACAATAAACAGCTATAAAAGTATCACGGTTGTCTGTAATGAAAGTTTAGGTTCTTAGATCTTATGACAACCCCCCAAACCAACTTTTAAATCAATGGTCACAAGAGACCAAAAAGTTTGGCTGGGACATTACATGAAAAATATACAGTTGCGAACTAATACAAATTCAAATTAAGAACAATCTAAGACCGATACGTTGTATGGTTAAACGCGGGACTGCTTGTATTTATAGGTAAGCAGAGTACTCATCATGCCTGTTTTCGGCTCTCCTTATGCACGTGAGTATATAAGAAAGCATTTAGGGATCCGTCCAATTCAGTAATATAAGAAGACTAATGACTAACGCTTTTCATCACCTGATTCCACTGTAATGAGTTCATCCTCTCAGATGTCATAAAGAGTATATAAAAGGACATTTATCAGGTTTATTAGGCTTTCTGTTTGCAGAAGGGAATGATTTAACATGAAGTACAGCCCTAAGGGTAAAACCCGTCTGTCCTTACCTAAATGACCAGCCTCACCCCAAGCAGTAAGTGGGTAAACTGGTTGACGTACCACTTCCAGCACCAAACACAGAGATTAAGAATGAATAATACAAAGTGGAAGAGGACTAGTCTACAAAAAAGTTCAGAACCAAGAGAACAATGTAGTACAATATTTGTAAGGGAAAATGGAGTGGACAGAAAACAGGGCAAAAGGTAAAGCATATCAAGGATACAAGAAAGTCAAGATGATAAGTGTTATGGGAGTTCAAACAAAAAGCCTTGTCCACAAGTGATTGGAACAGGCCATTGACATCTGACAAGAACAGATAGAGAGAGAAATGTCAGTGAGAAGATTCTGTCAAATTCATGTTATATAAAACCCAAAGTATAAATCAACAGGGGGACAGGGCGGGTATGTGTTTTAATAAATAAAGAGATCAGGAGTGGAATAAAGCAATGTTCAGACTAGTAGAAGGACAGAAATGTAACACAAAATCACATAAGTAGCCATATGTTAAGCTGAAGCCCTGAATGGCGGGATGTGTTTAGTTCTTATCCATTTTTTAGTGTTACCAGGAAGAGAAAAAGCCGATATTTTACCAAACTGCTTAAATAAGCTGAAGAGAGGCAGGGGAAAAAAGAAGGGACAAGAGAATTATTTAAAAATTAATACCAAATGCATATTCATCGTCTATTGAATAGAAGAGTATGGCAAAATGATTGTGCCAATCGTATTCTGAGACATGAGAAAATGGAGCAGCTTTAATTAATTGAGATTCAAGGTGGACACATATGTAATTAATATTATACATATGACTATTAGTGGAACGGTGAGCATTTTCTGGCGTTATGGAATTGTAATTTGTTCCTACAGAGAACATGTTTTACATGTTAGGATCAGAGGGTTGAATGGATTGGAGATATTTAAATGTAATGCTGACTTGTCCAATTACTTTATGTTGCTGTCCTATATGCTGCTTGTCCATATATGCTGCGTATAGTATCATCTGATTGCACGTCCATATATTCTGTACCGATTGTTGCGCATAATATTCGTGCTGCACATGTCAAGTTATATCAAAGCACAATTGTGAACCAAAAACGATACAAAGTGCTTTCACCAAAAGTAATATGGTACTTGGTTGCAATTGACACTATGGATGTAAAGATTTATGGATTCACGTTGAATGGAAAACATTATGTATTGTATATGAAATAGACGAAAGAAAAGCAACACCAGGACATGAAACATAGACTCGTAGGTGTTAATGATAGCCCACCTGAACCGTGAATCTAAACCAGCTTAAAGCATTACACCATGAGAAGAGAGCAAAAGATTTGATCCTTCGCATTTTCAAGTAAATGAGTAATATAAGTTTTCAACTCATTACTATGACCTTCCCTATTGCGAAATGCTTTGTAAATCGAAGAATTGATTTCTCAATTACTTTTTTTTCTAGCATGAATTGGATCCATAAAATTGAGACCGTGAAAAAGTAAATAATAATACCCCGAGACAGTCGTTTGGGGTAGCTCACGTTTACTTTTTATCAATTTTTACTGAACATTCCTAACCTTTTGTTACTTGCACCAATTATGTTAATTATGAACCCAGTATGTTACTTAGAAGAATATGTCTCAATTATGAAGCAAACCGGAGCCAGTGAAATGCTAATACATATACGCACGACGGTGAGAGTATCTTTACACATATATAGGGCTATACTCACCTTTACTGTTTATGCACTTATGATAAACGGCTGAATGAGAGTACAAGTTGCACCAACTAATGTAACTTAGGCACGGCATGTATGTCTCTGACCAAGCTGTGCTACACTATAGAAGCAGCACACATATATGAACCCACATATAGACGGGCATGTGTCACACATGATAGCACACGGGAAGTAGTGTCTACCACATTGGCATACGCTCAAAATCGAACGGGCAGTATGTGCTAACATGAACAGCAATGTATACATGAACCGGGATGAGGTCTACAATATAGACAACGGGCAAAGTATGGTCTACACATATAGCACCGGGCATGTATTGTCTAACGAATAGCAACCGAATTACGTCTCCCTATAAAAGAAGCCTGGTACTTATACCGCATGTTCTACACTATAGCAAACCAGGGCATGTATGTCTACACTATAGCAACAGCCCATCATATGTCTACACATTATAGCAAACCCGGGCATGATGTTATGAACGCCTTACTACACTATAGTAAAAGGCTGTGTAAGATGCAAGCAAATGTCTAACAATAGCACGAGTATTAGAAGCAACAGGCATGATGTCTACACATATAGCAAACCCAGTGTCAAAAATAGCAAGGGAATGGTCTACACATATGAGCAAACCAGCGATTATGTCTACACGTATAGCAACGCAGGCATGTATGTCTACAGATATAGCAACACGGCATTATGTTCTACACATATAGCAACTGGCATCGTATGTCAGGAACCAATAATAAGCAACCAGGCATTATGTTACAACATATAGCAAACCGGGACAGTATGTCTAACATATAGCACCGGCAGTATGTTGTCTACACTAATAGCAACCAGGCAGATGTTATAAACACGAGGCATCGTCTCACACATTATAAACCCACGGCAGGTATGGTCGACACATATACAACCACGGCATGATGGTCCACATTCAACCGCAGTATTAACAAGCACGGCATGTATGTTCAAACATATAGCAACAGGCATGTATGTCTAACATATAAAACAATCCCGGCATGTATGTCTAACATTAAGGCAACCGGGCATGTATGTTCCACAAACCTAACAACCCAGAATGAGCTACCCGATGTTACACCACCATGATGCACACAAACAAACGGCAGATGTACTAAACTATAGCAACCGTCATGTTGCTACCATGCACTCCCCAGCCCCCGTATCTACAAATAAAAAACAGGCATGTAGTCTACACATATAGATCCGGTCCCAAAACAACCAGGATGTCATGGTCTACACATATAGTAACCAGGCATGTATGTCTATCAAACATATAGCACCCGGGCATGATGCTACAAAAGCAACACGGAGTATTTACACATACAACCAGGCTAGTCTCGTATCATTATAACAACCAGGCATGTATGTCTACAACATAACAACAGGGCATGATATGTCTACACAATAACAACGGGCATGTATGTTAACACAATTAACAACCGGGCTAGTATGTTACACATTAGAGAACCGGGGCAGTATGTCTAAACCACTCATAACAACCGGCATGTAGTCTACACATATAGCAACCAGGGCTGTTGTCTACCACATATAAAAGGGCTGTTGGTCTACAATATAACAACCGGGCATGTATTGTGTACACAATACACAACAGCAGGGGCATGTATGTCTACACCATATAGCAACGGGATGTATATACGACGATATAAACAAACGGGGCATGTCTACACATATAGCAACCAGGAATGTATGTCTAACATAATACAACCAGGCATGTATGCTACCATAAACTGACATAGTTAACAACAAATAGGCATGTTATTTACACATATAACAACTAGGCATGATAGTTCCCATTATAACAGCGTTCTACACATAATAAACAGGCATGGTATGTCTACACAAGTATAACAAAGCATGTATGTCTACAATAAACACTAGCTTTGTGCTGTAGTTTGTATGTCTCCACACATTATAAGCAACCAGGAATGTATGTCTACACATATATAAAACAGCAGAGATGTCTACACATATAACAGCTCCGTTGTTCTCTTCACTAAAAATATGTTTTAGTAAGATTAGATGGTCAACCCCCTCTCTCTTATCAAACAGCCTCAGCGCAATCCTCAGCAAGTCCCGGGCAGGTAAGCCAGGGACCTTTCCCTCCAGAGTAGCAGCTTGTCACTACATCAAGACTTGACTCCTTCCTTCCTTAGACCAGCCCATTCGCACTACAATCTACAACAAGAAGCTCAGCTTGACACAGCAAATTCTGTTCTTGTTTCCTATAAGCAAACGTACTCTGTACCCTCAAATCTCACAGCTGACGCCAAAATCTATACACTCTACAGTCCTGCGCTTCCCTTACCTCATCCTGACCTCATTTATGCCAGTAGTTAAAGAAACAATCGGGCAGATGACTACCGTCCTGTCTTACCTGTTCTCTGTAGAGGATTTGGGTCTTCCGGGCGATTCACTAAGGTAGTGGGCCCCGATGTCCCACCGGTGTGCGATGGCTTGCGCCTGAGAGTCCGCCAGAGTTTGCAGGAGTCAACGATATACCCTGGGTGACAGGTAGTAGGACGTGTCAAGCGAACTGTTTTAAAAAAAAATTCAAGTCTGTTGGTTTGCCAAATCCATTGGGTTTGTTCCGAGGCCACGCTCCACGAAATCCCGGGGCAATTTAGGGAAAAAAAACGCGCAAATGGAAAACGGGAAACCGAACGAAAAATGTGCGAACGAACCCTTAGTAAAGACCCCCATCATGTCATTCTCTCTCTAACTGTAAGTAATATAACACAAAGGAGACTTACAATATCCTGCCATTTAATTGATATTATTAGGAAACTGTGCACATGTAATCAGCAGCAGTAAACGTTATCATATGTAGGGAAACACCCCCATAGCCAAAACTCTACGAATAGTAAGAAGAAGGCTTCAATGTTTGAATGATGATTTCCAAATACATGATAAAAAAAACACTCAGTGTAAAAAAAAACAATCTTATATTTATGACATATTCAAAGATATATCAAAATAGATGAAGGTGCGGGTCTCCCCCATCTTGGGGATAGTGGTCTGCTGACCTTCTCCTGCAGGGGGACGAATGGGGAGTGCCACCCATATGTGGCATTCTCCAGTCAGCTCTATTCGGATGAGATCAGAACATACACAGAACTGTGTTGGTGCTCCCACAGATTGGGACCCACATCTATCAGTATTTATGACATATCCTGTTCGATGGGAAGGCCCACTTTAGTGCATCTTAAGGTACTAAGCTTCAAGGGGCTCGGTAAGTAAAAAAGACAAAACTAAACCAGTGCTCATGCTATAGCTTCCGGTTCTAGTACAGTGGAAAGAGTGTTTGCTGACACTACCTGTGGGGTCAGAGAAATACCAAAGGCACAGAGCTTCAGCAGCAGCATAATCAGGTGACCATTTAGATATCGCAACAGCTGTCGGCTCCATCACTGCTTTTAGGCGGTTTCATAGTTTCTCAGAAATACCGTTTAGGAAAGTACATCTTAGAATGCGTTTCTCTCTTTAATCTGTTGAAACGCACCACTAGTATTTCGTGCAATCACTTGGGACCAAGTGATAACCCCAGATATTATAGTGCGCACGCTTTGTTTCTTTAAAAACTTTGTCATAGTGTTGTGTAACATGGACGCGTACCACCCTCATCCAGTGACTCCCTTCATCAGTACTGAAAGTCGGGCAGGAATGTGTTAGGAAGAGGTGCTTACTGGCATTATAGTAGCAGAGAAATGTTGAGTCATACTTAGAAAGTCACGAAAGCACAAAGTCGCCGCGTCGGATGCCAGCTACATTAACATCATGTCATCCTTGAAATCAGTTTGTACTGGATACAGTGTACACATTATGGCACCCTGAGAAGCCTCCGGAATCTTTGTGTGGTATTATGTTAGTGTTAACAATGCCGGGTGGGAGGTATTTTTCAATTGGTCTTACTAAGAGATGCCGTTATCCAATCCCTAACGGAAAGTATAATAGGAATATATAAACTCAAGGAAATATCTGAATATTCTTTAAAGACTCATGCCATTTAATTCTATCTTTGTGTTCCCAGTAGCAGCAGGACTGTGAAAATAGATTTAGAATTCCCAGGATTGCAGCTGGGCTGATGCACTTGTGAGCATGTCCAACACTCTGTGCTCTTAGATATCTGAATTGAAATACTCCACCCTCCACATCTGACTGATTAAAAGCTGCTAGCCGGATTTGGTGATACTACAGCAATCACAAGAACAGAGGAATGAGGCGCTTTATTTTGCAGTTTCAGAAGAAAAGCCAAGAGACCATCAATGGGAGGAACTCCATACCAGGGCACCAAGTCCAGGCACACTATGGGATCAAAGCATTTTTCATAGTCTTGCATACCACAACACACTAGGGAATGGTTACATAGCTCTCTTTAGGCTGACCATTCATAGAATTGTGTTGGCCGAAACGCAAGTTAACAGATAAAACATTGCACCAAAAGGGGGGTATACACTAAGGAGAAATGGGAGCGAGACCAGCAGACGTGATGTATTGCCCCCATGAGATTTTTCCATTCTTGGCAGAATATCCAGGAGCCTTCAGCCTTTACAAATTTTATTTAAAGACACCTGTAGGCCTGTCTGTATACAGACGACTGAAATGGCCTTAGTAACTTGGCCAAGTCCAATCCAGACAGGATCTTTCCTCACGTTAAACCGAAGGCTAAAGTGTCACCACCGTTTCAGTGTTGTGTCTCCTCATAGCAAGATTATTTAGTTTATTATGGGTGCGGTTGGGTTTAATTTTGAAACTGTTGATAAATGTCTGTGCCGATGTTACTGTTTTTCTTCACTTTTTAACAACCTGGCGTACCAGACTAGTGCTGAGAAGAACCCAGTATAGCAAACTCAGGACCTTTGTGCCAAGAAACCCATTCAGTATATAAGATGGAATCAAGTCCCACACAATCTAATACTCATCTATATTTACTGAATAGTAATCACGCACCATGACATCAACGGAGGCTTCCAGATCTATTTCCCACTTGTAGGGAGCAGGTAGGTGCCCCATTCTATGAGCGTGGGGTCCAGGCGTCAGACCCAAATGTACGACGTAGCAATATCCACTAACCTCGTAGGGGAGACAGTTTGTGCATAAACTGTAATGTACTTACTTCAACCATTGTACAATACTAAGGTAAACGTTGCGCCTAAGCGTATTTAACTGTCCTGTAAACAAGCGTTAATGGTAAATTGTAATGGCATCTCGTTTTTTAGAGGAAATGACAAAACAACGTGCTAGGCTGGTTATCTAGGTTGACAGCTGTCACGGTCACATGTAAAAAACAAATAATGGGCACTGGATTAAAAATAAAAAAAAAAGAAATGTGAAATTGCGGCAAACTATTTTAACTTAGGCATCCAAAGTGAACCTCCTAAGCGAAGAGTTGGAACTAGAGTGGTAACTAGAAGTGATTGGTAGTAAATCGTAAAACTATGTTCAGCTACCCATTTTTATTATATTGCATGGCCCGGCATTTATATGAAAAAAGAGGATCCTTGGCCCTTTACGCTTCGGAAAAGTTGTATGATGCGGCCGCAACTCCTGATGTAGTAGGTGGTGCTTCGCTGGTGTACAATTCTTCGATGGGGCTCTCCCGACGTTTGAATTGCTATTGTAGTGACTGTTCAGCCCTGAATGAGTCAAAGAAGAAAAGCGAGTTGTGTGGAACCAATAATATACATTATGAAAAAGAAGAGGCCTTGAGCTGTAATTTATACTACACAGGATCCATGTTTTTCTTACGATTAGTTTTGAGGCACACAGTGTTTGTACGTCAGATGAAAGAATCACTGTGGAGGTAACGAGAAAGTACCATGTGGGTCATACGAGTACATATATAGGGTTGTATGGAGGACTTAAAATATGTCCCTCTTGAGTAGTGACACGGGGGTCACCACTCCCTCTATCTCCTGAAGGTAGATGACTAAGCAGATTGTGTATCAAACTCCAACAGGACCCTGCTTTATCTCCTGATTAAGTGAGTGATGAGTAGCGTGTGTGTCACTGCTGCCTTAAACACCAAGAGGTTATTCTGCTAATGTTATTCCTCAAAGACATCCAGGTTATTCTCAGGGCACAAACTTTGAGGGGGGTTGCAGAAGTCGGGGGGGGAGGTAAGGTGTGGTCGCAATTAGGGTCCAGGGAGGCTGTAGGGGCCTTTATTAGGTGTCCCTTATCCCAATAGTGAAAGACTCGCACCTATAAACCATAGATTGTGGTCGGGGCCTAGCACAAACTGTTGCCTGGGGCCCATCATCTCCCGATGTTACACACTGGTATTCTGTCAAGGGTAACACCAGCATTACTCCTCTCTACGGAGCATGCACTCTATGTAAGTGGGTCAGGAGGCCGCCTTACCCCTGGTAACTAACGCCTCTCTCAACCACGTGACGTGGCTAAATAAAAATATAGAAAAACACATTGCCCAGATTCCTTATTATGATGACCAGTTTCGAATTTTCTGAAGAAAAAAAAGTCATGTAGCTTCTTTTATATGCCCATACTTAATGAATGCAAAGTACTATTGTCAGCCTGGATGCCTTAAGGTTCCACCAGTAAAAATCCATTCTTGCTGAAAGTCCGTTGCCCCATGGGCTGTTATGGTCCTGAAGGACCCTCTCAGTAAAACTCTGACAGGTTTCCTACTTGAACCTAGGCCCTTCGTAGCTTTGTGTGCATGAATACATGCTCAACACAGCAGTAGGCCTTGGACAGCAACAATGACCGGTAATTGAGGCACCAAAGGGTTATTGAGAAAGGAAGGATAATTGGTTGGGTGTGAATTACACATCGTTGTCATCCTAGTCACCCCAATGCTATTTGCAGAATATACATTTAACTGGGGGGCTTTGTAGCTCAGCATTCTGTATGCCATGTATGCAAAAACACCTTATCATGGATATTTAATGTAAGCACCCTCAAACCGCTATGGATTCATAGACAGCCCCACACCCCCCTGGATCCTTAGTGGGCTCTGGGCCCCGTTCGCTTGACAAGTAAGCCAAGTAACGTAGGCCAGCCCTGGCGGAGGCCGGCCTAAGCTATAGAAGGTCAGCAATGGACCTTTGGCTCATCTGAGTTGTAAGTGCCTTACTAAATATCCCATTCCATCTACATCTGCCTCTACTGTGTTGACATTGTTCAATTCTCTAGATACTTACAGAGGAGAGAAAAAGTGATGTTTATAGAAGGTGACATTCTACAATAGAGAAAAAGAACAAGGAAAATAGCTTGGAAAGTACAATATTGAATACAATATTGAAGCACTTACGCTTTTCCAGAAAATGATTCCGGGACAGTGTTCTGTGCCGTAAATTGTTGCCAGACTGAAATCTCATGTCTCCTCCTGAAGTAGACAGATAAAATAAACAATGCTTTAGCTAAAGTACAAAAGCCGATAAGAGTGTAGTTGACTTGTCTTTGTAGCCAAGCAAAGTATTTTTTGGTTTGCGCATGGGAAGAAGAAGAAACAGGGATGTAAAAATATTGTCGGGGATTGTTATCACCTGTGGAGAGACACAAATAGTCAAGACAAAAGAATACTGCCTTATTGAAAAGATGTGTATACACACATTCTTTTCAGGGGTCCTATCAATGTGAAACCGAAAACTAGCTCAGTCTGTGAACCCTTTGTGTGAACATGGTGGTGGCCATTGTGCCTACATGTTAAATTGTCCAGTAAAATCTGGATTGTTGCTCGGTGTTTTGTTAGTGTGTATCAGATGTGTATTACCATTGAAGAAAATTACCAACAGGGATACGAGGATTGTAATCCAAACACAACTAGCCCTCATTCAGACGGCCATCTGTAGCGATCTATATATGCGGCCGCAAATGCAGCTGTACTTTTTCTTTCTTAATGGGAGTAAAATATTGATGAAGTGTGCAAAGCATTAGTCCACAAAATAAGATTGGGTCTAAGATTCATACTCAGATCCACAGATAAGATTCATCCTCAACAAGCTCTGTAAGAGAAGAGAAACATAAAAGGAAATTGCTGACAAAGGATTATTCGTGTAGTAGTCAGACCGGTTATGCAGATGATTGAATAACGTCCTTAACTGCAAGTGGACGGGTTCAGCCACTACACAGAAAATGGAGTGTCCACTTCCTGTTACTTATCTCGTTTATTGTGACATCTGATCTCTAGGGGTGTGTAGGTGGTGTCAGTACCTTGAAAACCTTCCTTAGTACTTTCACCCATCCAACCATTATTTAAGATGAAACACACCAATAAAGGAAGTGGTACGTAGCTGGACATTTGATACAGTATGTGTATGCCTCAATCTTACATGAAAGATGCTCAATTCACATAAAGATACAAAATCGCAAATCTCAAGTCATGGATGGCTATAGGGGTTCTAAATTTACAAAATAAAGTAACCTAATAAAAACCTTTTTGGTACCTTAAGCAAGCTACGAAACCAAAAAAATATTTACTGCCTGTAGGTCCATCAAGTTAACTTATTGATACTTACGTACATACCGAGATAAGCTCGACCCCCAAGTATAAGCGCGGCCCCTAATTTTACCACAAAATACGGGGAACACTACTTGACTCGAGTACAAGCCGAGGGTGGGAAATGCATTGTCAAGCCTCCCAGATATAGCAAGCCAGCCCCTGCCCCGTATATAGCAGCCAGCCCCTGCCCCAGGTAGTGTATAAACCTGACAGGACCCACTGCCCCAGTGTATATAGCCTGCCAACCTGCTCCCCAGTTATATATAGCCTGCCAGACCCTGCCCCAGGTATTAGCCATGCCAGACCCTGTCCCAGTGTATATAGCCTGCCAAAGACCCTGCCCCAGGTGTATAGCTCTGCCAGACCCTGCACCGAGTGATATTAGCCGGCCAGACCCTGCCCCAGTGTATATAGGATGCCAGACCACTGCCCCAAGTGATATAGCCTGCGCCACTGTCCGGACAGATAGCACAAAAGATATAAGGGGTCGCCGAAAGGTGAGTTTAGATATATTATTTTTTGACTCAAGTATAAGCACGAGTTTGGGTTTTTTCAGCACTTTTATTGGTGCTGAAAAAACTAGGCTTATACTCGAGTAATGTAAGGTATATTAACTTGATTGGCAGATTAAGGACTAAAAAATACCCATTAGAAGGGCAATTTTGTGGTAAATAATGACATATTGAAATGGATTAGCTGGGAAAGTTTTTTGAAGAAGTCGCATACACGACTTACAAGAAGAAAATTGATGGTATTACATGGAAGGCCCAGGTTTGAGGTGTATTTAAAAACGTGGGCACAGTTTACAAGGTTCGAATCACGTTTTTCCGCCGGGTTTCCCACAATTTTTCACGGCAATCAAATTAATTTCGGTTGCCGAACCCAGGGCTTTTCACAGACAGCAATCTGGGGGGGCGGGGGGGGGGGGGCCGGGGGGGAGACTCTGGGGGGGAAAGCCTTAAGTAAATGTGCCCCCATTGTCCCTAAGACTTTTGTCAAACCATTAAAAAAATGTGGGCACACAGGTTTGCATTACTTCATAATATGGTAAAGAAGCAAATGGGAGCGCAGGGTCCTTTCTTTTTTGATTAGCTTCTGAAGGCAAAAGGTTAGAAACCCCCATGATCACACACTGAAGGATCCTGGGGTGGTTACCAGGTCCTTTATGATGACAGTTTCACAGGCTGTTACTGTTTGAGAGCACGTCTCCCTCCCTTGTGTGGAGTTGACAGATGGCCGAGGGATGAGGGGAATAGAAGGGGAGTGGACGTTAGTATAACAGCCAGTGAAAGCTTGCAGCATGGAAGTCTTGGTAATAGCTCCCACGAACCATGGGGGCAGGATAACCAAATTATCAGATTATCAAGATATCAAGAAAGTAAAGTGAATCATGAAAAAAGAAGTAAGATGCTGCGATCTAAGGAGTAAGTGCATCACGGGGTATCAATGCTTCATTTGATGGTACATGTAGATTCCTTAAGGAACAGTCCTCCAAAGCCTGTTTGGTATACACATATGTCCAAAGTACATATCAATAGTATGAGCAGTCAGTTCTGGAGGCGGTTCTTCCTTATTATCTTAGGGGACAGTATAAATTGGTGGGTGCTCTGGGTGGCCATGATGTGCGCAATAGAGGCTTGGCTCTTGGGACACCAAACCAACCAATTAGAATCTGCTACTTTTTAGTATGCACTGCCACTATAGAAAGTAGTCATTTTTGTTATCAAAACCCCTTTGGAGTATAAGTGTCTATGATAAGAGTAACAATGTTAACTGTTTTATACATTATAAGTACAGTTACACTGAGGGGGATTTTTAGGAATGTAATTGAAAAGCATTGCTGAGGAATGTATAAACATCCATTAAAAAAACTGGGATTTAACATTTGATTTGGGACAGGGTAGCTCAGCTGCCAGACCCCCACTAATCTTTAAAATCAAAGGGGCTGCAGTGTTGAAATTTTGTGCGCACCATGGGATGCTATCCTCCAGCTACGAACCAGACTGCAGGGCATGTACGAACTAAAAGATGGGTAGGAAGAAACCCTGGATTGGACTAACTAGGGACTCAGAGCCCTTTTGTGGGACCCGCCGGGCCATTGCCACAACTCAGACAGGATATATTTTAAAGTGATACTAATTGCTACTTGGGGAGGCAGGGAAATAGAAGAGAGAAATAAGTAGACAGTGCCAAAATATTTTGGAGGACCTTTGCTGCCCCATGATTCTCTTGGGACAATGGAAAGAAGCTAAAATTAATGCTAATTTTCCATATGTCCTCAGGCCAGGCCCAGGATGATCGAAAGTTGATTGAAACACGGGTAGCAATAAGTAATGCTTTAATTTTTGGTTGGCACCTCGCTTAAAAAGGGGGGTTTGGGGGTTTGCACATCTGGGCATCGCGACGCTATAAAGTGTCGCCATGATGAACTAGCAGTCAGTCTTCCTAGTAGAAGTCGGCAGAGTTAGATGTAGAATTCTAGTGATAATTATTGAATGTCGTTCTAGTAGAAAGTAATGGTCACTGAGTTTTTACAACGTTCAGTTGATATGTTGCAACTGTAGCAAGGAAGGAAATCAAGACATATAGTGCACATGGTATGGAGCGGAAATGCTCCTTCAGTCTAGAAACACACTAGGAAGAACGCAGTTACATGTTGATAGAATACAGGCGGCTGCCATTGCCGTCTGGCTATTGTACACAAGGCATAGAAGGAAAAGCTGGGGATATACCCAAAACATAGAGAGCACATTTCAGCAGGAAATTCTCAACCTGTTTATTCCACTTTCAATATTCCAGCCGTGGGAAATACCATTCCAAGAAAAGAAAAGTCATTTAAACTGAGAAAGCCACAAGTATGTATCCACTTTTCCTTAACTGTTCAGTAATTCAAAATTTTAGTCCGGCTCCGAGAGAGAGTCTGGTAAAAGAGCGACAGCCTGCGTTCATCGCTACGGTAGCGGCAAGGAAGACAGTCAGGTTACAGAGAACAGAAGCCGCTCCGGCATGCAGGAAGACAGTATCATCAGCAAAAAAGAGTTTAGCGCCGAGAGACTTTCCAATTTTGTACACGGGGCAATGAGGAAGCAGACATAGCAAAAATTTACCCTAACAAGTATGTGAAATTCACATGTAAAACAGGGTAGTAATGGAGTGAAATAATCAGACGGGAACACTTGGCACGAGATGAGTCTTCGTAATGTTGTTGGCATAAGGGAAGTTATTTCCAGAGTAGTTATAATCTTGTTTGTTTACTCAGCTTATTAAAATAGACTTTTAAAGGGCAGACTTAACTTAGAGCAATAAGTAAAAGGGAACCTAAAAACATTCTCATGTATAGTGAAATTGCAGAGAGAAACTAAGGGGGCAGCGACCTCCTGGATATTAGACAAATTTTCCCCATGCTAGCACTACCAATGGAAAAATTAAAATAGATTGTTCCTAAGAAAACAACTATTGATCCACATACAAGTGTATGTAGCATCCAACATACCTTCTTTTAAATGTCACCCAACGTGTGCCTAAGACAATCAGATACAACTGTATACTAACTGTTCTACTCACCCCTTACATGGCCAAGCCATAGTCCTAACAAAGGGCATGGGGGGCGGCCCAAATGATATCACATTCTGAAACTAGTGGAGCATTATTTATTTATTTTATGGGGGTGGGCCGTCGCCAGCAATGCCAAATCGTGTGTGTGACCTCTCGAAAAATACACTTTGATATGATTGAAATTCATACTGTGGTCAACCAGTACATAGAAGAATTCATACCTTAGGATCCCACTCATAGACGAATTTATGTAACATTGATTAGACATGAGCGATGCATAATATTGCTTATGGATACTTACGACTGATTGACACTCTCACTAAGGCACTCACAATCTCACTTTACAAAGCTAATCTTTCCTCTGCTTGAATAAGTGAGATGGGCTTGGTTCTGCGTCTAGTAGTTTCTCCGTGGATGGGGACCCAGCCAGGTTGTTTGATTAGCAGGTCAGCAGCCTATCTATGATGCAGGCACCGTGTGTGCACACATGGGAGAAGCAACAAGGCTGCACCAATATGCTTTTCCGGGTGGTATCTGATAACCCATTATACCCTGCCATGATCATTATACTTGGGCTTGATGTTGTCTTCTAGCTCATTGCTGATCTTCTGAGTTGGTCGGGGATTCGACCTTTCTGACGGAACTGAACTACAACTGCTATTACTATTTGGCACTCACCACCATTTGTGGGTTTCAACCCAGTTTGTTAACTTACTAACAGGTCAGGGTAGGGACTGCGCCAAGTTGTAACCTTGATGGGATTGTTGGGAAGGCTCAGGGCTCACCATCTTCCTCTCTAACAACTAAATTGGTCCATTAACAGCTGTATGAAATTTATTTTAAATGAAATAAAGAAAATAAAAATACTAAACATTAAATCCCTACTTAGTGGCGTCTAATGTTTGTCATAGGTAACAATAATATAAAATGGAAAATTCAAATAATCACTTAAAAAAAAATAACTGTGGTTTAGAGGTATAAGTGTGTGTAGTTGTTATGCAAATTTCAAGTTAAAAAAAACATGCTTGACTATAATTTCAGTCCTACTTATCCATTACTCTTGAACATTTCAAAATCTTAAGAGGTGAGCACCAGGGACAGTTCTGTCTATTCGACAATCTTCCAAACAATTTGAATGAAAAACTAATCTGGAAGTTACGATCCTAATGCAGACACTGATCTTAATCGTTTCTGATGAGTTTGCACACTGGAGACGTGGCTTTGACCTATGATGACATACTGATGGGCTGGTGCTTCACAACTATGAGATTGTCCTGGAAATCTCTTTTAACTTACATCCTGAGCCTTTGGGTGTCGCGTTAATAGCACTGTATGTAGGACCCCCACATTATAGGATATTACATTGATTTACAAGAAAATAACTACACTGTTAAAAGATAAATGAAAAGAAAGCAGGGGATTATAGTATGGGCAAGAAGTTGGGCTCCAGCCAGCGCAAAACGGCATTCTAGTGGCCGTTTGCCACCACCAATCAGTCATCCAAGTAACTCTAATACTTATTAATCATGATAATGCCCTTCGGATTAAAATCCTCAACCCTGAAAATCCTCATAAATATTACTAGCTCTAAACAACATTGTTACGACCAAAAGGGGCTCAAGGGACCTTGAATGGCCTCCAAAGGTTCCAAGGGAAACCTTTACCAGGGACTAATTTTTCACTAAAGGACAGATTTAGTAAAGCCATGACAACCCTGCAGGCAAATATTACATCGCGCCTTTTCAAGCTTTGCATAAATATAATTGGTGCTATAACTTACTCTTGACATCTGACCAAAGATCTGGGTTAGTCACAGGGATTGGACTTTGGTTTGCATGCATTTCAAAAAAACATGTGACTTGTCTGAGCGTGAGACTGCCTCCATTTTGTGTCCTCTACAGCTTGTCACTCCCTTCTCTGATGCAGCCATCTACCAGGCTGCTGACCCGAGAAGGCAGCGGGGTTGGAGCTTGTGTAGGGCGCACCAAAGTTGGGGCTAAGCTGTGCAGGAGTGAGTACAAAGCCCAAAGTCACCTGTGTTTTGAAATGATCCAAACCAAAGTCCGCTCCCGTGACTACCAGGATTTTGTCAGGGTAAGTATAACCACAATTAAGCTAACTGCAAATGCTTAGAAAAGCAAGAAGCAGACTTTGCCATTGCAGGTGTGAGTGTCATGGGTTCTGTCCACCGGTCTTTTAGTGAAATAGGTCCTGCGAGAAGGTCCCTTGAACTTTTGCAGGAAGGACAAATGAAAGCCGGGACCCTACTTTCTTGAACGTTGCAAACCAATGGAGTACTATAAACTCTGCAAGTCTGGGCTGCTCATATGTCCCCACAGAAGGTCTCTGTTGAATTGAGCTCTAGTTCAAGGAAACAACAGGAATGACATGGGCTTTGCTCTTAATACGAAGCACAGAAGCTACCAACTTGCACTTCTCTGGGCTCTGTGAGCCGTGACGAGAAGAAGGAAACAACAGGCCCGTCTGAGAATTGCTGTTGATCAGTGGTGTTTTGATTTGGTTTGGACCCCATCAATCTGATATTCCAACATATTCTAAGAAAAGATCATCAATATCTATGTCCTGAAAAAAACTGCTTAAGATTAGGCAAGTACACAAGGCAAAACACATATAGGATACACATAACCAATAGCCATCTATTCTTGTTAAAAGAATGGTGTCTCCATGGAACAGCATAAACCAACTCGGTGTTGACTGTCGGCATCCTGTAGTCATTGTTATTCTCTTCTGCCCTTCTGATATCACCAATTTTTAAGTCTATTTTTTTGTGGTGTCTTACAAGCCTTATATGTGAAAAGGACAGGGAAAGTGAAAGTGCGAGGGTTTGGACATCAGCGATTAAAGTAAAAAACCACAGCAAATTCTGTACCAGTGCAAGATTGATAAAATCGCTGCAATGCTCATGTCAGATCCAATTCTAAGGGATTATAGGAGGTAAGATCTTAAAGAGGTTTTCGCCCTGAACCACATGATGCGTGGAGAGCAGACGAACCTCCTATTGGAGAAGAGTTTGGTCCCGTCCGCGGAGCTCGCCTAACCTGGACAGTACGAGCAGCACAATCAGCCCAGTTTAGCCGCCGAGAACTAGGCCACTGAACCCTAGTGGACCACACAAGGCCAATCACAGCCATTTCGTTGCTCTGACGCCCACAAGCAACATGTGCCGGTGAGATGGAGTGCGAAAAGAGGGACGGGAGGAAACGCTATACTGGGCATTCTATTTTGAGTCAACCGGTTTAGACCCCAGAAATACACACTGAGTAGGTGGCCATTCCACGGTACAGAGGCACACACCCTTATGTATTGAAAATAATTTGACATCACTTCCAGGACCCAGTCGCAACTTTATTATAGTGTTTCTCGTAGTTCACCATAAAAACAATCAGCTCTGAAAGAAATTCAGCCATTCTGTGCAAATTGTCTTCTGAAAAAAGCATATAACTTGGAAAGTAGCGTCTGTTCTGTTTTCCACAATTGTTACTGCAGGATTCCCACCGCTGCATTCCTTGAAACTAATTATCTTAAAGTCTGCATGTCCCCATGGGGAAAAAAGCCATCAAGAAACGACGTACAATGCAGAAGAAGTCACTCGGATTATCCAACTGATTAACTGAAATCGAGACACAGGTACTGTATAGGCAAACACGCTGAAACTCAAAGGTGTTACAACCCACCCCCACATAATACTGTTAAAGTGATTTTCAGAAAATTCTAAAACACATCGGTTGAAAGGGTCTAATCGATTTTTGTCTCTTGGTACTATCGTGAATATTATTGTTTTAACTGCCTGCTGTCGAGTTATAGTCCATGCTATCCATAAGTTTAACAATGATGGCAGACACACCTCTGCAATTCTTCTTTGAAATGCTAAACCTAATTTCAGTATATGAAATATTCGTCAGATCCGGTCCATAACAACAACAATGGTCAACAAACAATTTCGCTATTCTACACCGACTCCGACAGGTTCCGACTTCAGCTGCTCATTTCAGCTTGGGTCCTGACAGTACAAAAAAAAAAATCAGTTCATTTTACTTTTAAGTGTTTTGCTTTGTGCATTTAGCAGATTTTTTTTTAAAAGTGCAAGATAGACGTAGTGATTCTCATCTACAAAGCATTATCATATAAAATAGGAAAATTCTCTTTGAACACCAACAAAGAGACCTAATTTTTGAAGTACTCAACTATGCTTAAACGAACAATGATTGCCTGCCTGCATAAAAATCTCTTTAAATGGATGACTATTACAGGGGTCTACCCAAGGATTACATTTGTCCCTATTCCCACCAATGGCTTAGGAATGATGTCCCGGACCTCCTCTCCATGATACTTGATGCAGGAGATGTATGAGATTGCTGGAGATGGTTCTAAAAACAGCGACACAAAAGACCACCGCTTTTCAAGGACTCCTCAACGCAGTAAGATATAAATAGGGAGTCGCGGAAAACCTTTTGTAGTGGATCTGGGTAGTATTCATAGTGGTGGTTGTTAAACAAGACCTTTCAGCAATCGCGTTTTCTCGATAGGGTCATTTTGAGTTTCTTATTTGGTTGATTCTCCATCTGTGACGTCCTTCCTATAATAGAGTTCATATGTCCACGTGAAATCATCAAGTGAGAGCTTCTGTCTATCTACTAGAAAGATGGGCATGTCCAGTAAATTCAGGACCAAAAGCAAATAGGAAAAGATTTTAGGAGACCAAAGTAAGTATCTTTTTGTGCAAAGTTGTGAAAATTTACCGGCCATTCTCGGCCAATCCCAAATGACCTAACATAGAGAACTTCTAGTGGCGAGTTCCAACCCAACCATTATTAACAAAATCTTTACTAAAAACATATGTGCTCTGCGTAAGTTAGCAAAAACAATTGCTCTAAATATACTCCAAATAACTCATACATCGTACAAAATAATTCAATAAGCTGCACAGCAAGCCGAGCTTCAAAAGCATTCCAGCAAGCACGCTGGACTGAGGCTTCCGCCTCAATTTAAACAAGAGACCATGAGTTCAGGTTAGGAAGTTATGGTCCATCTCAGCCAGGCAAGGGAGCTATAACTTCCACGGCTTGGACTTTATACCAGATAGGAGGGGCTATTGAGCCGTCATGGGGTGGTGCAGGGGTTTTGTATGTTGTCTAGGTTGTTCACTTAAGGCATTGACTAAATCAAACTTTAACTGTGTTGCCTTGTATCTGATCACAAAGACTAACCGGGTTGGCTCCCTCACCCCTTTATAATCCAGCATGGACGGCTGCCCTATTAAAGAATGGTGGCAGCGTATTGGTTTGATAGTTCTGGGTCTCACTGAGGCTGTGATAGGGGTCTTATAGCATTTCAAGGTTGTGCTTTATTATTGTGCCATATTCCAAAAGTTGTGTGGACAACTTTAATCACTTCCGGCGGCTTCTCAGAACCGTGCGTTCTGGGAGTGTCTAAAAGGGAGATATAAGTGACCTGCGTACCATTCAGGGGTCGAAACGTCTAGTGCCTTCCACCATCCTAATGGCGTCACCCACTGGTCTCTTTTCTCAGTCTGTCTCAATGATAGACACAGGGAGAAGAGAGCGGAGGGGGGAAGAGTATGGGAGTAATAATCTTCTGCTGCAGCCCCTCCTATTATCAGCGCTCAAACAGGTAAACAAAGATCCTTGATTTGCAGACAGCCTAAGTATATAACTAATAAATCACTGCACATTCAGGGGCAGTATTATGAAGGCCAATAAGGGCACATGGAAAAATGTATGTGAAGAGTAACCAAACCCCTTAAGGCTCCTTTCGCTTCATTTCTACCAATTTAGAATGAAGATAATAAAAGGAGTCCAAAACCCATTTGTAATTGGCCAAGATTGGCACAGAAGTGAATCGTTATCTTTTGTCCGAGGATCAAACAGCATTGAAGGGGGAGGTAGGAAGTCCCACTCACCTTGACCCATGCCTATGATGCGCAAACAAAGGTCTAAGTTGGCCTACTGATAGATATTAGGCAGTATAATTAGTGTAAACATTTTTGTTTTTTTGTTTTGTTTTGTCGTTTGGGATAATGTTATCTGTCAAGACTCATCTTGTTAACCACGGACTGAAACCAAAAAATACGGCATTCATGACAGGGGAATCAAATACATAAGGAATGGTGCAGCCGCACAGCCAAAAACATCACAGAATATCGCAATGAACAATAGGAATTCTATGTCAGTGTACAGTAAAATGAGCGTACCTCGAGACCCTCAACTACGTAGCAGAGAAAGACAAAGGGTGGAAGGGAGGCCACGAGGCGAGCACAGAAGGGCCAGGCATTTAGTCAGTAAACCTATCGTCACTCCATCTCCAGATTTTATTTCCACCATAATCAACCAGGCGTAACGCAGACAGAAGAAAAGCCCTTCGCCTAAGAAAATCTATTGATCTTACGGTGGTGGGAGGTGTCAATTCTTTGTACTTAGAGATTATTCCCATAGGCTACAGGCACCCAATCATGACCACCATAACACATAAATCACACAATGAACAGTTATCATTCATCATCGGGCAGAGCAGAATAATCTCGCTAGTGTGACGCAAGATTGACAGGCCCAATCTTATGTGATGAGTGCATGGTTCACGGGTTCCCAAAAATAGTGCACGTGGTGCATACATTGAGATAGTAGACTAGTATAGGAGGATGGTCATATCTAGTATAACTGTTTACGGCCTCAACATAGAAAAGAAGAAAACGACTTATTAAAACCTATAAAATCCCATTACACCAGAAAGCGTTAGGTATTGCTGGTAAATATCTGTTAATATCAAAAAGTATGTAAAGAGTGCTAATTGGAGCCAATCTGATTCAAAAACCAAAAGAGGTATTGCAATCTGATATGGCAATCAATTTCTTATAGCAATACTGATATCTTTGATATGGTACATGACCATTTTCTCTACGGAAAAACTTAATCCTAGATCCAAGTGGTGGATTCCAAGATGCCCCCCCGCTAGCCAGTTCAGACATAGCTCAAAATATAAAAATCGGCACTCCGTTTTGTGGAAATTGAAAACGCCTTCGCCACATGCAGTTAGATCCGCATTCCTAGTTCTTGACGACAGCGAATATCCCGTCCTTACCTTATTACTATATTTCTCATCAAAAGCCGTTTCTCAGGACGATTCCTAATACGGGTCCAACGTTACACATATAATATGGATTGCCTGTACATCATAAATACAGAGAGATTTTTTCAAATTACGCAAAGACAGAGTTGCCGAATTTGTATGATTCGACCCCCCCTGCACCTGAGCTAATGTTGGGAGTGGACTGAATTTCAGTCTTTACTAGATCAAAATAGTAGCCCCCATCACCTATTACTTGCTGTTGTATAGATATGGGGCACATTTACTGCTACTGTTCGTAGAAAAAGTAGACTGCTCCAAACCATCATGCATCAAACGCATTTAACTTAGAACGTGCACCCAGAATTCACCTCTTCTTTCATGGTGAATGGAAGGTGCGTGATCTTGCAAACACAATTTGAAAGTTTAATCCCGCGCTGCTTCAGTCAAAATCAGTCAGATCGCCCCAGAGGCCCCCCGCCCCAATTTATTGCGCAGGAATGAATGAACAGCCAGCGCAGCGTGCAAAATCTGATCGTGTGACGACAAATACCTATCAAAAACCTGTCACAGCCGTTGGCTTTGCAAAACCTGAAACACTTGGAAAGTTATCGAAAAAGGGAATCAGCGGACCCTTAAGTAAAATAAGACCCACTGAGATAATTTTTTTTATAGAAATTAATTAAAGGGGGGTCCTGAGACTTTTGACTGCAGTAGAGATATAGAGTAATTTTATAATCTGCTAGTTTCTTGGTTTAGTAAACTTCTACAAACTCCTCAATCAGAAGAAAGTTGTTTTACAGATCATTTATACTAGATTCCAATGTAAAGAAAAAAAAAAAAAAGGCAATTCTGGAGATTACAGCTCTGAAGCCGACAGGATTATAAAATGAAGCTCTGGATTATTTTTACACAGCACTAACAATCACACTTTTGTATAGTCAATGCAAACCCAAAGCCTGAAAGATCCCTTCCCCAACTAGTTGCAAGTGTCTAATAATGGTTTAAAATTTTTTATTTTCAGATAAATTTGACTCTCTTGCGCTACAAGCTTGTACTTTGTTACAATAAAAGTAAATCCAAGATGAAACCCCTTCCCCAGCCCAAACTTCAACTCATCAGAGATCTCAAGACGTCACAAAAATCCATATTGAAGGAGCAACACCAGTCCTCACTGAAGTAAAACTAACATCATCGCTGGTTTAAAAAATGATGGAGGAGGAGCGAAGCACAAATAACAGTGTGTCCGCTAACATTTCCTTTGATTTACACATGGAAAATAGGATTTTGTTCTGATGTAAACAAGCTATTGGTAAAAATCACAGCAAATAATCCCCTTTCCATGGAAACATTGCTAAGGATTTTTGTCCCAGATGCTAAACACTAGATGAAGTGTTCTCTAAAACTTGTTCCACGTTACACCCGAGAGTCAGACAACTACAGACAATTGTAGTTACTACGGAGAGTTGTGTTTTCTGTAGAATCTAGAGGTTACAACGTGTAGGAGGATCCTAGTACTTACTGAGAAAAAGTCCAAGACAACATACAAGATAACTGTTGACTCTAGCTAGCACCACCATGCAACTTTACATGCTCTAAAGTTCTATTACCACTAGAAAATTATATTTTCATATTATGACCTTTTTAATTGTTTCTTAAAAACATACCTGGCTCCCTCCAGCAGTGGTGTGAGTCCCGGGAATAGAGCTGTTCAAAAGGTGAAAGGAGGAATTGGCTGTGGTGGTTAACGGAGTGTAAGGGTGGGGTGCGGCATGGGAGCAGGGAGAGTGCTGAGGGAGGGAGAGGGGAAATGAGGTGAGTGTGAGGGTTAGCAGGAAGAAGAGAACTTGGTGCCATATAACTGCAGTCCCCCTCCACCCCCAGGACCACACACACTGTAGTGGAGCAAGTAATATTGAAGAACAGAAAGAAACAATTAAAAAGCTGTGGAACATTATAACAGATACTCAAGAAGGCAGTTATGTAATCAAAATGGCAAAGGCTAGGAACATGTCATCATGGTTCAAAGTACCTTCTTGGTGACAGGTTCACTGTAAACTCACTTCCATGATTATATGAAGTTAAAACTCGCCTGAAATGGATGAGGAAAGATAATATTTTTAGGCCAAAAGTTGGTATTTTCTCCAGCAGAACGCCAATCTCTGCTGTAGTTTGGTAACCGATATTTAAGAGGTCTTCAACTGCATGTGAATATTCTGGGATTGGCGAAAGAATCCTGCATGCCCAAGATGAAAATGGAGAGCCTTGTTACGTATTTAAGGTGCTAAACACTAAGGAAGCTGATTGTTAATGGGATGCTGGAATAAGTGGTTTTGTTATATAGGTATAGAGGTAGGATATAAAAATAACAAACATAAGACTCAACTCTCTGGCGCTTTGGTTTAGCAAGGACAATCCATCACTACCTGCCTCTAGGTATATTAAAAAGGTCAGAGGTAGATGCTAGAAGGGAGACGAAGCACCAGGAGAGAGGCGAGTTTATAGTGGGTGATTAGCACACTTACTGCACCCAACACTCCCTCGCAGATATACAAAAAATTTTTGTAATGACAACCACTTTATGTTGTCCTACTAGGTGCTAAATGAGGTTGCCATACCTAGAGCTATTGAGCCATTTTTGAATTGGATTGGGCAATAAAAATAACTTAATATGAAAAAGTCTGTTATTTTGACTCGCCACTCGGACACCAGTCGTCTCAAACCAAACTTGGGTCAAACACACTTTGGTCCATTAGTAAAGTGGCCCAGATATATAATTTTCCATGTTATTTCCTTTTAAAACACATGAAAACTCCTTAAATGTGGCAAAGTGATCCAAAAAAAAAACTTTTTTTTGTTTTAATATATTGGCTCACTAGCTCTATTTTATAATCCATGGATTAATCAAATCCTAAATTAGAAATTTTCACTTGGTATATTTTTATATTATTTGTGCAGCATTTTTTTTTTTGACGTTGACTAGGGTTTTTCAATCAAAATTGAATTTTCTTATAGGAACAGCTAAGTAAAAGTGGTTGCCACTGTGACGTATCAGTCCACTTATGTTTATGTAATAACATTTTATCTTCTGGGGAAATTGTGCTGTGTAAGTCGAGTGTCAAAAGAGTCGCTTAAGGACTATTACTTGAAGGTTTTACTGGGCTTTCAATTTTCTCGACACTAATATGAAGAGAGTGGTTGAAATATTCTACTGTCATAATTCATCAGCGATTAGAAAGCATAGGCTTACCAGAAAAAGACTGCGGATGTGCAACGCGTCGTAGGCCGAAAAATCAATAGATTTTGTGGTTTGGTTGCCGGTAATACATGGAGGAAGCGTGCTTGTAGGCTTATTAGTTTGTAATCCCTTTATAGAATGAAATAGAACCGATAATAACGACTGCACTGAAAATCACCTTCAATGTTCGGATATACTACAAAGGATGTTATGTATGGTATAATGAAGGACGATGTGTAGGCTTCACAGTTTAGATACAAAAAATTATTACCTAATCTACAAACAAAAGCTTCTGGGAAATGTTACATTCCAATTAAGGGGGTGTCCACTGTCAAAAAATACATGATATTGTTTGTTGTAACTAAGAGTTTTACAATTTGCCCCTGTATCCATGGCGTGTATCTGGTGTACGTGTGTTGAATCTGAGGGATATACCATAGGTGTGCTATGTGTGATGTGTATATGCCTGGCGGGTGTATAGGGTTACGTATGTATGTGTTTTCGTATATATGTACGTGTATATATGGATGTATATAATTGTATGCTTATAGAGTCTGTTATTGCTGGAATGTGTGTATTTGCTGTTTGTTGTGGGTGTGTATATGCTGTAGGTATGGTTATGCGTTGTATGTTTGTATACGGTAGTAAATGGGTGTCTGATGGCAGATTCTTCATGGATGGTGTAGATGGTCAAGTTGTCAAGGGTTTGATTTGGGGATTCTGTGGTGGTGGGTAGAGGGTATTCTGGGTCTTTTTGGGTGGATGTCTGAGAAGGAGGGGGTACAGAAGTGGTCTGGTGTTTATCTTTGCCATATGCTATGGAATGCATTTTGACAGGGTGGTTGTGGGTAGTTTTGACAGGGTTGTAGTGGGTAGTTTTGTCGGGTATTGTTTCTCTAGTATGCGATGAAGTAGGGGATCGGGCGTTACGTATCTGGAGGTTTTGGTTGTGGAAGGTTCTGTTTTTCTTTTTGTTGGTATCGACATATTGTATCATCTGGGAGTGCTTTAGAACAGGAATCTGGTGATGTCTTTTACAAGAAATCAACTCGAACACAATGGGGCAATTCAACCTACCCGTCAACTCCGTCCCCTACACAGATTATGTTCCTTGACCTACTATTTCGGTCCAATGAAAACAAAACAGCTTGACGACCTGTACATATTTCAAAAAAGTGGACGTCAATACTTTCTAGATTCACAGCGCCCACCACACGAGTTTGGCCACAAACGTCCCCTACCGCCAATTTAAAAGAGTCAAGGAACTGCACGGACAACAAAACTTTCCCACAACATCCTCAAATCCTGGGAAACGCTTCAAGAAAAAGGCTTCCAAGGTATCATCAAGCATAGCATTTCTAAAACCAAAAGCTATCACAACGGACTGCCTTGATCCAAAAGAATCAGAAATCCCCTGAAGACAACCTCCGAACTTCATTACAACTTTACCTCAGACACAAGATTATCAAAAATTCAATTGATCCAAGACACTGTCCTATCCTTCTTAAAGACCGCCCATGCTGACTAAAATCATCCTCCACACTCAGCAGTTTACATACAGAGATGCCCCAACCTGTAAGACCATACAGCAACCACGAACTGCGACAAACAATCGAAACACAAAGAAGAACCACGACCCGAAATCTTTTTTCCCGACCTCAAAGTAGTTTCTCAAATTACAGCAACAGAATGCCTCACAGCGCTATTATTCACATCGCAACGCCGTTTACTTCCCTCCACATCACACGGATAGACTTTTAACATCACCATTTCATGACCATGTTTTTTTCTGCGCATCATATACGGTGTTCTACCTTTTAAGTGCTCCTGTTCCCCCTACACAATGTAGAGAGGACTATGCAATCCCCCGAGAAAGATAAACACTCATATGAGGCAGAAGTAAAACGGTTTACCAACTCACAGTCTCTTCCGACACTGCCATAACTCACGATATGACACATCAGATCACTTAGCTCCTTATCCCGATTGAGCACTAACCAAAGACAATCCTGACCCGCCTTAACCAACGTCATAAGGAAGAGAGATTTTTTCTGGATTTTTAAAATTAACTCAATGTGTCCCATACGCTCTAAACGAATCCTAGAACAGTTTAAATCCCCCTTAATACTTCTCTTCACCTTTCATCCCCCTCCCCCTCCAACAAGACCAGTTCCCATTCTCATACATGGCACCATTCTCATCTTCAACACACCATCATACATCCTACACCCTCATCTCCATTCTTTTATTCCTCCTTATTAGTTTACTGCTACATGGTTACTTACATTTTACCCGAGCCTGTTCCACGATCCTCACCACTCATCCGTCCTACGGACCCATCTCCTCCAACTCGCATGCGCCCGAAAATTTTCTGGCGCCTGCGCAGTCGCACGCAACCTGTCAAACTCCTGCGAACAGCGCGTATGTGACAGCTGTCATTAAACCGCGAAGTCGGCACGGACATCACGCCGAGCCGCCCGGTGCAGACTCGCGTCCCGATACAAATAAGTTCTACTATCACATTATCGTCCCTCAAACTTCCGCCTTACCTCAATTACCGGATCTCCATTTTTCTCCACAGACCATTCGCATTTCTCCGGTCCTCTTATCCGCGTATAACCTACTCCCCCATACATACTCCTTTAAACACATCTAACATCATCTGTATCCATTAAACACCATGGTTTTACTACTTTTAGCCGTTGGAGTCCCCGGTCTGTATCCCCCTATACACCAAGTTCACCCTCGGGACCTACTTGTTTCAGGAGAAATCAGCAGTTTCGCTCACATTCACACTATACACACCCATCCTGCAGTACTAGGCTTATATAAGACTTCCCACTACTCCTCTCACCCCTCTTACCTTTCCGCTAGTTCACCTATATATTATATATTTTATATATTGTTTTGCCACTTGTTATCCCTGTCCTCCAGCTTGATTATACTTTTCCTATTACTATTGCCACAAAAATTTTTTATATTTTGTGTCAGTCTATTTATGTCAGCTTTTAAAATGCTATTTTTAACTATTCCTCTATTATTATTATATTTATTAATAATTTTCGCCTGGACTAGACGATAAATATGTAATTTGTAATGAGACCCCGGTTATTTATTTATTCGATCAGCTATCCATGTCAGATATTTTATATTACTCATTTTAAATACTTCATTACTGTTAAGAACTGGTTTTTATTGTAGTATATTGTATTATCCTTACTACCAGACTTTGTACTTTGGACCTGATGAAGGAGGTATGTTCACGCTCCGAAACGCGTTTGTCCACCACTATCAAATAAACATTTCATTCAACTAGAGCAGCGCGACAAAATCCGAGTAATTTTTTACCCGAACCCAATCCATCACACTGTCATTCTTAGGATGCGAAATGTGAAATCATATTCTCTGAGAAATAAAATTACCCTTCTTAATGGGTTCTTTGACTTGCTCTCTGTCCCATTGATAACCATATATATAGCTATATATATCTAAACTACCAGTGAGTCCTCTATTTTAACATAGGCCTCATTTATTCAATGACTCAAGTTTCCTCTTGAAACAGTCCAATACCCTTTTGCAACATCCTAGCAAAACTATCTTAAGTACATACACTGACACTGACAACCACACAATTATAGAGGGGACCCATTTATCAGGGCTTGCACTGCACACCTAATCTCCGTACAACACGGAAATAGGCTCAATTCCGGTGCAAACAGCCAGAATTGCACTTATTTCCCCCCCATATGGGCATGGAAAGGTGTGAAGAGGTGCCCAAGGTCAGACTTGATGTAGTAGTTTACCTTTGAACCGCTTATGCCAGTGTAATGATAATGTGCCCCCGCCTTATTATTAATGGGGAGCTATATCAATCTGTCTAGCTAGAATTATGGAATCATTTTCACCTGAATCCTATTTATGAAACATTCATCAGACTTTTAGAGCCCATTTTAAGGTAGTGTCGGACTTGTGTGGCCTCGGAAAGATTGATGGCAGAGCTGTACACAGATAATTCAGTTGTAAACTATACCAACTAATAGTAGTCCTCAAGTAGACTTCCCATGATTCACTTATCCACGCACAATAAGACTGTGTAGCTACACACTGCACAGGTCTTTGCACCACAATTTGATAATCTCCCCAAAATGTCAAGACATGGAGGAAGTGTGAGTCCTAAGTCCTGCATCTGTCGATGTATCTTCTAAAAAAGGCGATATTGTTTGAATATTGTGCATTTTTCGTGATGAGGGTCGACTCGAATTCGCCCATATATAGGTTCGCATAACTAGGTGCAAAACGGGTTCCCATGGCCGTACCCCGTTTTTGTTGAAAGATGTTCTTTTGGAATGCGAACACGTTGTGTTCAAGTATGAAGCGAATGCTTTGGATGAGGAAGTCTGTTTGTGAAGGGGGTAGGTTGGGGTCACGTTCAAGGGTGACTCGTACCGCATTTATCCCGAGTACATGTGTGATGTTCGTATATAGTGCTGTGACATCTAGAGTCATCAGCTTCATGGTGGGTTTCCAAACAAAACCTTCTAGTTCAAGGATGAGTTGTGACGAATCTCGTAGATACGTGGGAAGCTGTTTAACATATGGTTGTAAGAAATGGTCTACGTATTCCGACAGGTTACAGGTTAGAGAGTTAATACCTGATATAATCGGTCGACCAGGTGGACAGATAGGGTTCTTGTGTATCTTAGGAAGATAATAGAATAGTGCCATCCTGGGGTTTGAGGGAAGAATGAAGTCTTTCTCTTGTTTGTTTAAAATGCCTTTTCTGAAGGCTTCTGAGACAAAGGTTTTTAGGGTTTCAAAATGTTGGAGGCTCGGATCTTCACTCAACACTTGATAGTATTCTTGGTCGGAAAGTATTCTGTTACTTTCTTCAAGGTAGTCGGTCCTGTTGAGTATCACGGTGCCCCCGCCTTTGTCGGCTGGTTTGATTATTATTTCTTGATTGTTTTTCAGCTGGTTTAGAGCAGTTTTCTCAGAGTGAGTAAGATTGCCCTTTGGGGGTCTTCCTGTGGGTCTTTGTAGTGATCTGAAGTCGGAGGATACCATGGAGTAGAACGTATCGAGGTGGGGTCCTCTACTGTGGGTGGGATAGAATTTGGATGGTGGCCGTAGTGTTGTATGGATGAATATGTCATCTTCCGGCTCCTGATTGTCTTTGCTCTTGGCTTGGTTTATCGCGAAGTGCCGTTTAAGGGTTAATTTCCGAATATAACTATTGAGATCTATGAATAGATCGAACTCGTTGGTTCTGGTGGTTGGGCAGAATGATAAACCCTTGCTTAAGAGGCTATGTTCTGCATCTGATAGTGTGTGGGTAGAGAGGTTGAAAATCTTAACTAATTTCGTGGTGGTTGCGGGGTTTGTTGTTGGCTCTTCTTTTTTGTGGTGTTTGGTTCCTCCTCTCTTCCCTCTGGTCCTTCTTTTCTTTTTAGTCTCGGTGTTTGTTGGGAAAAAATGGAGAATGTGGCCTTCGGGCTTTTTAGTGCTGGAATGATCGTGTCCGTTTTTCGTAAGGGAGGATCCAGCTTGGGTATAGGAAGGTCTAAAAAAGATGGCAATACACTGTTGGATAAAGTTTCATTGAGTGCGATAGGATCGATGGTTTGCTCATTTTCATTTGTGATGGCAGATTCTTCATGGATGGTGTAGATGGTCAAGTTGTCAAGGGATCTGGAGGTTTTGGTTGTGGAAGGTTCTGTTTTTCTTTTTGTTGGTATTGTTGGGTTTAGGTGAAAATGTGGGACCATGTGTGAAAGCTGGGTCATTTTTTGGTCGTGTGGAGGTTTCTGTAATAATAATAATAATAAATAGAGGAATAGTTAAAAAACTAGCATTAAAAGACTGACATAAATAGACTGACACAAAGAAATCACCAGCTTCCTGTTCTAAGCCATCCCAGATGATGAAAATATCGTCGATGTATCTTCTAAAAAAGGCGGATGGCAGATTCTTCATGGATGGTGTAGATGGTCAAGTTGTCAAGGGATGGCTTAGAACAGGAAGCTGGTGATTTCTTACAAGAAATCAACTCCAGCTTATTATAATCTTTCTATTACTATTGCCACAAAAATGTTTTCTTTGTGTCAGTCTATTTATGTCAGTCTTTTAATGCTAGTTTTTTAACTTTAACTATTCCTCTATTTATTATTATTATTATTATTAATTTTCGCCTGGAATTCGACTCTATGTATGAATTTTGTAATGAGACACAGTGATTTATTTATTTATTCGATCATCTATCCATGCAGATATTTATTATGTACTCATTTTAAAATATTTATTACTGTTAAAGAACTGGTTTTTATTGTATGTATATTGTATTATCCTTATACCATAGACTTTGTACCTTTGGACCTGATGAAGGAGGTAGTTCACCTCCGAAACGCGTTGTCCACAACTATCAAAATAAACATTTCATTCAACTAGAGCAGCGCGACAAAAATCCTGAGTAATTTTTTACCCGAACCCGAATATATCATTATATACAGGAGATCCCCAGGTTATACCAGCTCTACATATATCATTATATACAGGAGATCCTCAAGTTATACCAGATGTACATATATCATTATATACAGGAGATCCCCAGGTTATACCGGCTGTACATATATCATTATATACAGGAGATCCCCGGATAGAATTTGGATGTACCGTATTGTGTAATTGGATGAATATTTCATCTTGTCCGCTCCTGATTGCGTTGCTCTTGGCGTGGTTTAGCACGAGTGCCGTTTAAGGGTTCATGTTCCGAATAAACTATTGAGATCTATGAAGACGAACAAACTCAGTTGGTCTTGTGTTGGGCAGATATTATAACCCTTGCTTAGAGAGCTATCTGCTGCTTGATAGTGGGTGGGTAGAGAGGTTTAAATGCCTTAACTAATTTCGGGTGTTGCGGGGTTTGTTTTGGCTCTTCTGTTGTGGTGTTGGGTCCTCCTCTCTTCACTCTGTCCTAAGTGTCTTGGTTTGGTATCTCGTTGTGTTGTTGGGAAAAAATGGAGAATGTGGCGCTTCGGTCTTTTTAGGGCTGGAATGAAGCAGTGTCGGTCTTTTCGTAAGGAGGAATCAGGGTTGGGTATTAGGAGGTCGCAAAAGAGAGCCAATACACGCTGTTGGATAAGTTCATTTGAGTGCGATAGGTCGAGGTTTGCTCATTTTCATTTGTGATGGCATTCTTCATGGTGTGTAGCGATGGTCAAGTGTGTCAAGGGTTGTGGTTGGGATATCTGTGGGGTGGGTAGAGGTGTCTGGGATCTTTTTGGGTGGAATGTCTGAGAAGGAGGGGGGTGACAGCAAGTGTCTGGGTTTAATGTTTGCCATATGCTGGAATTGCATTTGGACGAGGGTGGTTTGTGGGTAGTTTTACAGGGTGTGAGTGGGTAGTTTTTGGTCGGGTATTGTTTTCTAGATGCGTTAAGTAGGGGGATCGGGCGTTTCGTACTGTTAGGATTTTGTGTGGAAGGTTCTGTTTTTCTTTGTGTGTAGTGTTGGTTAGGTGTAAAGGGGGAACCAGTGTGGTGATAAGCTGGGTGCATTTTGGTGTTTGGTCTGGAGGTTCTGGTTGTGTGTTGGGAAGAGGTGGGTAATGAAGTCCGGGTCCAGCCATCATGTCGGTGCCCAACTCTTGGTACGTTGTTGGAATATTCAAGGAAACGATCCCTAACGAGGTTTTCTTTGATTCTGTTAGAGACCCTGTTCATGATGGTTGGTAAGCGGTGTGACGAGGCCATATTTAGGAAGTGATAATGCGGTGTAGCTGGGAGTAAATTTCAATTCGTGTCTCGTTTGTCAATAAAAAGATGTTGGATTTCTACTATGAGTGATCTTTTAGTGATGAGTCTCGTCATCATGCCTTTAGAGCACTCTTTCACATGAAAACTTCCCATTCATTTGGAAAAAAACGTGTCGTTGGGAAAAGTGATTGGAAGGGAGTCGGAGACCCCTGGGTGCTATGTTTCTTTAAGATAAACTTTCAGAAGAGCGATGTCAGTCATATGTTGGATTTCAATTCTGAGGAGATCTCGAGTTTTAGGTAGAGATCAGTCATAGTTTTCGTTTGATTCCAGAGAAGTGTATTTGCTGTGGTATTGGTCTTGAGTGAATTAGTGGTTGAGAGATTTTCTCTAGTAGGTTTTCTCTATGAGACCACCGATCGTGATGTAGTCCATGGTTCTGCTGCAGGTGTAGGATATAGGGATGTTTGGAGGGTGTCTACCTATATCGTTAAGCCGTTCTCTAGAGGAGGTGTATAGAGATATATATAGACAGCGCTTCTCAAGTGGGGAGACCGGAGTGTGATAGTTTAAAGAGGTGGAGAGAAAAGATTACACAGCGCAGGCATGTGTGATCGATGTTAGTCTAAAAGATATGGAAGTGTGAGTGACAGGGTACCATTGCATGGAGGGTTCACATATAAATAAGCTGCTGCAAGACACTGGTGACCATCGTCGGCCGAGACAATGGACATGATGCAATTGGGTTCGGGGTAAAAAATTACTCAGGATTTTTGTCGCGCTGCTCTAGTTGATGAAATGTTTTTTGATAGTTGTGGACAACGCGTTTCGGAGGTGAAACTACCTCCTCATCAGGTCCAAAGGTACAAAGTCTGGTATAAGGATTATACAATATACATACAATAAAAACCAGTTCTTTAACAGTAATAATATTTAAAATGAGTACAAATAAATATCTGCATGATAGATAGCGAAATCCATAAATAAACACTTGTCTCATAACAAAATTCATACTATAAGTCTTATTCCAGGCGAAAAATTATTAATAATAAAATAATAGAGAATAGTTAAAAAAACTAGCATTAAAAGACTGACATAAATAGACTGACACAATAAAACATTTTTGTGGCAATAGTAATAGAAAGATTATAATAAACTGGAGGATAGGGTATACACAAGTGGCAAAAACAATATATAAATATATAAATATATAGGTGACATCTAGAGCGGAAAGGTAAAGAGGGTGAGAGGAGTATGGGGAGTATATATAACCTAGTTGCAGGAGGGTCTGTTGTATGTGGTGAATGGTGCCTAACCTGTGTATTCTCCTGAACACAATACGTTCCGAGGGTGAACTTGGATGGTATAGGGGAGACAGACGGGGATCACAACGGGTAAACCCTAGTATAAACCATGGTGTTAATGGATACAGATTGTAGATAGTTTCAAAGGAGTATGTTAGGGGAGATTGCGTGTTACCTCGGGATAAGAGGACGGAGACAAACTTCGCATGCATGGTGTGGGAAAATGGAGATCCTGTTAATGAGGAGCTAAGAGAAGTTTGAGGGACGATGATGTAGTTATAACTTACTTTGTATCGGGACGCGAGTCTGCACGGGCGCTGTCGTGATGTCCGTGCCGACTTCGCGTGTTAATGACAGCTGTCACATAAGCGCGATGCGCAGGATTTTGACAGGTAGCGTGCGACGAAGGCTCATGCCCAGAAATATTTTATGGGCGCATGCGAGAGTTGAGGAGATGGTCCGTAGGGACTATTAGTGGTGAAGGATCGTGAACGTCTGGTGTAAAATGTAAGTAAAAATGGTAGCAGTAACTATAAGGAGAATAAAAATGGAGATGAGGTGTAGTGTATGTTAATGTTAAGCTTGAAGATATAGATGGTGCCATGTATGGAATGGACTGGTCTTAGAGAGGGGAGGGGGATGAAAGTGGAAGAAGGTATTAAGGGGGATTAAACTCGTTCTAGAGATTCATAGTACGTATGGACACATTGAGTTTAATTTAAAAATCCAAAAATTCTCTCTCCTTAGAGTTGGTTAAGGGCGGTCCGGATGTTCTTTGGTATGTGCTCGATCGTGAAGGGATAATTATTGATGTCATTATCGTGATGTGATGGCAGTGTCGGGAGCCCATGTGTAGTTGGTAACCGTTTTTATCTTCCCTCTATGAGTGTTTCTATCTTCTCGAGGGAGGTTGCTAGGTCCTTCCACCATATTGTAGGGGACAGGAGCACTGTAAAAGGTTACAACCCGTAATCATGATACGCAGTTACAAAAATGGTTGATGTTAAAAGTTTCTCCGTGTGACTGTGGAGTGGAAGAGAAACGGATCGTGTGAAATAATATCGCAGTGAGGCATCGTTTGCTGTACATTTTAAAAACTACCTTTGAGGTCTGGAAAAAGGATTAGGGTCTTTCTTCTTGTTTTTCGATTGTTGTCGCAGTTTCGTGGGTCTATATGGTCTTTAATGTTGTTGGGCTCTTCTGTATGTAACTTGCGGATGTGGAGGGATGATTTATTCAGATGGGGGTCTTTAAGAGGATAGGCCAGTGTTTGGATAATCATTTTGATAATCTGTGGTCTGAGGTATAAGTTGTAATGAAGTTCGGAGGTCTGTCTTCAGGGATTCTTCTTTCGTTGGATGCAAGGCAGTCCTTCCTGTTGAAGATTCTGTTAAGAAATGCATCTTGATGATACTTTTGGGATAGCCTTTTCTTTGAACGTTTTCCCAAGGATTGAGATTGTTTGTGGAAAGTTTTGTGTGCCGCAGTCCAGCTGACTCTTTAAATTGGCTGTAGGGGACGTTTGTGAGCCAACTCTTGTGTGGGCGCTGTTGAACTCGTAGCAGCATTGACGTCCACTTTTTGAAAATGTACAGGTCGTCAAGCTGTTTTGTTTTCATTGACCGAAATCAGTAGGTCAAGGATCATCAAGCTAATGTAGGGGAGGAGTTGAGGGTTAGGTTGATGCCCACCCATGTGTTCGAGTTTATTTCTTGTAGAATCACGCAGCTTCATGTTCAAGCCATCCAGATGAGTGAAATATCGCGGGTGTACTTCTAAAAAAGGCGATATTGTTTGAATATTGTGACATTTTCGTAATGAGGTCGACTCGAATTCGCCCATATATAGGTTCGCATAACTAGGTGCCAAAACGGTTCCCATGGCCGTACCCCGTTTTTGTTGAAAGATGTTTCTTTTGGAATGCGAACACGTTGTGTTTCAAGTATGAAAGCGAATGCTTTGGATGAGGAGTCGTTTGTGAAGGGGGTAGGTGGGGGGTCACGTTCAAGGGGACTCGTACCGCATTATCCCAAGTACATGTGTGATTCGTATATAGTGCTGTGACATCTAAGAGTCATCAGCTTCATGGTGTGTTTCCAAAACAAAACCTCTAGTTCAAGATGAGTTGTGACGAATTCTCGTAGGATACGTGGGACGCTGTTTTACATATGTGTTATAAGAAAATTACTACGTATTCCGACAGATTACAGGTTAGAGTAAGTTTTACTATATAATCGTTCGAACCAGGGACAGCATGGGTTCTTGTGTATCTTAGGAAGATAATAGAATAGTGCCATCTGGGGTTTGAGGGAAGAATGAATCTTTCTCTTGTTTGTTTAAAATGCCTTTTCTGAAGGCTCTGAGACAAAGGTTGTTTAGGGTTTCAAAAGTTTGGAGTGCTGATCTTCACTCAACACGATAGTATTCTGGAGTCGAAAGTTACTGTTACTTCTTCAGGTTAGTCGTCCTGTTGAGTATCACGGTGCCCCCGCTTTGGTCCGTGGTTTGATTATTATTCTGATGTTTTCAGCTGGTTTAGAGCAGTTTTTCTCAGAGGAGTAAGATTGCCCTTTGGGGGTCTCCTGGGGTCTTTGTAGTGATCTGACGTCGGATGATACCAGGAGTAGAACGTATCGAGGTGGGGGTCTCTCACTGTGGGTGGGATAGAATTGATGGGCGTGCCGATGTTGTAGGATGAAGTCATCGCCGTTGCCGAGCTCCTGACTGCTGGCTTGGTTTATCGCGGAAGTGCCAGTTAAGGGTTAATTCCGAATATAACGATGAGATCTACTGAATAGATCGAACTCGTGGTTCTGGTGTGGGAGGAATGATAAACCCTTGCTTAGAGGCATATTCTGCATCTGATATTGTGTAGTTAGAGAGGTTGAAAATCTTAACTAATTTCGTGGTGGTTGCGGGGTTTGTTTGTTGGCTCTTCTTTTTTGTGGGGTGTTGGTTCCTCCTCCTTCCCTCTGGTCCTTCTTCTTTTAGCTCGTTTGTTGGGAAAAAAAAGAAGGAAGCCTTCGGGCTTTTTAGGGCGGAAAGATCGGTCCGTTATTCGTAGAGATCCCTTGCGGATAAGGAAGGTTAGATAAAGCATAAAGCAACACAGGGGTAATAAGGTAATCTGATGCGATAGGGTCGATGGTGCTCATTTCATTTGTGATGGCAGATTCTTCATGGATGAGTGTAAGATGGTCATGTGTTCAAGGGGGGGTTTGGGGGGGATTCTGTGGTGGTGGAGTAGAGTGAGATAGTACTTTTTGGGTGGATTGTCTGAAGAAGGAGGGGGACAGAAGTGGTCTGGTGTTCATCTTGCCATATGCGATGAATGCATTTTGAACAGGGTGGTTGGTAGTTTGAGCGGGTATAGTGGGTTAGGGGTAGTTTGTCGGATGTTTCTCTAGTATGCGAATGAAGTAGGATCGGGCGTGTACATAACTGAGGTTTTGGTTGTGGAAGGTTCTGTTTTCTTTTTGTTGGTATTGTAGGTTTAGGTGAAAATGTGGGACCAGGTGAAACTGGGTCATTTTTTGGTCGTGTGGAGGTTCTAGGTTGTGTTGGGAAGAGGTGGGTAATGAAGCCGGGTCCAGATCAATGTCCTGGTTCCCAACATCTTGTAGACGTGTGTGGGAATATTCAAGGCGAGCCTAGCAGTTTTCTGGATTTCTTGTAATTAGACCCTGTTCATAGGTTCAGTAAGCGGTGTACGAGAGCGCAATATGAGGAATGATAATCGGGTGTCGGAGTAAATTTCCAATTCAGTGTCTCGTTTTGTCAATAGAAAGTGGTGGTTTCTAATGCACTATGGCGATCTTTAAGTGAGATCTCGTCATATGCCTTTAGAGCACTCTTCCATGAAAACTTCCCATTCATTGGAAAAACAGTGTCGTTGGGAAAGGAGCTGATTGGAAGGGGAGTCGGAGACCGGCCTGGTGCTAGTTTTCTGTAAGATAACTTTCAGAAAGCGATGTCATCATATGTTGAGATTTCAATTCTGAGGAGATTCGAGTTTTAGGTAGAGATCAGTCATAGTTTTCGTTGTGATTCTCAGAAGTGTATATTGCTGTTGGTATTGGTCTTGATGATTAGTGGTTTGAGAGATTTCTCGTAGTAGGGTTTCTCTATGAAACCACCGATCGTGATGTAGTCATGTTGCTTGCTGCAGGTTGTAGGATATAGGGAGTGTTTGGGGAGGGGTCTACCTATACGTCGTAAGCCGGTTCATAAGATAGGTGTATGAGAGTATTATAGACACGCTGTCTCAAAGGTGGGGAGCCGGAGTGTATAGTTTAAAGAGGTGGGAGAGAAAAAGATTACACACGCGGCAGTGTGATGATTCGTAGTCATAAAAAGTAGAAGTGACAGGGATCCATTGCATGGAAGGGTTTACAAGATAATAGAGCTGCTGCAAGACACCTGGTGACCATCGTCAGGACGAGACATGGACATGAGGCATTGGTTCGGGTAAAAAATTACTCAGGATTTTGTCGCGTGCCAGTTTGAATGAAATGTTTATTTTGATAGTTGTGGACAACGCGTTCGGAGGTAACTACCTCCTTCATCAGGTCCAAAGGTACAAAGTCTATGGTAGAAGGATAATACAATATACAACAATAAAACGGCGTTCTTTCAACAGTAATAGAATGTTTAAATGAGTACATAAAACTATCTATGGATAGCTGATCGAATAAATAATAAATCACTGTGTCTCATACAAAATTCATACATATAGTCTAATTCCAGGCGAAAATTATTAATAATAATATAATAATAGAGGAATAGTTAAAACATAGCATTAAAAGACTGACATAACATAGACTGACACAAATAAAACATTTTTGTGCAATAGTAATAGAAGATTATATAAAGCTGGAGGATAGGGTATACACAAGTGGCAAAACAATATATAAATAGATAACTATATAGGTGAATCTAGAGCGAAAGGAAGAGAGGGTGAGAGGAGTATGGGAGTATATATAACCTAGTGCAGGATGGTGTGTAGTGGTGAATGTGAGCCTAACCTGTTTATATTCTCCTGAAACAGTACGTCCCGAGGGTGAACTTGGATGTATAGGGGATACAGACGGGGATCACAACGGGCAACTAAGTATAAACCATGGTGTTAATGGATACAGATGGAGAATAGTGTAAAGGAGTATAGTATGGGGGATAGGTTACTCAGGATAAGAGGACCGGAGCAAACTTGCGAATGGGTGTGGGAAAAAATGCGAGATCCGGTTAATTGAGGGCGAGAGGAAGTTTGAGGACGATAATGTGATAGTAAACTTACTTTGTATCGGAGACCGAGTCTGCACGGGCGCTGTGCGTGATGCTCGTGCCGACTTCGCGGTTTAAATGACAGAGCTATCACTAACGTGCTCGTGCGCAGGATTTACAGGTTAGCGTGCACATGCGCATGGCACGCCAGAATATTTTCGGCATCGCGAGTGGAGGAGATGGTGCCGTAGGACGGATATAGTGGGGAAGGAACGTGACGTCTGGTGTAAATGTAAGTAAAGATTGCAGTAACTAATAAGGAGAATAAAAAAAATGGAGATGAGAGGTGTAAGGATGTATGATGGTTGACTTGAGATGAGAATGGTGCCATGTATGAGGAATGGGAATGGTCTTGAGAGGGGGAGGGGGATGAAAGGTGGAAGAGATATTTAAGGGGGAGTAAACTCGTTCTAGAGATTCGTTTAGACGTATGGACACATTGAGTTTAATTTAAAAATCCAAAAATCTCTCTCCTTATGACTTGGTTAAGGCGGGTCGGATGTTCTTGTGGTAGTAGTGCTCAATCGGGATAGGAGGATAAGTTATTGATGTCATTATCGTGATGTTGATGCAGTGTGCGGAGACAGACTGTGTAGTTGGTAAACGCGTTTGTTTATCTTCCCTCTATGAGTGTTTATCCTTTCTCGGAGGATTGCTAGTCCTCCTACATATTGGTAGGGGGACAGGAGCACTTAAAAAGGTTCACCCGGAATGATGCGCAGTGTCATGAAATGTGTGATGTTAAAAGTTCTCTCCGGTGACTGTGGATGGGAAGAACGGGTTGCGATGTGAAATAATATCGCATGTGAGGCATCTGTTGCTGTTACTTTGAAACTACCTTTGGGTCTGGAAAAAGGATTTAGGGTCTTGGTTCTTCTTGTTTTTCGATTGTTGTCGCAGGTTCGTGGGTGCTAGTATGGTCTTTAATGTTGGGGCTCTCTGTATGTAAACTTGCGGATGTGGAGGGATGATTTTATTCAGATGGGGGTCTTTAAGAAGGATAGGCCAGTGTTTGGGATAAGCATTTTTGATAATCTGTGGTTGAGGTTAAGTTGTAATGAAGTTCGGAGGTCTGTCTTCAGGGGATTCTCTTTCTTTTGGATGCAAGGCAGTCCTTCTGTGATGAGTCTTGGTTTTAAGAAATGCATCTTATGATACCTTGTGGATAGCCTTTTTCTTTGAAGCGTTTTCCCAGGATTTGAGATTGTTTGTGAAGTTTTGTTGTCCGTGCAGATTCCTTCTGACTCTTTTTAAATTGGCTGTAGGGGACGTTTGTGAGCCAACTCTTGTGGTGCGCTGTGAACTCTAGGAAGCTATTGACGTCCACTTTTTGAAATATGTACAGGTCGTCAAGCGTTTTGTTTTCAGTGACCGAAATCAGTAGGTCAAGGAACTCAATCTGTGTAGGGGAGGAGTTGAGGGTTAGGTTGATGCCCCATGTGTTCGAGTTATTCTTTGTAAGAAATCACCAGCTTCCTGTCTAAGCCATCCCAATAGATGAAAATATCGTCGATATTTCTTCTAAAAAAGGCGATATGTTTGAATGTGTGCATTTTTTCTTGATGAGGGTCGACTCGAATTCGCCATTATAGGTTCGCATAACTAGGTGCAAAACGTTCCCATGGCCGTCCCCGTTTTGTTGAAAGATTTCTTTTGGAATGCGAACACGTTGTGTTCAAGTATGAACGATGCTTTGGATGAGGAAGTCTGTTTGTGAAGGGGGTAGGTGGGTCACGTCCAAGTACATGTGTGATGTTCGTATATCTGCTGTGACATATAGAGTCATCAGCTCATGGTGGGTTTCCAAACAAAACCGTCTAGTTCAGGATGAGTTGTACGAATCTCGTAGATACGTGGGAAGCTGTTTAACAATATGGTTGTAAGAAATGGTCTACGTATTCCGACAGTTACAGGTTAGAGGTTAATCCTGATATAATCGGTCGACCAGTGGACAGATAGGGTTCTGTGTATCTTAGGAAGATAATAGAAGTACTGACCACTCCTGGGGGTTGAGGGAAGAATGAGTCTTTCTCTGTTTGTTTTAAAATGCCTTTTCTGAAGGCTTCTGAGACAAAGGTTTTTAGGGTTTCAAAATGTTGGGAGGCTCGGATCTTCACTCAAACACTTGATAGTATTCTTGGTCGGAAAGTATTCTGTTACTTTTCTTCAAGGTAGCTCGGTCCTGTTGAGTATCACGGTGCCCCCGCCTTTTCGGCTGGTTTGATTATTATTTCTGATTGTTTTTCAGCTGGTTTAGAGGCAGTTTTTCCAGAGTGAGTAAGATTGCCCTTTGGGGTCCTTCTGTGGGTCTTTGTAGTGATCTGAAGTCGGAGGATACATGGAGTAGAACGTATCGAGGTGTGGGCCTCACTACTGTGGGGGGGATGAATTTGGATGGTGGCCGGTAGTGTGGAGGATAATGTCATATTCCGCTCCTGATTGTCTTTGCTCTTGGCTTGGTTTATCGCGAAGTCCGTTTAAGGGTTAATTTCCGAATATAACTATTGAGATCTATGAATAGATCGAATCGTGGTTCTGGTGGTTGGGCAGAATGAAACCCTGCTTAAAGGCTATGTTTCTGCATCTGATAGTGTGTGGGTAGAGAGGTTGAAAATCTTAACTAATTTCGTGGTGGTTGCGGGGTTTGTGTTGGTCTCTTTTTTTGTGGTGTTTGGTTCCTCCTCTCTTCCCTCTGGTCCTTCTTTTCTTTTTAGTCGCGGTGTTGTTGGGAAAAAATGGAGAATGTGGCCTTCGGGCTTTTTAGTGCTGAATGATCGTTCCGTTTTTCGTAAGGGAGGATCCAGCTTGGGTATAGGAAGGGTCTAAAAAAGATGGCAATACACTGTTGGATAAAGTTTCATTGAGTGCGATATAGGGTCGATGGTTTGCTCATTTTCATTTGTGATGGCAGATTCTTCATGGATGGTGTCGATGTCAGTTTCAAGGATGCTTAGAACAGGAAGCTGGTGATTTCGTACAAGAAAAATCAAACTCGAACACATGGGCACTAACCTAACCTCAAACCTCCCTACCACAGATTGAGTTCCTTGACCTACTGATTTCGGTCAATGAAAACAAAACAGCTTGACGACCTGTACATATTTCAAAAGTGGACGTCAATAGCTTCCTAGAGTTCAAACAGCGCCCACCACAGAGTTGGCTCACCAAACGTCCCCTACAGCCAATTTAAAGAGTCAAGGAACTGCACGGACAACAAAACTTTCCACAACAATCTCAAATCCTGGGAAAACCTTCAAAGAAAAGGCTATCCACAAGGTATCATCAAAGATGCATTTCTTAAAAACTCAAGAATCTATCACAGAAGGATGCCTTGCATCCAAAAAGAAAGAAGAACCCTGAAGACAGACCTCCGAACTTCATTACAACTTATACCTCAGCTCAGACCAAGAGCTTATCAAAAAAATCGCTGCATTATCCAAACACTGGCCTACTCCTTCTTAAGACCCCCATCTGAATAAAATATCCCTCCACATCGCAAGTTACATACAGAAAGACCCCAACATTAAAGACCATACTAGCACCCACGAAACTCGACAAACAATCAAAAACAAGAAACCAAGACCCTAATCCTTTTTCCCAGACTCAAGGTAGTTCAAATGTAACACAACAGATGCCTACATGCGACTATTATTTCACATCGCACCGTTCCTTCCACTCCACAGTCACCGGAGAAACTTTTAACATCAACCATTTCATGAACTGCGCATCAGATTACGTGGTGTACCTTTTACAGTGCTCCTGTCCCCTACATATGTAGGAAGGACTATGCATCCCTCCGAGAAAGGATAAACACTCATAGAGGGAAGATAAAAAACGGTACCAACTACACAGTGCTCCCGACACTCCTGCCATCAACATCACGATAATGACATCAATAACTTATCCTTATCCGATTGAGCACATACCCAAAGAACATCCGGACCGCCTTAACCAACTCATAAGGAGAGAGAATTTTGGGATTTTTAAATTAACTCAATGTGTCCCATACGGTCTAAACGATCTCTAGAACGAGTTTTAATCCCCCTTAATACCTCTTCCACCTTTCATCCCCCTCCCCTCTCAATACCAGTCCCATTCCTCATACATGGCACCATTCTCATCTTCAAGCCAACCATCATACACCATCCTACACCTCATCCCATTTTTATTCTCCTTATTAGTTACTGCTACATTTTACTTACATTTTACACCCAGCCGTTCCACGTATCCTTCACCACTAATCCGTCTACGGACATCCCTCCACTCGCATCGCCAGAATATTTCTGGGCATGCGCAGTCGCACGCTACCTGTCAAAAATCAGCGACACGCGCATTTATGTGACAGCTGTCATTAAACACCGCGAAGTTCGGCACGACACACACGCACAGCGCCCGTGCAGACTCGCGTCCCGATACAAGTAAGTTCTACTACACATTATCGTCCCTCAATAACAAACTTCCTCCTTAGCCCTCAATTAACGGATCTCACATTTTTCCCACAGGACCATTCGCAAGTTGCTCCGGTCCTCTTATCCGAGGTAACTACATCCCCCCTAATACTCCTTTACACTATTAAACATCTGTATCCATTAACACATGGTTTAATACTAGGTTTCCCGTTGGATCCCGTCTGTATCCCCCTATACCATCAAGTTCACCCTCGGGAACGTACTTGTTTCAGAGAATTACACAGGTAGGCTCACATTCACCACTATACACACCCATCCTGCAACTAGGTTTATATACTCCCCATACTCCTCTCACCCTATACCTTCCGCTCTAGATGTCACCTATATATTTATATATTTATATATTGTTTTGCCATTTGGTACCCTATCCTCCAGCTATTATAATCTTTCTATTACTATTGCCACAAATGTTTTCTTTGTGTCAGTCTATTTATGTCAGTCTTTAATGCTAGTTTTTTAACTATTCCTCTATTTATATTATTATTATATTAAATTTTCGCCTGGAATTAAGACTATATGTATGAATTTTTAATGAGAACACAGTGATTTATTTATTTATTCGATCATCTATCCATGCAGATATTTATTATGTACTATTTTAAAATATTTACTGTTAAAGACTGGTTTTTATTGTATGTATATTGTATTATCCTTATACATAGACTTTGTACTTGGACCTGATGAAGGAGGTAGTTCACCTCCGAAACGCGTTGTCCACACTATCAAAATAAACATTTCATTCAAACTAGAGCAGCGCGACAAAAATCCTGAGTAATTTTTACCCGAACCAATTGCATCATGTCCATGTCTCGGCCGACGATGGTCACCAGGTGTCTTGCAGCAGCTCTATTTATATTGTAAACCCTTCCATGCAATGTACGCCCTGTCACTTCATTATTTTTATGACTACGAATCATCACACTGCCTGCGCTGTGTAATCTTTTTCTCTCCACCTCTTTAAACAGTCTGATGGGATGGGGGCTTTTAAATTATATGCTTCTTGCCCATTTCAAAGAATATCCAATGCAGCATTGTGAATCCAAAACCATATTACAGAGGTGTTCCCTCGCAGAAGTAATACGGCACTTGATAGAATATAACACAATGGATGGGAAGAATCTGCTGGATTCCACATGAATTGGAAAGTGATAACTTTGTCTGTCTCTATATTGTAGATGAAATAAGAAGTAAGGACATGAACCCATAGACTTCTATCAGTGTCATATAACAGCTCCATTCAACTTAGAACAGCGAAGCCAACTTTTCATTACACAATGAGAATGCTAGAAATATATCCATTCCCTTTAAAGAGTAACTAAACCTATGAAGCTATATGTTTATTTCACTAATTAATAAAGGAATTGATCATAATAAACTTTATTATATACAGGCCGGTCCCCTACTTAAGAACATTCGACTTACATACGACCCCTAGTTACAAACGGACCTCTGGATTTTGGTAATTTATTGTGCTTTAGTCCTAGGCTACAATAAACAGCTATAACAGTTATCACGGGTGTCTGTAATGAAGCTTTAGTGTTCATATTGATTCTTATGACAACCCAACATTTTTAAAATCCAATTGTCACAGAGACCAAAAAAGTTCTGGCTGGGATTACAATGATAAAATATACAGTTCCGACTTACATACAAATTCAACTTAAGAACAAATCTACAGACCCTATCTTGTATGTAACCCGGGGACTGCCTGTACTTTATTAGGTAAAGCAGAGTCTCTCTGCCTTGTTTTCTGCTCCTCCTTCTGCAGTGAGTATTAAGAAAGCATTTAGGGCTCCGTCCAATTCATACATATAAGAAGACTAATGACTAACGCTTTTCATACCTTATTTCCCTTAATGATTCATCTCTCTCAGACTGTCCATAAAGAGTTATATAATTAAAGACTTTATCAGGCTTCATTAGGCTTCTGTTATGCAGTAAGGGAATGATTTAACATGAAGTACAGCCCTAAGGGTAAACCGCTGTCCTTACCTAAATGACCAGCCTACCCCAAGCAGTAAGTGGTAACTGGTTGACGTACCCTTCCAGCACCAAACATAGAGATAAAGACTGAATAATACAAATGTAGAAGAGTAGTCTACAAATAAAGTTCAGAACCAAGAGAACAATGTAGTACAATATTGTAAGGAAAATGGATGGACAGAAAACAGGCAAAAGGTAAAGCAATCCAGGATACAGAAGTCAAGATGAATTAATTGTTATGGGATGTCAAAGTCCTTGTCCACAAGGTGATTGGAACAGGCCATTGACATCCTGACAAGACAGACTAGCAGAGGAGAAATGTCAGTGGAAGAAGATTCTGTCAAATTCATGTTATATAAAACCCAAAGTAAAATCAACGAGGGGACAGACGGGTGTGGTGTTAATAAATTAAGAGAGTCAGGAGTGGAATAAAGCACTGTTCAGACTAGTAAGGACAGAATGTAACACAAAATCACACTTATTAGCCATATGTTAAGCTGAAGCCCTAATGGGCTGGGATGTTATAGCTTCTTTATCCATTTTTTTAGTTGTATACAGGAAGAGAAAGCCGATTTACACAAACTGCTTAAATAAGCTAAGAGAGGCAGGGGAAAAAAGAAGGACAAAAGAATATATTTTAAAGTATAATACAAATTGCAATATAATCGTCACTATTGAATCAGAAGAGGTATGGCAAATATGATTGTGCCAATCGATTTCTGAGACATGAGAAAATGGAGTCCAGATTCTAATTTAATCTGAGATTCAAGGTGGGACACATATGTACTTAATATTATACATATGACTATTAGTGGAACGGTGAGCAGTTTTCTGGCTTATGGGATTGTAATTTGTTTCCACAGAGAACATGTTTTTACATGTTAGGAATCAGAGGTTGAATGGATTGGAGATTTTTAAATTATATATATGCTGTTTGCCCATATATTCTGCTTGTCCATATATTCTGCTTGCCCATATATTCTGCTTGTCCATATATTCTGCTTGTCCATATATTCTGCTTACCCATATATTCTGCTTGTCCATATATTCTGCTTGCCCATGTCAAAGTTTATCCAAAGCACAATTGTGAATCCAAAAAACATATTACAAAGGTGTTCCACCAAAAAAGTAATATGGTACTTGGTATGACAAATATGACACTATGGATGTAAAGATTTTATGGATTCCACATGAATTGGAAAACATTATGTATTGTATATGAAAGCATAGGACATGAACCCACAGACTTCTGTAGGTGTTATATGATAGCTCCAACCTGAACAGTGAATCTAAACCAGCTTTAGAAGTCATTACACAATGAGAAGAGAAGAAATATTTGATCCTTCGCCTTCAAGTAAATTGAGTAAATATAAGTTTCAACTTCATACTATGACCTTCCACTATGAGACGAAATGCTTTTGTAAATCCTGGAATGAACCTTCTGATATCTTATCAATTACACTTTTTTTTTTTTTTTTTTCCCTAGACATGAAAATTGGATTCCAATAATATCTGAAGAAGAACACAGTGAAAATGCTAAAATACATCATTACCTACCGCAGGCTGTACAAGTATTCAATAGGTTTAGGGGCTATGCTCACCTTTGTTAGCTTTTTTATGCCTATTGTATTTATTAAGAGCCTGAAATCATTTCACTAACCAGGCATGTATGTCTACACATATAGCAACCAGCCATATATGTCTACACATATAGCAACCGGGCATGTATGTCTACACGTATAGCAACCGGGCAAGTATGTCTACACATATAGCAACCGGGCATGTATGTCTACACATATAGCAACCGGGCATGTATGTCTACACATATAGCCAATAGCACACCACCATATATGTCTACACTACAGCAACCGGGCATGTATGTCTACACGTATAGCAACCAGCCATAGTATGTCTACACATTATAGCAACCGGCATGTAGTCTACACATATACAACCGTGCATGTATGTCTACACTTATAGCAACCAGGCATGTATGTCTACACATATGCACCAGGCCATATATGTCTACACATATACAACGGGAATGTATGTCTACACATATAGCAACCAGCCATATATGTCTACACATAGCAACCGGGATTATGTTACACATAGCACCAGCCATATATGTCTACACTTAGCAACCGGGCATGTATGTCTACACATATAGCAACCGGGCAAGTATGTCTACACATATAGCAACCGGGCATGTATGTCTACACATATAGCAACCGGGAATGTATGTCTACACATATAGCAACCAGCCATATATGTCTACACATATAGCAACCGGGCATGTATGTCTACACGTATAGCAACCAGCCATATATGTCTACACATATAGCAACCGGGCATGTATGTCTACACATATAACAACCGGGCATGTATGTCTACACATATGCAACCAGCCTTGTAGTCTACACATATAGCAACCGGGTATGTATGTCTACACATATAGCAACCAGGCATGTATGTCTACACATATAGCAACCAGGCATGTATGTCTACACATATAGCAACCGGGCATGTATGTCTACACATATAGCAACCAGCTGTATGTCTACACATATAGCAACCGCATGTATGTTCTACACATATAGACAACCGGCTGTATGTCTACACATATAGCAACCGGGCATGTATGTCTACACTATAGCACCAGGCATATTTCTACACTATAACAACCAGGCATGTATGTCTACACATATACAACCAGGCATGTATGTCTACACTATAACAACCAGATGTATGTCTACACATTAGCAACCACATGTTTCTACACATATAACAACCGGGCATGTATGTCACACATATAGCAACCGGGCATTGTATCTACCCATATAGCAACCGGGCATGTATGTCAACACATATACAACCAGGCATGTATGTTCTACACATATAGCAACAGCGCATGTATGTCTACACATAAAACACCAGGCATGTAGATTCTACAACATATGCACCAGGCATGTATGTCTACCATATAGCAACCGGGCATGTATGCTAACATATAGCACCAGTGCCATATACAACCAGCATGTAATGTCTACATATATAACAACCAGCATGTATGTCTACACATATACAACCGGCATGTATTCTACACATATAACACCGGCATGTTGTCTACACATATAACCGGGCATGTATGTCTACACATATAGCAACCGGGCATGATGTCTACATATAACAACCGGGCATGTATGTCTACACATATAGCAACCAGGCATGTATGTCTACACATATAACAACCGGGCATTTATGTCTACACATATAACAACCGGGCATGTATGTGTACACATATAACAACCGGGCATGTATGTCTACACATATAACAACCGGGCATGTAGGTCTACACATATAACAACCGGGCATGTATGTCTACACATATAGCAACCAGGCATGTATGTCTACACATAATACAACCAGGCATGTATGTCTACACATATAACAACCAGGCATGTATGTCTACACATATAACAACTAGGCATGTATGTCTACACATATAACAACCAGGCATGTATGTCTACACATAAACAAACCAGGCAGATGCTACACATATAACAACCGTGCATGTATGTCTACACATATAACAACTAGGCATGTATGTCTACACATATAGCAACCAGGCATGTATGTCTACACATATAACAACTAGGCATGTATGTCTACACATATAACAGCTCCGTTGTTTCTCTCTCACTAAAATATGTTTAGTAAGATTTAGATGGTCAACCCCCTCTCTCTTATCAAACAGCCTCAGCTGCAATCTCAGCAAGTCCCGCAGGTACCAGGACCTTTCCCATCCCAGAGAGCAGCTTAGTCTAATACATCAGACTTTGCCTCTTTCCTTCCTTAGCCACGCCCCTTCGCCTACCATCTCACAACAGACAGCTCAGCTTGACACAGCAAATTCTGTTTCTTTGTTTCCCTTAGCAACGTCCTCTGTCCCTCAAATCTCACAGCTGACAGCAAAATCTAATACACTCTACAGTCCTGCTGCTTCCCTTACTCCTCCGCCCTCATTTTATGCCGTAGTTTAAAGAACACATCGGGGCAGATTTACTTACCCGTTCCTGTCTTACTGTTCTCTGTAGAGGATTTGGGTCTTCCGGCGATTCACTAAGGTAGTGCGCCCGATGTCCACCGGTGCGCGGCTGCGCTGAAGTCCGCCAGAGTTTGCGAGGAGTTCACGATACTACCCTGGTGCAGTAAGCACGTGTCAAGCGACACTTTTTAAAAAAAAATTCGGTGGTTTTGCAAATCCATTGGGTTTTCCGACGGCCACGCTCCACGAAATCCGGGGCAATTTAGGGAAAAAACGGCGCAAATGGGAAAAATACGGAAACCCACGAAAATGTGCGAATCGAACCCTTAGTAAATGCCCCCATCATGTCATCTCTCTCTCTAACTGTAAGTAAATATAACACAAAGGAGACATACAATCTCCTGCCTATTAATTGATAGAGAACTGATGCACATGTAATTCAGACACAGTAAACGTTATCTATGCTAGGGAACACCCCATAGCCAAACTCTGATTATAGAAGAAGCTTTAATTTTGACATGATGATTTCCAAATACATGATAAAAAAAACACTCAGTGTAAAAAAAAACATCTTAACTATTTATGACATATCACAAGATATATCATAAATAGATGATAGGTGCGGGTCCCCTATCTTGGGAATAGTGGTCTGCTGACCTTCTCCCTGCATGGGAAGAATGGGGGAGTGCCACCCATATGTGGCCATTCTCCATTCAGCTCTATTGGAGGATCGAGAACATCACCTCAGCTGTTGTTGGTGCTCCCACAGATTGGACCCACATCTATCATTTATTTATGACATATCCTGTTACGATGGGAAGGCCCCTTTAGTGCATCTTAAGGTACTAAGCCTTCAATGGGCTCGGGTAAAAAAGACAAACTAAACCATGCTGCTCTGCTCTAGCTTCCGGTTCTAGTACATGGAAAAGTGTTTGCTGACCCTACCTGCTGGGTCAGAGTACCAAAGTCACAGAACCAGCAGCAGCAAATCAGTGACCTTAGCCCAACACTTGCTGCGCTCCATCACTCTGCCCTTTTAGGCGTTTCATAGTTTCTCAGAAAATACCGTTAAGGAAAGTTACATCTGTAGAATGCGTTTTATCTTTACTCTTTTAGAAAGCACCTAGTATCATCACCTGGTACCAAGTGATAACCCCATAATATTTAAGTGCAGCTTGTTTTTTAAAGAACTTTGTCATTTTGTGTAACCTGCTGACTGTACACCCTCATCCATTGACCTTTTCATCATGTACTGAAAGTAGGGCAGGAATTGTGTAGGAAGATGTGCATTACTGCATTGTAGCAGAGAAATGTTGAGTCATACTTAGAAAGTCACGAAAGCACAAAGCTGCCAGCTCGGATGCCAGCTTACATTTCACATTCATGTCATCCTTGATCAGTTGTACTGGATACAGTGTAACTATTATGCTCCCTGAGAAGCCTCCGGCTCTTTGTAGTGGTATTATGTTAGTGTACAATGGCAGGTGGAGTATTCTCCACATTGGTCTTACTAGAATGCCGTTAATTAATAAAAGGAATATAATAAGGAAATATATATATATAAATATTAATTTTCCTTTAAGACTATGCATATTTAATTATATCTTTGTGTTCCAAGTAGCAGCAGGACTGTGAAAATAGATTTAGATTCCAGGATTGCAGCTGGGCTTGATGCACTTGTGATGCAGTCCTACACTTCTGTGCTCTTAGATATCTGAATTGAACTACTCCCACCCTCCACACTGACCTATTAAAAGCTGTAGCAGGATTCTGGTTGAATACTACAGCAATCACTAAGAACAGAGGAAGGGCTTTATAGCAGTTTCTGAAGAAAAGCAAGAGCACATCAATGGGAGACACTCATCCCAGTGCACCAAGTCCAGCTACAATCTTGGAAAGCATTTTTCATAGTCTTGCCACTACCACAACACACACAGAATTGGTTACATAGCTCTCTAGGTCTGTACCTCATATATTGTTGGCCGAAACCTAATTACAGATACAAATCTGCACCAAAAGGTGGTAATACACTAAGGAGAACATTGGGGGGAGACGCAGACTTGATTTATTGCCCCTGAATTTTTCCATTTCCTCTGGCAGAATATTCCAGGAGACCTTTCAGCCTTTACAATTTTATTTAAGAACCTGTAGGCCTTTCTGTATACAGACGACTGAAATGGCCTTAGTAACTTGGCAAGTCCCAATCCAGAGCAGGATCTTTCCTCACGTAACCGAAGGCTAAGTCACCCAGTTTCAGTGTGTGTCTCCTTCATATGCAGATTATTTATTATTATGGGTGCAGGTTGGGTTTAATTTTTGGAAACTGTTGATATATGTCTTGGCCGCGTCTACTGTTTTTTCTATCACTTAACAACCGGGCGTACAGACTATGCTGAGAAGACCCATTATAGAAATCAGGACCTTTGTTCTGCCAAGAACCCTTCAATATATAAGATGGAATCCCCACAACTCTATACCTCATCTATATTTTACTGAATATCACGCACTCCATTGACATCACGGGGCTTCCAGATCATTTCCCACTTGTAGGAGCAGGTAGGTGCCCCATTCTATGGATTGTGGTGGTCCAGGCTGTCAGACCCCTACAATGTAAGACGTAGCAATTATCCACTAACCATCCAGTAGGTGAGACAGTTTGTGCACTAAAACTGTAAATGTTTTACTTCAACCATTGTAAAACTAAGGTAAACGTTGCGCTAAGGTATTTAACTGTACCTGTAACAATGTTAATGTAAATGTAATGGCATCCGTTTTTTAGAGGAAATGACAACACAACGTGCTAAGGCTGGTTATTAGTTGCAGCTGTCACGTGTCACATGTAAACAAATAATGGCAGGTATAAAAAAAAAAAAGAATGTGAAATTGGCCAACTATTTTACTACTGCATCCAAATGAACCTCCTATAGCAGAGTTGGAACTAGAGTGGTAACTAGAAGCTGATTGGTAGTAAATGTAAAATATGTATCAGGCTACCAATTTTTATTTATATTTTATGGCGCCGGCATCTTATATGGAAAAAGAGATCCTTGGCCCCTTTACGCTTCGGAAGAAGTTGTATGATGACGCCCAACTCCTGATGTATTCGGTGGCTGGCTTCGCTGGTGTACAATTCTTCGCTGGGGCCTCCCGACGTGAATTGCACTATTGTCTTGACTGTTCAGCCCTGAATGGTCAAAGAGAAAACGCGAGTGTGTGGAACCAATAATATTACATCTTAGGAAGAAGAGGCCTTGAGTGTAATTTATAATACACCAGACTCATGTTCTTTCTTGATAGTTTTGAGGCACACGTGTTTGGTACTCAGATAAGATACACTGTGGAAGGTAACGAGAAAGTACCTGTGGCATACCGTAACATATTATAGGGTTTATGAGACTTAAATCATGTCCCTTCTTGAGTAGTGACACAGGGGGTCACCACTGCCTCTATCTCCTGAGTAAGTGATAAGCAGATTGTGTTACAAACTCCACACGACCCCTGCTTCTATCTCCTGATTAAGTGATTAGTAGGTTGTGTCATTGCTCGCTTAAACACCAAGAGGTATATTTGCTCATGTATTCCTCAAGCATCAGGGTTATTCTCAGGGGCACAACTTGAGGGGTTGCAGAAGTTGTGGTCGCAACTGGGTCCAGGAGGCTTAGGGGCCTATTGGTGTCCCTTTCCCATATGAAAAGACTCGCACTATAACCATGATTGTGGTCAGGGGCCTAGCACAAACTTTGCACTGGGGCCCATCATCTCCGAGTTACACCACTGGTTATTCTGTCAAGTGTACACCAGCATATACTCCATCTTACAGGAGCATCACTCTATGTAAGTGTCAGGAGCCGCCTTACCCTGGTAACTAAGCCTCTTCTTACCACGTGACGTGGTAAATAAAAAAATATAGAACACATTGCCCATGATTCCTTCTATGATGCCCAGTTTCGAATTTCTGAAGTCATGTTAGCTTCCTTTTATATGTCCATACTTAAATGAATGCAGTACTATTGTCAGCCTGGAATGCCAAGGTCCACCAGTAAAATCCTCTTGCTTGAAGTCCTTGCCCTGGACTGTTATGGTCCTGAAGACCCTCTCAGTAAACTCCTGACAGGTTTCTACCTTGAACCTAGGCCCTCGTAGCTTTGTGTGCCATGAATATGCTCACACACAGCAGAGGCCTTGGACAGCAAAATGATCGGTAATTGAGGCACAAAGGGTTATTGAAAGAAGGAAGGATAATGTTTGTGTGACATTCCACCTAGTTGTCATCCTAGTCACCCAATGTATTTGCAGAATATTACATTTACTGGGGGCTTTGTCTAGCCATATGCTGTATGCTGTATGCAACAACACCCTCCATGATTATTTTATGTAAGCCACCCCAACCCTATGGATTCATTAGATACAGCCCCCCTCACTCCCCATGGATTCCTTAGGGGGGCTCTGGCCCCGTCGCTTGACCAAGTAAGCCAAGTACTCTAGCGCCAGCCTGTGCTGGAGGCCGGCTAAGCTATAGAAGGTAGCAATGGACCTTTGGCTCATCTTGAGTGTATAAGTGTCTCTTTACTAAATCCCATTTCCCATCTACATTCTGTCCTCTACTTGTCTGAAATGTCTCATTCTCTCAGATACTTCCAGAGAAAAAGTGATGTTATAGAAGTGACATCTTACAATAGAAGAAGAAACAAGGAAATTAGCTTGGAAAGTAGCATATTGAAATAATATTGAAGCTACTTACGCTTTTTCCAGAAATGCATCCGGGACATTTTCTGTGCCAGTAAATTTGTTGCCAGACTGAAAATCTCACTGTCCTCCTAAGTAGAAGTAAAATAAACATGCTTTGCTAAAGTACAAAAGCCATAAGATGTTTAGTTTGATCTGTCTTTGTAGCCAAGCAAATATTTTTTGTGGTTCATGGGAAGAAGAAAACAGGATGTAAACATATGTCAGGATGATGTCTCACCTGTGAGAGACCACAATAGTCAGACAAAAGAATCTGCCTTATTGAAAGTGTGTTACACACATTTTCTTTCAGGGTCCTATCAATGTGAACCGAAACTAGGCTCATTCTGTTGAACCTTTTGTGTGAACATGGTGGTTGGCCATTGTTGCCTAAATGTAAATTTAGTCCAAAATCTGATTGTGCTTCGTGTGTTTTGTTATTGTATAATCATATGTGTATTACATTGAAAGAAAATTACCAACAGGATCGAGGATTGTAATCCAAACACACTAGCCCTCATTCCGACGGCCATCTGTAGCGATCTATACGGTCCGCAAATGCAGCTTGTCTTCCTTTTCTTAATGGAGTCAAAATATTGATAAGTTGTCAAAGAATTATTCCACAAATAAGATTGGTAAGATCTCATACTCAGTCCCCACAGATAAGATGTCCTCCTCAACAGCTCCTGTACAGAGAACATAACAGGAAGCTGAAAGGATTATTTCCTTGTAGTAGTCCGACCAGGTTACTGCAGATGATTTGAATAACGCTTAACTGCAGTGACTGGTTCAGCCACTACACAGAAAATGGAGCTGTCCACTTCCTGTTACTTTCTCTTTATGGTGACATCTGATCTATAGGGGTGCTAGGTGGTGTCAGTGACCTGAAAACCTTTTAGTATCTTCATCACCCATCAAACCAATTTAAGATAAAACACCAATAAAGGAGTGGTACGTAGCTGGAATTGATACAGTATTGTATGCTCAATTTACATGACAGATGCTCAATTCACATTAAAGATACAAAATCAATCTCAAGTCATGGATGGCTATAGGGTTCTAAATTACAAATATGTACACCTAATAAAAAACTATTTTGGTCCTTAAGAAAGTAGCAAAACCAAAAAATACTTTACTGCCCTGTAGGTCCATCAAGTTTAACCTTATTTACTTACCGTATTACTCGAGTAAATCGACCCAAGTATAAGCGAGGCCCCTAATTTACCACAAAATACTGGGAAAAACCTATTGACTCGAGTATAAGCCGGGGTGGGAATGCATTGGTCACAGCCTCCCAGTATAGCGCCACCAGTCCCTGCCCCATGATATAGCAGCCAGCCCCTGCCCCAGGTATATAACCTGCCAGAACCCTGCCCCAGTGTATATAGCCTGCCAGACCCTGCCCGTGTATATAGCCTGCCAGACCTGCCCCAGTGTATATAGCCTGCCAGACCCGCCAGTGTACCCTGCATATGCCTTATATAGCTGCCAGACCCTGCCCAGTGTATATAGCCTGCCAGACCCTGCCCAGGTATAAGCCTGCAGAGACCCTGCCCCAGTGATATAGCCTCCGCCACTGCCGGACAGATCGCACAAAGATATACAGGGGTCGCCGCAAAGGTGAGTTTAGATATATTTATTTTTTTGACTCAAGTAAAGCCGAGTTTGGGTTTTTTCAGCACTTTTTTTGTGCTGAAAAAACATGCTTATACTCGAGTATGTAAGGTATTTAACCTTATGTCCAGATAAGACAATAAAATCCCCATTAGAAGCAATTTTGTGGTTAAATAATGACATATTGAAATGGATTAGCTGGGAAAGTTTTTTGAAGAGTCGCATACAGACTTCCAATGAATGGAAAATTAGTGTATTACATGGAAGGACCAGGTTTTGAGGTGTATTAAAACATTGGGGCACTTTACTAAGGGTTCGAATCACGTTTTTCCGCCGGGTTTCCCAAAGTTTTCCACGGCAATCAGATTTCGTTGCAGACACCCCGGCCTTTCTTTCACAACGACAGCAAGTCGGGGGGGGGGGGGAAGAACGCTTAAGTAAAATGTGCCCCATTGTCCCTAACTTTGTCAAACCATTAAAAAAATGTGGCCTACAGGTTTTCACTACTTACTATAAATATGGAAAAGACAAATGGGAGCAGGAGTCCTTCTTTTGATTAGCTCTGAAGTCAAAGGTAAAACCCCATGATAAACCACTGAAGGACTCCTGGGGTGTTACCAGAGTCCTTCATGCTGCAGTTTCACAGGCTGTTACTGTTTGAGAGCACGTCCCCTCCCTTTGTGTGATTACAGATGGCAGGGTGAGGGAATAGAGTGAGACGTATAACAGCCAGTGAAGCTGCAGCATGGAAGTCTCTGGTAATAGCCCCCACGAGTCATGGATAACAATTATCTAGATTATCAAGATTATCAAAGAAAGTGAATTATGAAAAAAAGAAGATTGCCTGGATCTATGAGTAAGTGTCACTGGGTACCATGCTTCATTTTGATGGTACTGTAGATTTCCTTTAGAACAGTCCTCCAAAGCCTTTTGTATACACATATGTCCAAAGTCAATCAATAGGTATGAGCGTGCAGTTCTGGAGGCCGGTCTTTTTATATCTTTACGGGACAGTATAAATTGGTGGGTGCTCTGGGTGGCCATGGGCTCAATAGAGGCTTGGGCTCTTTGTGGACACCAAAACCACCAATATTATAATCTGCTACTTTTTAGTATGTCCGGCCATATAGAATAGTCATTTTGATTCAAAACCCCTTTGAGTAATACGGTTCCTATGTAAAGAAGTACAATGTTAACATGTTTTATACATTTTAATGTACAGTACACTGAGGGGATTATTTTTAGAATGTAATTGAAAACAGATGCTGAAGAATGTATAAAATCCATTAAAAAAACGGATTTACATTACTTTGGACAAGGGGTAGCTCAGCTGCCAAGACCCCCACTAATCCTTAAAATCAAGGGGCTGCAGTGTTGAAATTTTGTGCCACCATGGATGCTCTCATCCTCAGCTACGCACCAGACTGCGGCATGTACTGAACTAAAAGATGGGTAGGGAAACCCCCTGGATCTGGACTAACTAGTGGCACTCAGAGCCCTTTTTGTTTTGTGGGCACCGGGCCATTGCCCCAGCACATCAGCAGGATATATTTTAAAGTGATACTACTTTGCTACTTGGGACTATAGGAAGAGAGAAATAAGTAGACAGTGCCAATTATCTTTGGAGGACCTTCTGCTGCCCCCATGATTCTCTTGGGACACGAAAGAAGCTAAATATAATGCTAATTTTCCATCATGTCCTCAGGAGGCCAGGATGATCGAAAGTTGTTGAAAAACAGGGAGCAATAAGTACTGCTTTAATTTTTGGTTGGCACCTCGCTATAAATAAGGGGGGTTGGGGGTTTGCAATTTGGCACTCGGACGCTAAAAGTTTCGCCATGACTGAACTAAGCAGTCAGTCCCTTCTAGTAGAATGTTCGAGTTCTAGATTCTAGAATGTAGAATCTAGTTTCTTGAATGTCGTTCTAGTAGAATGTATTGTCAACTGATTTTTTACAAAGTTCAGTTGATATGTTGGCAACTGTAAGCCAGGAAATCAAGACATCTAGTGCACATGGATGGACGGAATATGCTCCTTCAGTCTAGAAACAATAGGAAGTAATCGCATGTTTACATTGTTGATAGTATACAGGCGCTGCCATGCTCTATGCTATTGTACACAAAAGGAATGAAAGGAAAGCTGGGGATTTATTACCCCAAACTAGAGCGCACATTTCCAGCAGGAATACTTCTCACCCTGTTTATTACACTTTCAATCTTCCAGCCTGGGAATACAATTCCAAGAAAGCAAAGTCATTTTAAGAAGGAAAGCCACAAATTATTGTCTCCATTTTCCTCTAACTGGTTCAGTAATTCAAATTTATGTCCGGCTCCGATGAGAGTCTGGTAAAGAGAGCAGACAGCCTGCGTCCTCGTAACGGTAGCGGCAAGAAGACAGTCAGTTCAGTAAACAGAAGCCGCTCCGTCATGCAGGAAGACATTCATCATCACAAAAAGAGTTTAGCGCGAGACTTTCAATTTTGTACACGGGCAATTGAGAAGCTAAATAGCAAACATTTACCCTAACAAATATGTGAAATTCACAATGTAACAGGGGTAATGGATTGAATAATCAGCGGAAACTTGGCACGATGACTGAGTCTTCGTTAATGATTGTTGGCATACAGGGAAGTTATTTCCAGAGTAGTTAATCTTGTGTTATCACGCTTAAAATAGACTTTTTAAAGGGAAGCTAAACTTAGAAAATAAGTAAAAGGAACCAAAAAACCATTCTCAATGTATAGTGAATTGCAGAGAGAACTAAGGGGGAGCGACCTCCTGGATCTAGACAACTTTCTCCCATGCTAATGCACTCACAATGGAAAAAATAGATGTTCCTAAGAAACAAATTATTTATCCACATACCCATATGTATGTAGCATCCAACATTACCTTCTTTTACATGTCACAACCGTGCTGCCTATAGACAATTCATATACACTGTATACTAACTGTATCACTAACCCCTTACATGCCAAGCATAGTCCCTAACAAAGGCCCAATGATATCCATTTTGAACTAGTGGAGCATTATTTATTTATTTTTATGGGTGGTGCCGTGCCAGCATATGCCAAAGTTGTGGATCTGAAATACATTTGATATGATTGAACTTCATACTGCTGGTCAACCAGTCATAGAAGAATCTCATCTTATCGATCCCACTCATAGCGAAATTTATGTAACCCATTGATAGACATGAGCGATGCATAATATTTGCTTTATGGATTCTTACGACTGATGACACTCTCACTAAGGCACTCACAATCTCACTTTACAAGCTAATTTTCCTCTGCTTGATACTAAGTTGACTGGGCTTGGTTCTGCAGTCAGTTCTCCTGGCTGGGACCCAGCCAGGTTGTTTGATTGACAGGTCAGCAGCCTATATGAGCAGGCACGTGTGTGCACACATGGAGAGCACAAGGCCTGCACCAATCTGCTTTTCCGGTGGTATCTGATCACTCCATATATACCTGCCTGATCATTATCTTGGCTTGATGTTGTCTTTCTAGCTCATTGCTGATATTCTGAGTTGTTCTGCTGTGATTCTGACCTTTTGCCTGAACCTTGACTACAACCTGCTTTACTATTTTGCACTCACCACCATCTTGGTTTTCAACCCAGTTGTCTAACTTACTTAAAGTTCAGGGTAGGGACTGCGCCCAGTTGTCACCTATGATGGGATTGTGGGAAGCTCAGGGCTCACACATCTTCCCTCTTAAAACAACTAAATTGTCCATCTAACAGCGATGAATATATGAACAAATGAAATAAAAACTATAACATTAAAACCCTACTTTAGTTGCAGTATACTGTTTGTTCATAGGTAACAATAAAACTGGAAATTCAAAATATCACTTAAAAAAATAACCTGTAGTTTACTGAGGTATAAGTGTGTGTATTGTTGCTGCATTTTCCAGGTTAAAAAAAAAAATTGCTGACTATAATTTCAAGTCATACTTATCCATTACTCTAACATTTCAAATCTTAAGAGTTGAGCACCAGAACAGTTCTGTCTATTCGACAATCTTCACAAATTTGATGATACTGGAAAGTTACCTCCTAATGCAGAGCACTGACTTAATCGTTTCTGATAGAGTTTGTCACACTAGAGACGTCGGCTTGACTATATGACATACTGATGGCTGGTGCTTCACATATTGAGCTTTCCTGGAAATCTCTTTTAACTTTACCACTGACTTTGGTGTCGTAATAGACTGTTTATGGACTCCTTTATAGTATATTACATTGATTCCAAGAAAATTAACTAACTGTTAAAAAGATAAATGAAACAGAAAGCAGGGGATTATAGTATGGGCAGTTTCGGCTTCAGACCAGCGCAAACTGCTTCTAAGTGGCCCGTTTGCCACCAAAATCAGTCATCAATTAACTCATAATACTTATAATCATGTAACTGCCCTGAGATAAATCTCCAACCCGAAATCCTCATAAATATTTACACTAGCTCTAAACACATTTTATACAAAGGGCCTCAGGGACCTTAATGGGCCCTCCAAAGGTCCTAAGGGAACCTTTACCAGGGACCTTTTTCACTAAAGACAGATTGTAAAAGCCCATGACACTGCAGTGCAAATATACCTCTCTGCCTTTTCTAAGCATTTGCATTACAATATATTGTGTGCTATAACTTACTCTGCATCCTGACCAAAATCCGGGGGTAGTCACAGGGATTGGACTTTGGTTTCATGCATTTCAAAAAACATGTGACTTGTCTGAGCTGCAGACTCGCCCTCCATCTTTGTGCTCCCTACAGCTTGTCCCTCCCTCTCTGATGTCAGCTCACCAGGCTGTGACCTCTGAGAAGGAGCAGGAGGTGGAGCGTGTGTAGCACAAAGGTTGGGGCTAAGCTGTGAGGAGTGAGTAACCACGACAAGTCCACTGTTGTTTTTTGAAATGCATCCAAACCAAGTCCAGCTCCCGTGACTACCCATTTTGTCAGGGTAAGTTATACACACCATTATATTGTATGCAAATGCTTAGAAAAAGCAGAAACAGATTGCAATGCAGGTGTATGGGCTCTGTCCCCTGTCTTTAGTGAAAATTAGTCCCTGATGACAGGTTCCCTTTAAACTGCGGAAGGAAAAATGAAGAAGGGACCCCTACTTTTCTAGAACGTGCAACCATGGGACCTATAACATCTGCAAGCTTGTGGCTGTATATATGTCCCCACGAGGTCGTGTGAATGAAGCTCTAGTTAGGAAAAAGGATGAATGGGGCTTTGCTCTAATACGAAGCACAGAACTACAATTGCACCATCTCTGTGCTCTGTGAGAAAGTGAAGAGAAAACAAAGCCCGTCTGAATGCTGTGATCAGTGGTGTTTTGATGGTTTGGGACCCCCAATCATCTTGATATTCATAACATATTCTAAGAAAAGATCATCAATATCTATGTCCTGTAAAAACTGCTTAAAGATTAGGCAAGTCAACAAGGCAAACTACATATAGATACACATAACCAATGAGCATCTACTTCTTGTTACTGAAGTAATGTGTCTCATGGTACAGACCATAAACAACTCTGTTGGTAGTCATATCCTGTAGTCATGTTACTCTCTTCTGCCCTTCTGATATAAATTTTTAAGTTATTTCTTTGTGGTGTCTTACAAGCCTTATATGTGAAAAAGGAAAGGTGAAAGGTGACGAGGGTTGGACATCAGCCGATTAAAGTAAAAAAAAAAAATTCTGTACCATGTGCAAAATTGTAAAATCAGCTGCAACTGCTCATGTCAGATCATTTATAAGGATTTATAGGAGTCTAAGAATTAAAGAGGTTTCTCCAGTCCTGAACCACATTGAATGCTGGAGAGCAGAAATCATCATTGGAGAATTTAGGTCCCTCCTTCGCGAGCTCCGCCTACCCTGGACATACCCAAAGGATATATGATAAAGAAGGGGAATACTAATAAAGGTAAAAATAAAATACCTCGGGATTGCCACCAATGTATATCAATGAGTTTATGCAACAAGTGAATGAATAGTCAAATAGGTAATTGGTTAATTGCGATAGTTATCCATACTTTTTATAAACATGATAAAGATTCGTGTGTGATCGCATGATTCAATATGACAAAACAAATAGCAGCACCATTTATATATTAATCCTAACATGCATCGATGATAACTAAAGCAATAGAACTACTACCCCACCAACAACACATATATAACGAACAATACATGGGCCCATGTACACACGCGCACACACCACATACACAGAGTCCACCCACCTGAACCACCTTAGTGAGACAATCAAAAAGGGAGAACATATATCAAAGACCACAAATACACGACTCTCACCAATTCTATCTGGTCACGGAAATTAAAACTACGACAAAAAGGATAAGGATGACGGGCAGTCCCGGTCCCCTGGAAAGGAGACCAATAGTTTGAAAAGTTATTTCTGCCGAGGATGAGCAACCAGAGGTCAACGAGCCGAGTTAGTGAGTAAAATGAATGCATATGAGTGCAAAGCACGGCCACTGCTGGGTACCAGAGTAAAGAAGAGATATAACAAATATACTATGAATGTACAATTAAACATACAGGAACAATAACGAAATTGTAGGGACAAAACCACCAAATTAATAGTGTAAGTGTGTGTAGGAATATAAACGAAAGTGAGTGAAGGATGATTGATATATTAAGAAGGGAGACCAAAATTGGAAAAAGAGGAAGATGGAGGGTGCGCACGGTGGGAAGTGACAAAACTCGAGATAGGTGCAAGATTGAGACACGACCGCAAGGGTAAAAACACACGTACGCAAAACCAAGTGTAGTGTGTACAATGTAGGGAGTCACACCACTACAAGACATAAAAACAAATATATCATGGGCTGTCGTGTAAAGGTTGGCTCAAAGTGACAAAACCATAATAAAAGATGAGGTTAGAGTCTAAGTGGAAAAAATCAGAACCGATCGTTAGTGTCCAAGTGACAGAGAACAGGGGAATTTATAGAGTGATGGTGAAGAATATGGAGAATATATACTGTACCTTATTGCTTATAGAATCGGAGACACACACTATCTTTCATTTATCCCATTGGGGACAGTTACCCAACCGGAATATCCATCATCTTGCCTCTTGCCGTAAAAGTCTGGTACTGGAACCGCCCCGAATGTTGGACTGGATCTTTTCCAGGCCTACCACTTTAATTTACTCGGATTGGTACCATGACCATAAAGTGCCTTAGCTACTGTAAGAGTTGTCTGCCGTTGGCCAGTCCTGTGGCAGCGTTATTTATTGTGAAACAGTTTTTGAACTCTTTTGGCGAAGTTCTTGGTCGTTGACCGACGTAATTTGTCGGCACGAGCAGATCAAGCCATATATTACACCCCGGGAGCGACAATTTATGTATGAACGTAGTATGATCTTTTCTTGGTTGGTCATTCGAAGGAGTCACCTCTCAGGATCATGGGACCAAACCGTGCAATCTCCCACGATAGAACCCGTTATTTGTATACCTCTACCTAGTGCTTGGCTAGGTCTCTGAAAAGTGGCTCTGAACCAATGGTCTCGCAAATTCCTGGCTCTCTTTGCAATCACCTGGGTTTGGCTGGATGTGTGGATGTAGCCGTGGAATCACTCCTCAAATACCCCATTTTTTTGCAGTATTTTGTGGATATCTGACCATTGATTGTGGTAAGGTGTTGTCAGCAAGGTTTTCCATCACTCTTTCTCGTGCTAGTTGAATGGTATCTTCCCTCTTGGTAGCTTGGCCCGCAATAGGCTCTAGATACTACCTCCTTGGGTATGCACGTTGCGGACTCTTTGGTATAATCCGTGCAGTCTTTGAATTCCTCCTGGCTGCTGCAATTCTCCTCAACGTAGAACTGACCAATTGGGATCCCTCCCTAAGATGCTTGGGTGAAAGCTCGAATAATGTAGCAAGTTGTTGGTCGCCTTCTCCTTTCTGTAGAGAGTCGTCTCAATATGTCCGTCCCGGGTTGTTGATACAAGATCTAAAAAAGTTGTTACCTCTGTCTGTGAAAACAACGTGTAAGATGGATCTGTTAAATTGTTGGTATTAAGATCTGATATAACTCTTGGCAGTCTCGAGTGACCCCTCCTCCAGATACCAGCACATCGTCGATGTAGCGATGCCACCCGACACCGCTCACGAAGGCCCCGAGGTTACACGCTGTCTCCTCCCACCATCCCAAAAGAGATTGGCATAGAAGGAGCACAGCGTGCACTCCATCTCGGTACCCGAGACCTGCCTGTAAAACACCACCGGTCGAAAACAAAATAATTGTGTCTGTGAGACAAAATCAAGTAGTTCGACCAAAAAGGAGCTATGTCGACAATCACACCCTAGGTCCTTCCTAAGGAAATAGGCAACAGCTTATGCCCACCTCGTGTATGATGTTGGTATATATGATTCCACGTCATTGCCACTATCCAAGTTCTTCATCATCAGTGGTGGATCCAGATTTTCAATCTGTCCTATAAGATTGTGAGGAGTCCCTACATATGATGCTAGTTTGGTCACTCGATTCTGTAAAAAGAAGTCGATATAAGTACAACAACGCCCTCTCACACAATCCCCCTATGCCAGCCACGATGGGCCTACCTGGTGGATTAAACCAAGTCTTGTGCATCTTTCGGCAACTGTAGAATGTTGTATGACTGGTTTCTTAACTGTCAGAAAATTCTTCTCCTTCAGGGATATATCCCCGCATCTGTTGCTCCTTTGATCAAACGATCCAGTTTGTGTTTAAAGACTCCTTGGGATCTGAGGGCAAGGGAGAATAATATTCTGATTGCTAAGTTGCCTCTTAGCTTCACCCACATATTGACTCCATGGGCCATAGGACCACGTTCCGCCCTTATCAGCTTCCTTGATGATAAAATTAGGGTTGATCGTAACTCACACATTGCTTGTCGTTCTGCTTTGGATAGATTTTCATGTTATATGGTTCTGCCTTCAATTCATGGACATCGGTCATCATACATTCAAAAAGATCTGTATGGCTGGGAAGAGACGGAGGTTAGGTGTGATTTGTTAGGGTGATCTCAACGAAAAGTTCGGCCTACCTAGTAGTTCTTCTGTTTCGTTTTCTCGTAGGAGGTCAGTAGATCAGTTAAAGTTTCGTCGATCCGCCTCTGGCAAAGAAATCGGCAAGCGATGGTTGGTGGTACATCAATTTACAAGGACATTTATTAAATTTGTCTGATTAGGTCGTCGCATGTAGAACATATGTTTGGAGCCGGGGCTTAGCTCTCCCCCTATGTCACAGACTGGATAAATCACTCTGTCACGGACAAATTTTTTTGTCGACAGCTGTCCTTTAAATTGATGTACCACCAACCATCGCTTGCCGATTTCATGCCAGAGGCGGATCGAACAACCTTTAACTGATCTACTTGCACCTCCTACGAGAAAACGAACAAGAAGAACACCTATGGTAGGCCGAAACTTTTCGTTGAGATCACCCTCACAAATCACACCTAACCTCCGTCTCTTCCCAGCCATACAGATCTTTTTTGAAGTATGATGACCGATGTCCATGAATTGAAGGAAGAACCATATAAACATGAATCTATCCAAAGCAGAACGACAAGCAATGTGTGAGTTACGATCTAACCCTAATTTTATCATCAAGGAAGCTGATAAGGCGGAACGTGTCCTATGCCCCTGGATCAATATGTGGGTGAAGCTAAGAGGCAACTTAGCAATCAGAAATTTATTCCCCTGCCCTCAGATCCCCGGATGTCCTTATAACACAAACTGGATCGTTTTGATCAAAGGAGCAACAGAGGCGGGATTATATCCCTGAAGGAGAAGAATTTTCTGACAGTTAATAACCAGTCATACCAACATCTACATTTGCCGAAAGTGCTCACAAGACTTTGGTTAATCCACCAGGTAGGCCCATCGTGGCTGGCATAGGGGGATTGTGTGAGAGGCGTGTACTTATATCCGACTTCTTTTTACAGAATCGATGACCAACTATCAATCATATTTACGGGACTCCTCAATCTTATAGGACAGATTGAAAATCTGGATCCACCTGATAGATGAAAACTCGGTTAGTGCAATGGACTGGAATCATTTATATACCACATCATACACGAGGTGGGCATTAATGCTGTTGCCTATTTCCTTAGGAGGGACCTAGGTGTGATTGTCGACATAGCTCCTTTTGGTCGAACTACTTGATTTTGTCCTCATACACATATTTTTGTTTTCGACGGGTGTTTTACAGGCAGGTCTCGGGTACCGCGATGGTGCACGCTGTGCTCCTTCCTATGCCAATCTCTTTTTGGGATGTGGGAGGAGACCAGCGTGTACCCCTCCGGGCCTTCCGTGAGCGCGTCGTCGGGTGGCATCGCTACAATCGACGATGTGCGGGTATTCTGGGGGGGTCACTCGAGACCTGCCAAGAGTTTATCTCAGATTTAATACCAACAATTTACAGATCCATCTTACACCTGGTTTTCACAGACAGAGGTAAACTTTTTAGATCTTCGTATCACAACCCGGACGGACATATTGAAACGACTCTCTACAAAAGGAACAGCGACAACAACTTGCTACATTATTCGAGTTTCACCACAGCATCTTAGGGATGGATCCCAATTGGTCAGTTTCTACGCTTGAGGAGAAAATTGCCGCAGCCAGGAGGAATTCCAACGACACGTGCACGGATTTAACCAACAGATTTCCGCAAACTGCATACCCAAGGAAGGTAGTATCTAGCCTATATGCGGGCCAAGCATACCAAAGGGAAGATACATTCACACCTAGTACACGAAAGAGTGATGGAAAACCTTGCTGACAACCCTTACCACATCAATGTGTCAGATATCCACAAAATACTGCAAAAAAACTGGGTATTTTGAGGAGTGATCACGGCTACATCCACACTCACAGCCAAACCCAGGATGATTGCAAAGAAGCCAGGAATTTGCGAGACTCATTGGTTCAGAGCCACTTTCATAAGACCTAGCCAAGCACTAGGTAGAGTATACAACTACCGGTTCCTATCCTTTTGAGATTGCACGTGTTGTCCCATGATCCTGAGAGGTGACTCCTCCAAATCCGACCAACCAAGAAAAGATCATACTACTTCTCATAAAATTGTCGCTCCCGGGGTGTATAATGGCTTTCTGCTCGTGCCGAAAATTTACGTCGGTCAAACGCACCCAAGAACTTCGCAAAGAGTTCAAAAACATGTTTCTACAATAAAAAACGCTGCACAGGACTTGGCCACGGCGACAACTTTCTACAGTAGCTAAGCACTTTCATGCTGTTCATGGTAACAATCCGAGTAAACTTAAAGTGGTAGGCCTGAAAGATCCAGTCCAACATCGGGGCGGTGGTATCCAGTACCGCACTTTACGCAAGAGGCAATGATGGATATTCCGGTTGGCTCACTGTCCCCACATGGGGATAAATGAAGATATTTGTTCTCAGATTCTTATAAGCAATAGTGTACAGTATATATTCTCCATATTCTTCACCTTCACTCTAAATATTTCCCCTTTTCTCTGTCACTTGTACACCTAACTATCTTTCTGATTTCTTTCCACCTTTAGACTTTCTATCCTTCATCTTTATTATGGTTTTGTCACATCTTGGAGCCACGCTTTACACGACAGCCCTATGATATTTTTTTTTATGCTCTCGTGGTGTGACTCCTCACATTGTACACACTCCCTCCACTGGTTTTCTGCTTACTGTGTTTCTTCACCCTTGCGGTCGTGTCTCACTCTGCACCTATCTCGCAGCTTTTGTCACTTCCCACCGTGCGCACCCCTCCATCTCTCCTCTTTCCATTCTTGTCTCCTTCTTCAATATCTCATCCCCTTCACTCATTTCCGGTTTATATTTCCTACACCACACTTTACACTATAATTTGGTGGTCTTTCTCCCTACAATTTCGTTATTTATTCCTGTATGTGTAATGTACATTCTATAGTATTTGTTATATCTCTTCTTTCATCTGGTACCCAGCAGGTCCCGTGCTTTGCCTCATATGCATGTCCATTTTTCTTCACTTCCCTCACTCTGCTCGTCCGACCTGGTTGCTCCATCCTCCGGCATAAAATAACTTTCAAATATTTGGGGTCTCCTTTCCAGCGGACCCGGGACTCGCCTGTCATCCTTATCCTTTTTTGTCTGTAGTTTAATTTCCGTGACCAGCATAGATATTGGGAGATACGTGTATTTGTGTACTTTTGATATATGTTCTCCCTTTTTGATGTCTTCAACTAAGGTGGTTCTTCAGGTGTGTGTACTCTGTGTATGTGTGTGTGTGCGCGTGTGTACATGGGCCCATGTATGTGTCTGTTATTATATGTGTTGTTGGGGTAGTAGTTTTCTTTGCTTTATGTTTCATCTATGATGCATGTTCATGTATATATATATATTGTTGCTGCTATATGTTTTGCATATTTGAATCATGCGCATCACACAAGAATCTTTATTCATTTTTATAAAAAGTATGTATATACTATCGCACATTAACCAATTACCTATTTATGTACTCATTCATTCACTTGTTGATTAACTCATTGATATTAACATTTGTGCACTTCCCGAGGTATTTTTATATTTTTACCTTTTTATAGTATTCCCCTTCTTTATCATATATCCTTTTGGAGCAACAACCATATAGGACACATACAATCATCGTGGGCGCTCTGCGCGCAGAAGCATCGCTCTTGCATCTCATCAATGCGGCGCTGGCATGCCGTTATATTTGGTCACATGACGTCAGATCATGTGACCAATGACACTCGAAATGTGGCGCACGTGCACCAAAAAATAGGCGCACGTGCACCAAAAAATAGGCGCACGCGCACCAAAAAATAGGCGCATGCGCACCAAAAAATAGGCGCATGCGCACCACATTAAGCAGCAAGCAGAGCGCCCATCTTTCCATCATGGCGCTCCACACCTGCCACCACTAATTTTATTCATACAGGTATTTATACTGTGTCACCCATCACACCAGTTACCCCTGAGGAAGCCACTGGGTGTGGCGATACGCGTGGGGCCTCATCCAGCCCCCATTCTCCCCCTTTTTCCCTGCCAGCCCAGCGCCTATTGGTAACTATCATTGCACATACTTTACCTTTTGCTATATTGGCTCCCCTGCCTTTGCAGGGCAGCACATTCCATTGGTACTTCTGGCATATACCTTTTTTTTTTTTTTGGCTTTTTGGCTTGTTACTTGCTATACTGCATTTGCTGGACAGGTTTAAAAGGTTTGGGGGCTGTATAGGGAGGTTGGTCTTTATGGGTACTTATCATATACCCTACCCTCCCTCTGGTTATGTATAGAGGACTGTGTTCCTTTTTAAATGTTTTTATTCCCCTTTTTTTGGTGTGTTTTTCTATGTATTAATAAAATTTGTATTCTTGGCATAGCACATGGTTCTTTCTGATTTATTACACATATAACAGCTCCGTTGTTTCTCTCTCACTAAAATATGTTTAGTAAGATTTAGATGGTCAACCCCCTCTCTCTTATCAAACAGCCTCAGCTGCAATCTCCAGCAAGTCCCGCAGGTAAGCCAGGACCTTTCCCATCCCAGAGGAGCAGCTTAGTCTAATACATCAAGACTTTGCTCCTTTCCTTCCCTTAGCCACGCCCCTTCGCCTACCATCTCACAACAGACAGCTCAGCTTGACACAGCAAATTCTGTTTCTTTGTTTCCCTTAGCAACGTCCTCTGTCCCTCAAATCTCACAGCTGACAGCAAAATCTAATACACTCTACAGTCCTGCTGCTTCCCTTACTCATCCCTGCCCTCATTTTATGCCAGTAGTTTAAAGAACACATCGGGGCAGATTTACTTACCCGTTCCTGTCTTACCTGTTCTCTGTAGAGGATTTGGGTCTTCCGGCGATTCACTAAGGTAGTGCGCCCGATGTCCACCGGGTGTCGCTGCTGCGCTGAAGTCCGCCAGAGTTTGCAGGAGTTCACGATACTACCCTGGGTGCAGGTAAGCACGTGTCAAGCGACACTTTTTAAAAAAAAATTCTGTGGTTTTGCCAAATCCATTGGGTTTTCCGACGGCCACGCTCCACGAAATCCCGGGGCAATTTAGGGAAAAAAACGGCGCAAATGGGAAAAATACGGGAAACCCGACGAAAATGTGCGAATCGAACCCTTAGTAAATGACCCCCATCATGTCATCTCTCTCTCTAACTGTAAGTAAATATAACACAAAGGAGACATTACAATCTCCTGCCATATTAATTGATATAGAAACTGATGCACATGTAATTCAGACAGCAGTAAACGTTATCTATGCTAGGGAACACCCCATAGCCAAAACTCTGATTATAGAAGAAGCTTTAATTTTGACATGATGATTTCCAAATACATGATAAAAAAAACACTCAGTGTAAAAAAAAACATCTTAACTATTTATGACATATTCACAAGATATATCATAAATAGATGATAGGTGCGGGTCCCCCTATCTTGGGAATAGTGGTCTGCTGACCTTCTCCCTGCAGTGGGAAGAATGGGGGGAGTGCCACCCATATGTGGCCATTCTCCATTCAGCTCTATTGGAGGATCGAGAACATCACCTCAGCTGTTGTTGGTGCTCCCACAGATTGGGACCCACATCTATCATTTATTTATGACATATCCTGTTACGATGGGAAGGCCCCTTTAAGTGCATCTTAAGGTACTAAGCCTTCAATGGGCTCGGGTAAAAAAAAGACAAAACTAAACCATGCTGCTCTGCTCTAGCTTCCGGTTCTAGTACTGTGGAAAGAGTGTTTGCTGACACTACCTGCTGGGTCAGAAGTACCAAAGGTCACAGAACCAGCAGCAGCAAATCAGTGACCTTAGCCCAACACTTGCTGCTGCTCCCATCACTGCCCTTTTAGGCAGGTTTCATAGTTTCTCAGAAAATCCCTTTAAGGAAAGTTACATCTGTAGAATGCGTTTTATCTTTACTCTTTTAGAAAGCACCTAGTATCAATCACCTGGTACCAAGTGATAACCCCATGATATTTAAGTGCAGCTTTGTTTTTTAAAAGAACTTTGTCATAGTTTGTGTAACCTGCTGACTGTACCACCCTCATCCAGTGACCTTTTCATCATGTACTGAAAGTAGGGCAGGATATGTGTTAGGAAGATGTGCATTACTGCATTGTAGCAGAGAAATTGTTGAGTCATACTTAGAAAGTCACGAAAGCACAAAGCTGCCAGCGTCGGATGCCAGCTTACATTTCACATTCATGTCATCCTTGAAATCAGTTGTACTGGATACAGTGTAACTATTATGCATCCCTGAGAAGCCTCCGGCTCTTTGTAGTGGTATTATGTTAGTGTACAATGGACAGGTGGAGTATTCTCCACATTGGTCTTACTAAGAGATGCCGTTAATTAAATAAAAAGGAAATATAATAAGGAAATATATATATATAAGGAAATATATTAATATTTCCTTTAAAGACTATGCATATTTAATTATATCTTTGTGTTCCAAGTAGCAGCAGGACTGTGAAAAATAGATTTAGATTCCAGGATTGCAGCTGGGCTTGATGCACTTGTGATGCATGTCCTAACACTTCTGTGCTCTTAGATATCTGAATTGAACTACTCCACCCTCCACACTGACCTGATTAAAAGCTGTAGCAGGATTCTGGTTGACTACTACAGCAATCACTAAGAACAGAGGGAAGGGGCTTTATAGCAGTTTCTGAAGAAAAGCAAGAGCACATCAATGGGAGGACACTCATCCCAGTGCACCAAGTCCAGCTACAATCTTGGAAAAGCATTTTTCATAGTCTTGCCACTACCAACAACACACACAGAATTGGTTACATAGCTCTCTAGGTCTGTACCATTCATATATTTGTTGGCCGAAACCTAATTACAGATACTAAATCTGCACCAAAAGGTGGTAATACACTAAGGAGAACATTGGGGGAGACGCAGACTTGATTTATTGCCCCAAGAGATTTTTCCATTTCCTCTGGCAGAATATTCCAGGAGACCTTTCAGCCTTTACAAATTTTATTTAAGAACCTGTAGGCCTTTCTGTATACAGACGACTGAAATGGCCTTAGTAACTTGGCAAGTCCCAATCCAGAGCAGGATCTTTCCTCACGTAAACCGAAGGCTAAGTGTCACCCATGTTTCAGTGTGTGTCTCCTTCATATGCAGATTATTTATTATTATGGGTGCAGGTTGGGTTTAATTTTTGGAAACTGTTGATAATATGTCTTTGCCGCTGTCTACTGTTTTTCTATCACTTAACAACCTGGCGTACAGACTATGCTGAGAAGACCCATTATAGAAATCAGGACCTTTGTTCTGCCAAGAAACCCTTCAATATATAAGATGGAAGTCCCCACAACTCTATACCTCATCTATATTTTACTGAATATCACGCACTCCATTGACATCAACGGGGCTTCCAGATCTATTTCCCACTTGTAGGGAGCAGGTAAGGTGCCCCATTCTATGGATTGTGGTGGTCCAGGCTGTCAGACCCCTACAATGTAAGACGTAGCAATTATCCACTAACCATCCAGTAGGTGGAGACAGTTTGTGCACTAAAACTGTAAATGTTACTTACTTCAACCATTGTAAATACTAAGGTAAACGTTGCGCTAAGGTATTTAACTGTACCTGTAAACAAGGTGTAATGTAAATTGTAATGGCATCCGTTTTTTAGAGGAAATGACAACACAACGTGCTAAGGCTGGTTATTAGTTGCAGCTGTCACGTGTCACATGTAAACAAATAATGGGCACTGTATAAAAAAAAAAAAAAAGAATGTGAAATTGGCCAACTATTTTAACTACTGCATCCAAATGAACCTCCTATAGCAAGAGTTGGAACTAGAGTGGTAACTAGAAGCTGATTGGTAGTAAATGTAAAATATGTATCAGGCTACCAATTTTTATTTATATTTTATGGCGCCGGCATCTTATATGGAAAAAGAGATCCTTGGCCCCTTTACGCTTCGGAAGAAGTTGTATGATGACGCCCAACTCCTGATGTATTCGGTGGCTGGCTTCGCTGGTGTACAATTCTTCGCTGGGGCCTCCCCGACGTAGAATTGCACTATTGTCAGTGACTGTTCAGCCCTGAATGGTCAAAGAGAAAAGCGAGTGTGTGGAACCAATAATATTACATCTTAGGAAGAAGAGGCCTTGAGTGTAATTTATAATACACCAGACTCATGTTCTTTCTTGATAGTTTTGAGGCACACAGTGTTTGGTACTGTCAGATAAGAAATACACTGTGGAAGGTAACGAGAAAGTACCTGTGGCATACCGTAACATATTATAGGGTTTATGAGACTTAAATCATGTCCCTTCTTGAGTAGTGACAAGGTGGTCACCACTGCCTCTATCTCCTGAGTAAGTGATAAGCAGATTGTGTTACCAAACTCCAACAGGACCCCTGCTTCTATCTCCTGATTAAGTGATTAGTAGGTTGTGTCATTGCTCGCTTAAACACCAAGAGGTATATTCTGCTCATGTATTCCTCAAAGCATCAGGGTTATTCTCAGGGGCACAACTTGAGGGGGTGCAGAAGGTGTGGTCGCAACTGGGTCCAGGAGGCTTAGGGGCCTATTAGGTGTCCCTTTCCCATATGAAAAGACTCGCACTATAAACCATAGATTGTGGTCAGGGGCCTAGCACAAACTTTGCACTGGGGCCCATCATCTCCGAGTTACACCACTGGTTATTCTGTCAAGGTAACACCAGCATATACTCCATCTTACAGGAGCATCACTCTATGTAAGTGGGTCAGGAGCCGCCTTACCCTGGTAACTAAGCCTCTTCTACCACGTGACGTGGTAAATAAAAAATATATAGAAACACATTGCCCATGATTCCTTCTATGATGACCCAGTTTCGAATTTCTGAAGTCATGTTAGCTTCCTTTTATATGTCCATACTTAAATGAATGCAGTACTATTGTCAGCCTGGAATGCCTAAGGTCCACCAGTAAAATCCATTCTTGCTTTGAAGTCCTTGCCCTGGACTGTTATGGTCCTGAAGACCCTCTCAGTAAACTCCTGACAGGTTTCTACCTTGAACCTAGGCCTTCGTAGCTTTGTGTGCCATGAATACATGCTCACACACAGCAGTAGGCCTTGGACAGCAAAATGATCGGTAATTGAGGCACAAAGGGTTATTGAGAAAGAGGAAGGATAATGTTTGGTGTGACATTCCACCTAGTTGTCATCCTAGTCACCCAATGCATTTGCAGAATATTACATTTAACTGGGGGCTTTGTCTAGCCATATGCTGTATGCTGTATGCAAACAACACCTTCTCATGATTATTTTATGTAAGCCACCCTCAAACCCTATGGATTCATTAGATACAGCCCCCCTCACCCCCATGGATTCCTTATATGGGCTCTGGGCCCCGTCGCTTGACCAAGTAAGCCAAGTACTAGCGCCAGCCCTGGTTGGAGGCCGGCTAAGCTATAGAAGGTAGCAATGGACCTTTGGCTCATCTTGAGTGTATAAGTGTATCTTTACTAAATCTCCATTTCCCATCCTACATTCTGTCCTCTACTTGTCCGAAATGTCTCATTCTCTCAGATACTTCCAGGAGAAAAAGTGATGTTTATAGAAGTGACATCTTACAATAGAAGAAGAACAAGGAAATTAGCTTGGAAAGTAGCAATATTGAAATAAATATTGAAGCTACTTACGCTTTTTCCAGAAATGCATCCCGGGACATGTTCTGTGCCAGTAAATTTGTTGCCAGACTGAAAATCTCATCTGTCCACTCCTAAGTAGAAGTAAAATAAACATGCTTTAGCTAAAGTACAAAAGCCATAAGATGTTTAGTTTGATCTGTCTTTGTAGCCAAGCAAATATTTTTTGTGTTGCATGGGAAGAAGAAAACAGGGATGTAAACATATTGTCAGGATGATGTTCTCACCTGTGAGAGACCACAAATAGTCAAGACAAAGAATCTGCCTTATTGAAAGATGTGTTACACACATTTCTTTCAGGGTCCTATCAATGTGAACCGAAAACTAGGCTCATTCTGTTGAACCCTTTTGTGTGAACATGGTGGTTGGCCATTGTTGCCTAAATGTAAATTTAGTCCAGTAAATCTGATTGTGCTTCGTGTTGTTTTGTTATTGTAATCATATGTGTATTACATTGAAAGAAAATTTACCAACAGGATCGAGGATTGTAATCCAAACACACTTAGCCCTCATTCAGACGGCCATCTGTAGCGATCTATATGCGGCCGCAAATGCAGCTTGTCTTTCCTTTTCTTAATGGAGTCAAAATATTGATAAGGTGTCAAAGAATTAGTCCACAAAATAAGATTGGTAAGATCTCATACTCAGTATCCCCACAGATAAGATGTCCTCCTCAACAGCTCCTGTACAGAGAACATAACAGGAAGCTGAAAGGATTATTTCCTGTGTAGTAGTCAGACCAGGTTACTGCAGATGATTTGAATAACAGCTTAACTGCAGTGACTGGGTTCAGCCACTACACAGAAAATGGAGCTGTCCACTTCCTGTTACTTTCTCCGTTTATTGGTTGACATCTGATCTATAGGGGTGCTAGGTGGTGTCAGTGACCTTGAAAACCTATTTAGTATCTTTCACCCATCAAACCAATTTAAGATAGAAAACACCAATAAAGGAGTGGTACGTAGCTGGACATTTGATACAGTATTGTATGCTCAATTTACATGACAGATGCTCAATTCACATTAAAGATACAAAATCAATCTCAAGTCATGGATGGCTATAGGGTTCTAAATTTACAAATAAATGTACACCTAATAAAAAACTATTTTGGTACCTTAAGAAAGTAGCAAAACCCAAAAAATACTTTACTGCCCTGTAGGTCCATCAAGTTTAACCTTATTATACTTACCGTATATACTCGAGTATAAGCCGACCCAAGTATAAGCCGAGGCCCCTAATTTTACCACAAAATACTGGGAAAACCTATTGACTCGAGTATAAGCCGAGGGTGGGAAATGCATTGGTCACAGCCTCCCCAGTATATAGCCAGCCAGCCCCTGCCCCAGTGTATATAGCCAGCCAGCCCCTGCCCCAGTGTATATAACCTGCCAGACCCTGCCCCAGTGTATATAGCCTGCCAGACCCCCTGCCCAGTGTATATAGCCTGCCAGACCCTGTCCCAGTTGTATATAGCCTGCCAGACCTGCCCCAGTGTATAGCCTCCAGACCCTGCCCCAGTGTATATCGCCTGCCCAGACCCTGCCCCAGTGTATATAGCCTGCCAGACCCTGCCCCAGTGTATATAGCCTGCCGCCACTGCCGGACAGATCGCACAAAAGATATACAGGGGTCGCCGCAAAGGTGAGTTTAGATATATTTATTTTTTTGACTCAAGTATAAGCCGAGTTTGGGTTTTTTCAGCACATTTTTTGTGCTGAAAAACTAGGCTTATACTCGAGTATGTAAGGTATTTAACCTTATGTCCAGATAAGGACATAAAAATACCCATTAGAAGGGCAATTTTGTGGTTAAATAATGACATATTGAAATGGATTAGCTGGGAAAGTTTTTTGAAGAGTCGCATACAGACTTCCAAATGAATGGAAAATTGATGTATTACATGGAAGGACCAGGTTTGAGGTGTATTAAAACATTGGGGCACATTTACTAAGGGTTCGAATCACGTTTTTCCGCCGGGTTTCCCAAATTTTTCCACGCAATCAGATTTCGTTGCAGACACCCCGGCTTTCACACGACAGCAATCGGGGGGGGGGGGGGGGGGGAACCGCTTAAGTAAATGTGCCCCATTGTCCCTTAACTTTGTCAAACCATTAAAAAAAATGTGGGCCTACAGGTTTTGCACTTACTTCATAAATATGGTAACAGAAGCAAATGGGAGCAGGAGTCCTTTCTTTTGATTAGCTCTGAAGTCAAAAGGTAGAAACCCCCATGATAAACCACTGAAGGACTCCTGGGGGTGTTACCAGAGTCCCTTCATGCTGCAGTTTCACAGGCTGTTACACTGTTTGAGAGCACTTCCCCTCCCTTTGTGTGTGATTACAGATGGCAGAGGGTGAGGGAATAGAAGGGGAGACAGTATAACAGCCAGTGAAGCTGCAGCATGGAAGTCTCTGGTAATAGCTCCCACGAGGTCATGGATAACAAATTATCTAGATTATCAAAGATTATCAAAGAAAGTGAATTATGAAAAAAAGAAGATTGCCTGGATCTATGAGTAAGTGTCACTGGGTAATCATGCTTCATTTTGATGGTACTGTAGATTTCCTTTAAGGAACAGTCCTCCAAAGCCTTTTGTATACACATATGTCCAAAGTCAATCAATATGTATGAGCAGTGCAGTTCTGGAGGCCGGTCTTTTTATTATCTTTACGGGACAGTATAAATTGGTGGGTGCTCTGGGTGGCCATGGGCTCAATAGAGGCTTGGGCTCTTTGTGGACACCAAAACCACCAATATTATAATCTGCTACTTTTTAGTATGTCCTGCCATATAGAAAGTAGTCATTTTGATTCAAAACCCCTTTGAGTATACTGTTCCTATGTAAAGAAGTACAATGTTAAACATGTTTTATACATTTTAATGTACAGTACACTGAGGGGATTATTTTTAGAATGTAATTGAAAACAGATGCTGAAGAATGTATAAAATCCATTAAAAAAACTGGGATTTAACATTACTTTGGGACAAGGGGTAGCTCAGCTGCCAAGACCCCCACTAATCCTTAAAATCAAGGGGCTGCAGTGTTGAAAATTTTGTGCGCACCATGGATGCTCTCATCCTCCAGCTACGCACCAGACTGCGGCATGTACTGAACTAAAAGATGGGTAGGGAAAACCCTGGATCTGGACTAACTAGTGGCACTCAGAGCCCTTTTTGTGGGCACCCGGGCCATTGCCCCAGCACATCAGACAGGATATATTTTAAAGTGATACTTACTTTGCTACTTGGGACTATAGGAAGAGAGAAATAAGTAGACAGTGCCTAATTATCTTTGGAGGACCTTCTGCTGCCCCCATGATTCTCTTTGGGACACTGGAAAGAAGCTAAAATAATGCTAATTTTCCATCATGTCCTCAGGAGGCCAGGATGATCGAAAGTTGTTGAAAAACAGGGAGCAATAAGTACTGCTTTAATTTTTGGTTGGCACCTCGCTATAAATAAGGGGGGTTTGGGGGTTGCAATTTGGGCACTCGGACGCTAAAAGTTTCGCCATGACTGAACTAAGCAGTCAGTCCCTTCTAGTAGAATGTTCGAGTTCTAGATTCTAGAATGTAGAATCTAGTTCTTGAATGTCGTTCTAGTAGAATGTAATTGTCAACTGATTTTTTACAAAGTTCAGTTGATATGTTGGCAACTGTAAGCCAGGAAATCAAGACATCTAGTGCACAATGGATGGAGCGGAATATGCTCCTTCAGTCTAGAAACAACTAGGAAGTAATTGCATGTGTTACATTGTTGATAGATATACAGGCGGCTGCTATGCTCTATGCTATTGTGCACACAAGGAATGAAAGGAAAAGCTGGGGATTTATTACCCCAAACTAGAGCGCACATTTCCAGCAGGAATACTTCTCACCCTGTTTATTACACTTTCAATCTTCCAGCCTGGGAAATACAATTCCAAGAAAGCAAAGTCATTTTAATAATGAGAAAGCCACAAATTATGTCTCCATTTTCCTCTAACTGGTTCAGTAATTCAAATTTATGTCCGGCTCCGATAGAGAGTCTGGTAAAGAGAGCAGACAGCCTGCGTCCTCGTAACGGTAGCGGCAAGAAGACAGTCAGGTACAGTAGAACAGAAGCCGCTCCGTCATGCAGGAAGACATTCATCATCACAAAAAGAGTTTAGCGCGAGACTTTCAATTTTGTACACGGGCAATTGAGAAGCTAAATAGCAAACATTTACCCTAACAAATATGTGAAATTCACAATGTAAACAGGGGTAATGGATTGAATAATCAGCGGAAAACTTGGCACGATGACTGAGTCTTCGTTAATGATTGTTGGCATACAGGGAAGTTATTTCCAGAGTAGTTAATCTTGTGTTATCACGCTTAAAATAGACTTTTTAAAGGGAAGCTAAACTTAGAAAATAAGTAAAAGGAACCAATAAAAACCATTCTCAATGTATAGTGAATTGCAGAGAGAACTAAGGGGGAGCGACCTCCTGGATCTAGACAACTTTTCTCCCATGCTAATGCACTACAATGGAATAAAATAGATGATTCCTAAGAAACAAATTATTTATCCACATACACAGTGTATGTAGCATCCAAACATTACCTTCTTTTACATGTCACAACGTGCTGCCTATAGACAATTCATATACACTGTATACTAACTGTATCACTAACCCCTTTACATGGCCAAGCATAGTCCCTAACAAAAGGCCCAATGATATCCATTTTGAACTAGTGGAGCATTATTTATTTATTTTTAATGGGTGGTGCCGTGCCAGCATATGCCAAAGTTGTGTGATCTGAAAAATACATTTGATATGATTGAACTTCATACTGCTGGTCAACCAGTCATAGAAGAATCTCATCTTATCGATCCCACTCATAGCGAAATTTATGTAACCATTGATTAGACATGAGCGATGCATAATATTTGCTTTATGGATTCTTACGACTGATGACACTCTCACTAAGGCACTCACAATCTCACTTTACAAAGCTAATTTTCCTCTGCTTGATACTAAGTTGACTGGGCTTGGTTCTGCAGTCTAGTTCTCCTGGCTGGGACCCAGCCAGGTTGTTTGATTGACAGGTCAGCAGCCCATATGAGCAGGGCACGTGTGTGCACACATGGGAGAGCACAAGGCCTGCACCAATCTGCTTTTCCGGTGGTATCTGATCACTCCATATATACCTGCCTGATCATTATACTTGGGCTTGATGTTGTCTTTCTAGCTCATTGCTGATATTCTGAGTTGTTCTGCTGTGATTCTGACCTTTTGCCTGAACCTTGACTACTAACCTGCTTTACTATTTTGCACCTCACCACCATCTTGGTTTTCAACCCAGTTTGTCTAACTTACTTAAAGTTCAGGGTAGGGACTGCCGCCCAGTTGTCACCTATGATTGGGATTGTGGGAAGCTCAGGGCTCACACATCTTCCCTCTCTTAACAACTAAATTGTCCATCTAACAGCTATGAATATAATGAACATAATGAAATAAAAACTATAACATTAAAACCCCTACTTTAGTTGCAGTATACTGTTTGTTCATAGGTAACAATAAAACTGGAAATTCAAAATATCACTTAAAAAAATAACCAGTAGGTTTCCTGAGGTATAAGTGTGTGTATTTGTTGCTGCAATTTTCCAGGTTAAAAAAAAAAATTGCTGACTATAATTTCAAGTCATACTTATCCATTACTCTAACATTTCAAATCCTTAAGAGTTGAGCACCAGAGACAGTTCTGTCTATTCGACAATCTTACAACAATTTGATGAATAACTGGAAAGTTACCTCCTAATGTTAGACACTGATCTTAATCGTTTCTGATAGAGTATGTCACACTAGGAGACGTCGGCTTTGACTATATGACATACTGATGGCTGGTGCTTCACAATATTGAGCTGTCCTGGAAATCTCTTTTAACTTTACACTGACTTTGGTGTCGTAATAGACTGTATTATGGACTCACTTTATAGTATATTACATTTGATTCCAAGAAAATTAACTAAACTGTTAAAAAGATAAATGAAACAGAAAGCAGGGGATTATAGTATGGGCAGTTTCGGCTTCAGACCAGCGCAAACTGCTTCTAAGTGGCCCGTTGCCACCAAAATCAGTCATCAATTATACTCATAATACTTATAATCATGATACTGCCCTTGAGATAAAATCTCCAACCCTGAAATCCTCATAAATATTTACTAGCTCTAAACACATTTATACAAAAGGGCCTCAGGGACCTTAATGGGCCCTCCAAAGGTCCTTAAAGGGAACCTTTTACCAGGGACCTAATTTTCACTAAAGACAGATTGTAAAAGCCCATGACACCTGCAGTGCAAATATACCTCTCTGCCTTTTCTAAGCATTTGCATTACAATATAATTGTGTGCTATAACTTACTCTTGCATCCTGACCAAAATCCTGGGGTAGTCACAGGGATTGGACTTTGGTTTGCATGCATTTCAAAAAACATGTGACTTGTCTGAGCTGCAGACTGCCTCCATCTTTGTGCTCCTCTACAGCTTGTCCCTCCCTCTCTGATGTCAGCTCACCAGGCTGTGACCTCTGAGAAGGAGCAGGAGGTGGAGCTGTGTAGGAGCACAAAGGTTGGGGCTAAGCTGTGAGGAGTGAGTAACACAGACAAGTCACATGTTGTTTTTTGAAATGCATCCAAACCAAAGTCCAGCTCCCGTGACTACCCAGGATTTTGTCAGGGTAAGTTATAACACACAATTATATTGTAATGCAAATGCTTAGAAAAAGCAGAAAAGCAGATTTGCAATGCAGGTGTAATGGGCTTCTGTCACCTGTCTTTAGTGAAAATTAGGTCCCTGATGACAGGTTCCCTTTAAACTGCGGAAGGAAAAATGAAAGAAGGGACCCCTACTTTTCTTAGAACGTGCAAACCATGGGGACCTATAAACATCTGCAAGCTTGTGGCTGTATATATGTCCCCACGAAGGTCGTGTGAATGAAGCTCTAGTTAGGAAAAAAGGAATGAATGGGGCTTTGCTCTAATACGAAGCACAGAAGCTACAAATTGCACATCTCTGTGCTCTGTGAGAAGTGAAGAGAAAACAAAGCCCGTCTGAATGCTGTGATCAGTGGTGTTTTGATGGTTTGGACCCCCAATCAATCTGATATTCATAACATATTCTAAGAAAAAATCATCAATATCTATGTCCTGTAAAAATTGCTTAAAGATTAAGCAAGTCAACAAGGCAAAACTACATATACGATACACGTAACCAATGAGCATCTACTTCTTGTTACTGAAGTAATGTGTCTCAATGGTAACAGACCATAAACAAACTCTGTGTGTAGTCATATCCTGTAGTCATGTTTCTCTCTTCTGCCCTTCTGATTCTAAAATTTTTAAGTAATTTCTTTTGTGGTGTCTTACAAGCCGTATATGTGAAAAAAGAAAGGTGAAAGTGACGAGGGTTGGACATCAGCCGATAAAAGTAAAAAAAGAAAAATTCTGTACCATGTGCAAAATTGTAAATATATATCGGCTGCAACTGCTCATGTCAGATCATTTATAAGGATTTATAGGAGTCTTAAGAATTTAAAGAGGTTTTCCAGTCCTTGGACCACATTGGATGCTGGAGAGCAGAAATCATCAGTGGAGAATTTTAGGTCCTCCGTTCGCGAGCTCCGCCTAACCTGGACATACAGAGCAGCCAATCAGCCAGCTTTATGCCCCGAGCAACTAGGCATGGACACCTAGTGGACACACAAGGCCAATCACAGCCATATCTAGTTGCTCTGACGCCCATCAAGCAACATGTCCGGTAAGATGGAGGTGCCGAAAGGAGGACGCGGAAGCTAATGCTTGGGCCTTCTCATTTCTAGTCATCAGTTTTAGACCCCAGAAATACACACTGAGTAGTGGCCATCCCAAGGTACTGCAGGACAACCTCTATGTATTGAAGTAATTTGACATCACTTTCCCAGCAGTCACAACTTTATTTAATTGTTCTCTCTAGTTATACCATAAAAAATAAGCTGAAAATAGCATTCTGTGCAAAATTGTCTTTCTGAAAATAGCATATAAACATTGGAAGTAGCGTCTGTTCTGTTGTTCATAAACATGTACTGCAGATTCCCACAAGCCTGATATTCCTTGACAAACTTAATTACTATAAATCTGCATGTCACCATGGGGAAAAAGCCATCAAGAAAGACGTAAATGTCAGAAGAAGTCACTCAGGATTATAACTTGATTAATAAATCAGACACCGTACTGTAAGGCAAACAGCTGAAAACTCAAAGGTGTTCAAACCCCAAAACCCACATAAATAGTTAAGTGATTTTTAAAAATTCTAAAACAAATCGTGTTGAAAGGGTCATACATATATTTTTTCCTATTTGTAATTTATGAATGTATTGTTTTTTTACTGTGCATGTCTGCATTATAGTCAATGCTATCCATAAAGTTTAACAATGGTGACAGAACTCACCTTTGCAATCTCTTCTTGAAATGCTACTAAATTCAGATATGAAATATTCGTCAGATCCGGTCCATACACAATGGTAAACATTCGATATTCTAACCGACCTCCGAAGTTTCCAACTTCCAGCTGCTCTTTCAGCTTAGGGTCCTGAAAGTACAAAAAAAAAAATCAAAGTAAATTTCTAATTTCTAATTGTTTTTTGTTTGTGCATTTAGCAGATTTTTTTTTTAAAAAGTGCAAATAGGACGTTAAGTGATTCTTCATTACAACATCTATATAAAATAGGAAAATTATCTCTTTGAAACCCCAAAAAAGTGAAGATACCTTTTGAAAGTACTCAACTATGCTTAAACGAACAATGACTGCTCATAAAATTCCTCTTCATAAAGTGACTATTTATAAGGGTTTCCCCAGGATTAACATTTGTTCCCTATTCCCCACCAAGTGCTAGAATGATGATCCCGAACTCCTCAATGATCCTTTGATGAATGACTGTAGGACCGTGCATGAGATTGATGGAGATGGCTTAATAAAACAGCAGGACACATAAAGACCACCGCTTTTCTAACACTCCTCAAATGCAGTATATAAAATAGGGGAGTCGGAAACCCCTTTCGTAGTGATCTGTGTGGATTCTAGTGGTGGGGTTTAAACAATGACCTTTCAGCAATCTGTTTCTCGATATTGTGTCATTTGCAGTTTCCTTATTTTGGTAATTCTCCTCTCTGCAGACTCCTTCCCTATAAATAGAGTTCATATGTCCACTTGAAATCTCAGTGAGCTTCTGTCCATCTTACTAGAAAGATGGCATTCAGCATAAATTTCAGGACCAAAAGCAAATGAGGAAAAGATTTTTGGAGCCAAAGTAAGTATCTTTTTGTGCAAAGTTTGTGAAAATTTAACGGCCATTTCAGCCACATCCCCAAATGACTAAATATACTGTAACTTCTTAGTGGGATGTCAAAACCATTATTAAAAAAAAATCTTTAAAAAACCATATTGTGCTTCTGCTAAAGTTAGCAAAACAATTGTCTAAATATACTCAAAATAACTTCATAAATAGTACAAAATACATTAAATAAGCTGAAGCCGAGCCGAGCTTCAAAGCATTTCCCCAGCAGCAGCGACTCTGAGGCTTCCCTCCAATTTTTAAACAAGAGACAATGAGTCAGGTTAGGAAGTTATGGTCCATCTCAGCCCAAGAGCAAGGGAAGCTATAACTTCTCCAAGGTTCTGGACTTTATACCAGGTAGGAGGGTCCTATGAGCCGTCCTGGGGGTGTGCAGGGGTTTGTGTACTGTTTGTCTAGTGTGTCATTAAGGCAATGAAATATAAAATTTAACCCGTGTTGCTCTTTTATCTTGATCCATGAATCCTATTGGGTTGGTTCCTCACCCTATATAATCCAGCCATGGACTGGGCTCATATTATAGAAGACCTGGTGGCAGCTTATTTGGTTTGATAAGTTCTGTTTCACTGAGGCTAGTGATAGGGGTCTTATAGATATTCAAAGTTGTGATTTATTATTGTGCCATATCCAAAAGTTGTGTGGACAACTTTAAATCACTTCCTGCGCTTCTCAGAACCCGTGCGTTCTGGGAGTGTCTAAAAGGGATAAGTGACCTTGCGTACCCTTCAGGGGTGCGAAACGTCTCAGTTTCCTTCATACCATCCTAATGGCGTCACCCACTGTGTCTCTTTCTCTCAGTCTGTCTCACTGATAGACACAGGGAGAGCGGAGGGGAAGAGTATGGTGAGTCATAATCTTCTGCTGCAGCCCCTCCTATTTATCAGAGCTCAAACATGTAAACAAAGATCCTTGTTTGCAGACAGCACTAAGTATCATAACTACTAAATCAACTGCACATTCAGGGATTATTATTAAGGCAATAAAGGCACATGGGAAATTTATGTGAAAGATTAACCAACCCCTTTAAGGGATCCTTTAGATTTCCATTTTTATCACTTTAGTATGAAGATAATAACGGAGGTCCAAACCCAGTTGTGAATTGGGCCTAAGATTGGCAGAGGAATAGTTTATCTTTTGTCCGAGGATCAACAGCATTGAAGGGGGAGTGTAGGATAGTCCCACTCACCTTGACCCATGCCTATATGCTGCAACAAAGGTTCTAAGTCTGGCCTACTGATAGACTATTAAGGCAGCTATAATTAGTGTAAACATTTTTTTTTGTTTTGCCGTTTGGGATAAATGTATTACTGTCAAGCCTCATCTTGTTACCCACGGACTGAAACAAAACATACGGCATGACAGGGGACATCAAATTACATCAGGAATGGTGCAGCCGCACAGCCAAAACATCACAGATATGCAATTAACAATATGATTCTATTTCAGTGTACAGTAAAATAGCGTTACCTCGATACCCTCACTACGTAGCAGAGAAATACAAATTTTACATTTATGCCACTATATCTATCAATAATTTCCAGTCATTTAGTCAGTAAACCTATCGTCCCTCCATCTCCAGATTTATTTCCACCACAATCAACCAGGTAACGCAGAAAGCCCTCGCCTTACGAACATCTATTGATCTATTTGTGGTGTCAATTCTTTTTTACTAGAGATTCCTTCCCATAGGCTACATGACCCAATCATGACACCATAACACATATAATCTATCACAATGAACAGTTATCATTCATCATCGGGCAGAATAATCTCGCCTATTGTGACGCAAGATGACAGGCCAATCTTATGTGATGACATGGTTCACTGGTCCAAAATAGGTTCACTGTGGTGCAATACATTTAGATAGTAGACTAGTATAGGAGGATGGTCATATATAGTATAACTGTTTACGGCCTCAACCTAGAAAAGAAAACGACTTATAAAATCCTAAAATCCCATTACCATGAACTCGTAGGTATTGCTTGTTAAAATATCTGTAAAAGTATGTAAAAGATGCTAATTTGAGCCAATATGATTCAAAAACCAAAAGAGGTATTGCAAATCTGATCATGGCAATCAATTTCTTATAGAATTCTGATCTTCTTTGATATGTTACATGACCACTTTCTCTTCGGAAAAACTCATCCTAGATCCAATGTGGTGGATTTCAAGATGGTGGCCATGTTCCAGACATAGCTCAAAAGATAAAAATTCGCCCTCCGTTTTTGTGAAATTGAAAATGCCTTCTCCACTGCAGTAGATCCGCATTCCTAGTCTTTCAGACAGCGATATATCTGCTCATTTACCTTATTACTATATTTCTCATCACAAGCCGTGTCTCAGGAAGATCCTACTACGGGTCCAAACGTTACACACTATAATACTGGATTGCCTGTACATCATAAATACAGAGATGTTTTCAATTTCGCAAAGACAAAGTGCCGAATTTTTATGATTCGATGCACCTGAGCTAATTTGGGAGTGACTTGAATTTCATCTTTACATAGATCAAAATATATGCCCCCCTCACCTATTACTTGCTGTTGTATCAGATACTGGGGCACATTTACTTGCTACTGTTCGTAGAAAGTAGACTGTCCAACCATCATGCATCAAGCATTCACTTAGAACGTGCAACAGAATTCACCTTCTTCTTCCTGGTGCATGTAAGTGCTTGATCTTGCAACACAATTTGAAAGTTTAATCCCGCGCTCAGTCCAAATCAGTCAGATCGTCCAGCGGCCCGCCCCAATTTCTTGCGCATGAAAGCCAGCGCAGCTGTGCCAAAATCTGATCGTGTGCGACACAATCCCCTATCAAAAACCTGTCACAGCCGTGCAAAACCTGAAAACATTGGAAAGTTAGTCGAAAGTGAATCCGCGGACCCTTAGTAAATAAGCCCCACTGTATATAATTTTTTTTATAGAAATTAAAGGGTGTCCTGAGACTTTTGACTGCAGAGATCTAGAGTAATTTATAATTCTGCTAGTTTCTTGTGTTTAGTAAACTTCTACAAACTCCTCAATCAGAAGAAAGTTGTTTTACAGATCATTTAACTAGATCCAATGTAAAGAAAGGAATTCTGGAGGATTACAGCTCTGAAGCCTACAGGATTATAAATGAAGCTCTGGATTATTTTACAACAGCCTAACAATCACAATTTTGTATATTCAATGAAACCCAAAGCCTGAAATATCCCTTCCCCAACTATTTTGCAAGTGTTCTAATAATGTTTAAAATCTTATTTTCATATAAATTTGACCCTTTAGCTACAATCTGTACTTTGTTACAATAAAAGTCAATCCAAAGATGAAACCCCTTTCCCCAGCCCCAAACTTCAACTCATCAGAGATCTCAAGACGTCACAAAATCCATATTGAGAGCAAACCAGTCCTCACTGAAGTAAAACTAACATCATCGCTGGTTATAAAACTGATGGAGAGGAAGCGAAGCCACAAATAACATTTGTGTCCGTAACATTCCTTTGATTTACACATGGAAAATAGGATGTCTGATGTAACAATGCTATGTAAAACTCACGGCAAATAATCCTTCACTGGAAACATATGCTCAGGATTTTGTCCAGATGCTAACACTCAGATGAGTGTTCTCTAAAAATTGTTCACGTTACAAGAGAGTCAGACAACTACAGTACAATGTATGTTACTTCTGAGAGTTGTGTCCATTCTGTAGATCTAGAAGGTCTACAACGTGTATGGAAGATCCTAGTAACTACTGAGAAAAAGTCCACAGACACCATACAATATCAATGTTGACTATAGCACCACCATGCAACTTTTACATGGCTCTAAAAGTTCTATTATCCATAGAAAATTATATTTTTCATATTATGACCTTTTTAATTGTTTCTTAAACATTACCTGGCTCCCTGCCAGCAGTGTGTTGTGAGTCCCGGGGAATAGAGCTGTTCAAAAGGTTAAATGAGAATTGCTTGTGGTGGTTAACTGATGTAAGTGTGGGGTGGGGAGCAGGGGAGAGGCTGAGGGAGGGAGAGGGAAATGAGTGAGTGTGAGGGTATAGGCATTGAAGAGAACTTGTGCCATATTAACTGCAGTCCCTCCACCCCCAGGACTCACCACACACTGCTAGTGGGAGCAAGTAATATTGAAGAAACAATTAAAAAGCTGTGGAATTATACAGATACTCAACGAAGGCAGTTATGTAATCAACATGGCAGCGGCTATTGGAACCTGTCATCATGTAAAAATTACCTTCCTGGTGACAGGTTCCCTTTAAACTCACTTTCCTGATATATGAAGTAAAACTCTGCCTAGAAATGGATGATGGAAAGATAAGATTTTTAGGCCAAAAGTTTTTATTTTCTCCAGCCGAACAGCAATCTCTGCTGTTAGTTTTGGTAACCGATATTTTAAGGGTCTCACCTGCCATGTGACTATTCTGGGATTGGTACAGACATCCTGCCATTGCCCAGATGACACTGGAGAGCCTTGTTAGTATTTAAGGTGCTTAAACTAAGGGAGCTGATTGTTACATGGGATGCCTGGAATCAGGGTTTTGTTATATAGGTCCAAGAGGAGGTATAAAAATAACAAACATACTATACTCAGCACTCTCTGGCGCTTTGGTTTAGCACAGGCATCCCATCACTACCTGCCTCTATGTATATAAAAAGGCTCAGAGGTGATGCTAGACGGGAGCACCAGAGAGAGGCGAGTATAGTGGGTTATTAGCACTTACCCTGCACCCAACCCTCCCCCTCAGCAGATATACAAAAAATTTTTGATCCTTGACAACCACTTTATGTTGCCTTCCTACCTTAGGTGCCAAATGCAGGTTGCCCTACCTAGAGCTAGAGCCATTTTTGATTGGTTGGGCAATAAAAATAACTTACTATGAACAAGTCCTGTTATTTTGATGCAACTCTGACCCAGTCGTCAACACACTTGGGTCAACACACTTGGCCTTAGTCAAGTGGCCCAGATATTATACTTTTCCATGTTATTTCCTTTCAACACATAAACCTCCTTAAAATGTGGCAAAGTGATCCAAAAAAATCACTTTTTTTTGTTTTAATCTATTGGCTCATAGCTCTATTTTCTATCCATGGATCCATCAAATCCTACACATAGAGACTTTTACACTTTTGTATATTTTTATATTATTTTTTAAAGTCATTTTTTTCTGTGACTTGACTAGGATTTTTTCAATCAAAATGAATCTTTCTATAGGAACAGCTAAGTAAATGTTTGCCACTGTGACGTATCAGTCCACTTATGTCTATGTCAAATATTTTATCTTCTGGAAATTGTGCTGTAAGTCTGAGTGTCAAAGAGTAGCTTAATGCTATTCCTTGAAGGTTTACTGTGCTTTCAATTTTCTCCGACACTAATATGAGAGAGTGGTTGAAATATTCTACCTGTCACATATCATCAGCCGATATAAAGCTATAGGCTTACCATCAAAAGACTGTGAAACGCCGTCTTTCCGAAAAATCAATAGATTTTGTTTCTCTTTGCCTTAATAACAATGGGAAGCGTAGCTGAGCTTTATTTGTTTGTAATCCCTTTTATAGACTGAAATAAAAAGAATAACTACTGCACTGAATCACCTTCAATGGTGGATAAAAGGATTTTCTGTATGTTTCATTAATGAAGGACGATGTGTAGCTCACAGTTTAGCTCAAAAATATTCCCTAATCTACAACAAAAGCTTCTTTGAAATGTTACATTTTCCAATTTAAGGGGGTTGTCCACTTTCAACAAATACCTGATATTGTTTGTGTAATTAAGAGTTTTACAATTTTCCCCTGTATCCATGCGTGTATTTGTTGTACGTGCTTTGAATATGATGTGTATATACTCTATAAGTGTGTGCATATGTGATGTGTATATGCTGCATGGGTGTATATGGTACTGTATGTATGTGTATATTCTGTATATATATGTAATGTGTATATATGTAATGCTATATATGTAATGCTATAGATATGTTTATGCTGGATGTGTGTATTTGCTGTTTGTATATGTGGTGTGTATATGCTGTAGGTATGTTTATGCTGTATGTTTGTATATGCTGTATGTAAATGTGGTGTATACATACTGTAGGAATGTTTATGCTGTATGCATGTATATGATGTATGTATGTGTATATGCTGTAGATGTGTTTATGCTGAATGTGTGTATATGCTGTAGATGTGTTTATGCTGGATGTGTGTATATGCTGTATGTATATGTGGTGTGTATATGCTGTAGATATGTAGATATGTTTATGCTGTATGTGTATGTTTATGCTGTAAGTGGTATGTGTATGTGGTGTGTACATGCTGTATGTGTATAAGTAAATTAAGGTGTGTATATATGAGTGTATAAATGTGTGTGATTGTAACATGTGTGTATGTATACTTTTTAAGGGGGAAGTCTGCTACGGGGCCCTGCCTCTCCTAGTTACACCCATGTGGACAGTTAAGTGACTTGGGAGACACCCTGATTCCAGAGGGAGCACCTGTACTAGAGGACATATCCTACTGTAGGATTATGCAGTGAGAGATATGGCCTCCAAATCATCCAGACACATCCATAAAACAAGGAAAATACAAAAACTGCAACTTGTTTTTATTGAAAACATATTATATGTTATACACAAATATACACAAAACTGGAAGATTTTCTTACGCTATACAGGACATAAATAATTTTGGGTCAGTTAACATAATCCAATATTTCCATGTGAATCATTTTAAACCATTGTCATATCTACACTACTGTATATACTACTGTATGTTTTTGCATAGAAAAAAAGTTTGTCTTAGTTTTCAAAGCATCACAAAATGTCAACCACAAAAACTTTGCAGCCCTATCAGATGAGAAATTCATATGGTACATTCAGTGCGATGTCAGACATTGCTTGTCATCTTGTTTTATTTCGGAAACCTTCTTATACCTGAGCTTCAAAGATTTCAGTTCAGAAAAGTCGCTGGATGTGCGAGTGAACTTGGTAAGGGCAGTGGTTACTCAGCAACGGCTTCTAGATTCACTTTTTAGCTTTGAATTAAAAGTTATTCTTTTTAGTAAACTATATGGTAACATTGCAGCTGTTCTGTTTCAAAGATCATTGGATAATACAAAAATTTGTCAAATTATATAATTTTTTGTGGCTAAAATGAATAAAGAAACATTGGGGCACATTTACTTACCTGGTCCCTGTGCGAACCCCGAGTTGCGTTGTCCGACGAGGATGAAGTCTTCTGCAATTCACAAAGATTGTGCGCCCGAGATCCTGCACGTGTCGCTTCCCTGCTCAGGTCCGCCGGAGTTCACCTTCTTCTTCCCGGTGTATGTGAGTGCATGTCTTGCAAAACAATTTGACGTAGTCCGAATCGGTCGGATTGTCCATCGGCCCACCCCCCCGGTTTGTGTCGCGTGAAAGCCGTCGCGATTACGACACAATCCGATCACGTGCGACACAATCACTGGTACAATCCCCTAAAATGTCGGAAAACCTGACGGAAATGTGGCCGCAGTACCTTAGTAAATAAGCCCCGTTATGTGAGATTAAAATAATGATATAGATTAAATATATTGATGTAGATAAGGAATAGAATGGTCTCAAAAAGTTACACTAAGCTATAACCATATTTACTGGTACATGTGAAAAGCTGCCCCTTATACAGAGATTGCCCCTGTTAGACTGCAATGCATAATACAACCACTAGGGCCACACAAAGACATACATGGTATACACAAGACTTCTCTGGTATGACTTTTTTTTTTAAAGCTGGTTATCATTCATCATATATCTCAGGCTTGGTGGATAAATGTAAATACGGTAATTACACAAAAATGATTCCGTCAGCCAGTGTCCTAAAGGGGTTTTGCATGAATATGAAAAACCTTAAGATGGCAGTGGCCACTATAGGGAAAAAAAAACTTACCTAGCTCTGCTAAACTCTGGGGGTTTTCAGAACTTGCTTCATCCATTATCATTGACTTACATCCTCAGACCAGAAAATGAAGTCTCCTGGAAAACGGAAATGCTATCCCATGTCCTACTTGGCCATTAATTAGAGGAAGCAGGTCCTGTGAAACCCAAAGCTTCTACATTGGTGGAGGGCCCAAAATCTGAAGTACCAGAGCAACACAGGAACAGATAGTAGGATTGGGGAAAATATGTGTTCTTGTTTTTTCTTACTCTGGGCCAGGCTCAATGTGAGTTAAAAGGGAACCTGTCACCACATTTTCACAAATACAGCTAGTGGTGGGTTCCCATAGAGCCCTATTAACTAACAGATACCCTTCTTTTAGCTAAAAATGGTTTCCCTCAGATCCCCATAAATAATCTTTATAATTTTACCTGGTATCCAGGGATATCTATAATGAGTCGAGGGGGGTGGGCGGGGGCGGGTGGACCTGGGCAATTGTCTGCAATGCCATATCTCATTTTACTAGGGACACAACACTTTTTTGAAACGAGTTGGAAAACTGTCTAAAAATTGTCTAAAATCTTCAATAAATCTGGCGTAGGGTATTTTAGGTGCATTGTTGTGGCCATTGTTGTGCTCTATTAGATCCAATGACATAAACACTGCACAAATATGACGCCCATCCTCTATTACATGTTTTCTGACTCAAATAATCATCGCCCCTGTATAATCCTTATATTTTCTTTATCTCCAATGCGTTTTGCCGTCCCTCATCGGCGGCTAACAGATGTGCTCAGGAGCGCTGCGCTCCCCTCCCCACTCCTCACCCGCCATCCATTGCCCTTACAGAATTCATACATCACTCACAGCCAACAGAGATATGAATCAGACATCATGCCAGAAGTAAATTGATTCTAATTAATCTCTCCACATTGAGGAGGTGTGATATATACATTTTATTAGCACGCTGCGCCATAGTCTGGTGTCTGTGAAATAAAAGTGCCACCTGTCCTATATCAAAGAGAATGGCAATCCATTTAAGTTGTATTGTCTCCATGGAAACAATAGCAACAGATGTGTATAATGAAGAATGGGAAAACGAGATATGTTAAGGTCCCAATCACGTTACTTTTTTTCTTTTTTTTCCACTCCGCTGCGCAACTGGGGAAATCTGGACACATTCATTTTTAACAAGGCCTTTAATTGCTTGCATTCCATGGTCGGAAATTATGTTATCCACTAGTGAGCTGTATGAGGCTGTAATTACTAAGAAAGCCCTTGATGAATCACTGAAAAGTTATATCAACCATGAAAAGTATGTTTACATCCAAAGGCACAGGGTTTTCATTATAGGCTTTTAGACAACTGTAATATAAGGGAGCAAAATAGGAGGTGGTGGTGATCAAACAGAGGGTGCATGTCCCAGGTTGGTGTATGGTCCTCATGCTGCTTCCGCTGGCTGTGCTTGCTCAGACTTATCCACATGACAGATGAAGGCCCAGGAGGTCTATATAGATAATGAGGATGTCCTCATGGAAATATAAAATTATGCTAATGAAGTATTCTGGGGGAAGTTTCCAGAGCCCCTCCGTGCTGCAACTTGTAGGCTGTTACACTGTGCCCTCTGCTTCCACAGTACTCCCCCCTCCCTCTGCCTGATGTTATCACACTACAGGAAGACAATTTCCCAACGGGATTAATAAAGTTTTATTCTATTCTATTGAGCAAATGGTGGGAGGGAATGCACAATGTAAAAACCTGTGAACCTACAACGCAGAGGGGTTCCGGTGAAACCCCCCCAGAACCCTTCTGGCTTATTCACATCATTTTAAAAGTTGATTTTAGAAAGAAGGAGGCCCTGGATAACACAAATAAGAAGAAGTCCAGAAATTTGGGAAACAAAGGAATGAAATTCACCTAATATCTGTCCCATATTCCTATTGACTGGTTATGCATTGTTGTGACTGCTCCTTTAAGACATTGGGGCTCATTTACTAAGGGTCCGCAGAGTGCATTTTCGTCGGGTTTCCCGACGATTTCCGTTTTGCGCTGTCACACGTGATCGGATTTTGCTGCATCAGCGCCGGCTTGCGCGCGACACAAATCGATGGGGGCGGGCGTTCGGACAACCGACGGATTCGGACAACGCGCGGGATTTGACATTTAGAATTGTGTCGCAAGACACGCACTTACAAGCACCGGGAAGAAGAAGGTGAACTCTGTACTGCAGATCTGTAAGATGATTCTAATAATGTGTGCACTCAGATGACTCAGATTTTTAGTCCTTTACGGACACAGAGACTAGAGATGGCCTGGATACTGGGATAGCAACATCAGGATATCATCACCCCTTGTATTATTCGCCATACTTTGTAAATAGTCACGAAAAACATCTCAGTTATATGTACTGTACAGACAATCCGCAAGAAACGGGAGTCCTGCGCTGCACCGTGAAAAGACCGGTGCTATGGTAACATACCTCACTTTGTGCAGCTGGTTTGAGGCAAAATCATGAAAGAGACACTAAAAACTTCTAAAAAGCATCACAGATTCTTGTCAGAGCTCACAGGAAGCAAAGGGTAGATCATTTATGAAAGGATCTATCTATTCAATTCAAAGAAGCTTTATTGTCAAGACAAAATCCAAGTTAGCATTGCCAAAGCCTACCATAACAATCAGGTGTAATAAATCAGGGACACTCAGGCCACGTGCTACCCGTATTGGACCGTTTTTGTAGGAGTAGCACACGGCCACATTCACTACAATGGGCAATAGGGTCATCCATTGAAATAGTTGTACAGTATCATGAGCGAGGCGTAAAAATGTATAAAGCATGTCCTATTGTCTCCTGTACAGGCAGTCCCCTACTTAAGAACACCCGACTTACATACGACCCCTAGTTACAAACAGACCTTTGGATGTTGGCAATTGACTGTACATTAGTCCTAGGCTACAATAAACAGCTACAAAAGTTTTCACAGGTGTTTGCAATTGAGCTTTATTGTTAATCCTGGTTCTGATGACAACCCAACATTTTTAAAATCCAATTGTCACAGAGACCAGAAAAAATTTGTCTGGAACTACAATTATAAAATATACAGTTCCGACTTACATACAAATTCAACTTAAGAACAAACCTACAGAACCTATCATGTATGTAACCCGGGGACTGCCTGTATTTCCGTACCATATACGCCATAGAAACCTATGGAAACGTCTAAAATATGTTGCATATGGTTGTACACCGTAAGCTGCTGCATATTTGTAAAGTATCCAAGGATTATGGGGTTGAGCATGCTAGTGACATCATTTGCAAACCCACCACATTTTATACAGATACCGAATGGATACAGTGACATTGGTGCGCATACAGTCAAAAAACAGCCATGTATATACGACCGATGAAGTACATGACAGAAAAAAAAGCTTATGTTCATGTGAAAGGAGTCTTTTTACTCATAGATCCAGACACCATGATTGTGGTAATATTCTTATACTATATGTTATCCATGGCCTACTTCCTTCTAAAATCAACTTTTAAAATTATGTGTAATCTAGCTGTAAGTGCAGGGAAGGGAGATCTACTCTGCTCATTTTTACAACCTGTGAAGCTACAGGTTAATTTTAGAAGGAAGTATAACAAATTTAGGAAAATTACCATAGTCACAGTGTCTGTTTTTGGAGTTAGTGTCCCTGGTTTCATGATTGATTTTGATGGTAGATCTCCTTTAATATTAGGATTGTGGGAGATGAGGTCAGTGATAGGGTGTGGGCTGATGGAAACAAGATTAAGTGCGACAGGTTATAGTAGTCAATTGGATATCGCGTGTATCTCAGTCCATGACAGGCAGTGATATTTTGTGCCGCTATGGCCACTGTGGTATCTTCATGTCCCACAGGATGGACATCTTCAGAAATTTTCCAAAAGTTTCTTTTAGAATACCCAACTTATCGCACAAAATACAAATCCTCTGTACCTTAGTGAAATTAATAGTAAGAGTAAAAGTCCTCTCCTCGTGTAAAACCGTATCCAATCAGATAGGGTTCCCCTCTGGGTTGGTGACATGTCTGATTGGGCTGGCTATCTGGCTCAGTTCTAAGATATGCTCCTTCTGTGCCTGGGTTTTTACCAACATTTCATAATTGAAATAAATTAGTATTTTTCAGGGTTTTTATTTATTATAGAATAATAATAGAGACGACAGATTGAATGTGGCTCCTGAGTGATAAAGGGCCACATGAGATAACACTAATACATGATAACATATGGTAGTCACTGTCAATACAAGCGTTGTGCCTGCATCCGATATGTACACAAACACGTCAATCTTTTTAAATGTTTCCCTGGGACCGGCAATTATTTTTATCTCGTCTACTTTGGCTTATCTATATATATGTAAATGTTATTTTGAATAAATCATCTAAGAGCATTACCCATCAAAATGTGCTTTTATCAAAACTTGTTTTCATGTGTAGTCCCGGGAGTAGGGGGGTTTAAGAAAAAGACAACAAACATAGGCGCCCAGACCCTATAAACATAGAAGATGCTGGTTGTTTGCTTTTCTAGGACAACATTTTTTCATTTATTTCATCCTGCAAATAATACAGCCTGAGGCTTTATAAGATTTTTGCATCTATGCAAATATCTCCATACGTTGATACATGGAAACTGCGAAGCATGATGGAGACTTTTCACATCAAAACCATACAGCGCCTTAACCTGATCCTGACAGATACAAAACCACTGAGCTTCTAAGATAAATGACAAGTCTATATGTGGGCAAGGCAGAAAAATATTTTTATTGTCATGAATAACTAATAAACTGTTATCTGTTGCTTTAGAGAATATTGTTTATACAGTTATGCAAATTAGTTTTTGGTGAACGGGTAGAGGAGCCTTACCCATGTTCTTATTTCGCTTCTGCCCAGAACTCACACATTCAAATTCAAACATTCAAAATTCTTTTTAAAAAATGCAAACGTTATTTTAACGACCTTTAGCCTTTGATTTCACCAAATGTTATGGGCTTTTTAAAGTAGGCGGAGTTATCACCAAGATGGCCGCCACTGGAAACTACAAGTCTCATGATCCTTTGGTTCTCAGTAATTAATCCTCTCTCTTTATGCTTTGCTCCCACCAATTATGTAATAGACTTGCTCCCACTCTGTTACCATAGTAATGATGTGTAACTGCCATCACCACAACACTGGCCATACTGGATGCACTGCAACCAACCAACTACAGCCAAACATAGTGTTGATCACATGACCTGCCTGTGCAGCTGCAGGACATGTGATGTGGACATGTGACCAGCAGCCATCTTCTGTCCTGTGTCTGCTCCGCATGGAGACTGATTAAAGGGCCGGTAGCATTTTAATTCTTCATTACAGTCTATGTCCACAGCATTTTTCTGCTAAGGGGAGCATAATTTTAAATAACAACTAATTACATATTAGCTTATATTTTAATATAATTAAATAATCTGGGTTATGAATTATGCATATCCCTGGAATACCCCTTTCATAACCACTCCCATATCAGTGGTATGGTAGTGGTTATCATGCAGGGGGCGTGCATACTGTAATGTCTGCTGACAGGACATGGGACGTCACAATAAGTTCTGAGTCCTGCGTGACCCACTTTACCTAGGTAAGTAAAATATGTTAGACCCTATTATGGTCTTGTACATACTCTGGTAACGATTTTTATTAGTAGTCAACCCCTTGTAACGAAACATGTTGGCAGAAAGCTCCAGGAAACCTTTGAGATGTCATTCTGTCAACAAATATAAAACTTCTATCATTGGAATAACCTGATAAATTGAGCTTAGTTCTCTGTCTGTAGAACAATACTTGAGACTCTTCAATAGGTTTGACTTCCAGTATTTTTTACCTTTCAAACCAAGAACAGAGAAATGGCAATAGTTACACTCCACTAATCTGTGATACAAATGTGAAGCATTTGGAGTGTGAATGATAATTACATCAAACATCTTTGTACGTTGTTGGAATATTCAAGGCGATCCCTAGCGAGTTTTCTGGATTTCTTGTATATTAGACCCTGTTCATAGGTTCGTAAGCGGTGTGACGAGGCCATATTTAGGGAATGATAATCTGGGTGTCTGGAGTAAATTTCCAATTCGTGTCTCGTTTTGTCAATAGAAAGAGTGGTGGTTTCTACTATGGCTGATCTTTTAGTGATGAGTCTCGTCATCATGCCTTTAGAGCACTCTTCCATGAAAACTTCCCATTCATTGGAAAAAACAGTGTCGTTGGGAAAAGCTGATTGGAAGGGTAGTCGGAGACCCCTGGGTGCTATGTTTTCTGTAAGATAGACTTTCAGAAGAGCGATGTCAGTCATATGTTGGATTTCAATTCTGAGGAGATTCTCGAGTTTTAGGTAGAGATCAGTCATAGTTTTCGTTTGATTCTCAGAGAAGTGTATATTGCTGTTGGTATTGGTCTTGAGTGAATTTGTGGTTTGAGAGATTTCTCGTAGTAGGGTTTCTCTATGAGACCACCGATCGTGATAGTAGTCCATGTTGCTTGCTGCAGGTGTAGGATATAGGGATGTTTAGAGGTGGTCTACCTATATCGTTAAGCCGGTTCTCTAGAGGAGGTGTATATAGAAAGTATATATAGACACGCTTCTCAAAGTGGGGAGCCGGAGTGTGATAGTTTAAAGAGGTGGAGAGAAAAAGATTACACAGCGCAGGCTCATTACAAAATTCATACATATAGTCTTAATTCCAGGCGAAAATTATTAATAATAATAATAATAAATAGAGGAATAGTTAAAAAACTAGCATTAAAAACATTTTTGTGGCAATAGTAATAGAAAGATTATAATAAACTGGAGGGTAGGGTATACACAAGTGGCAAAAACAATATATAAATATATAAATATAGTCCACAGTCACCGGAGAAACTTTTAACTCAACCATTTTCATGAACTGCGCATCATCTTACGTGGTGTAACCTTTTTACAGTGCTCCTGTCCCCTCCAATATGTAGGAGGACTATGCACTCCCTTCCGAGAACGGATAAACACCTTAGAGGGAAGATAAACAAAACTGTTTACCAACTACACAGTGTCTCCCGACACTGCCATCAACATCACGATAATGACATCATAACCTTATCCCTATCCGATTGAGCATCCTACCCAAGAACATCCGACGCCCCGCCTTAAACCAACTCATAAGGAGAGAGAATTTTTGGATTTTTAAATTAAAACTCAATGTGTCCCTAACTGTCCTAAACGATCTGCTAGACGATTTTAATCCCCCTTAATACTCTTCCCACCTTTCATCCCCCTCCCCCTCTCATACCATTCCCATTCCCATACATGGCACCATTCTCATCTCAGCCAACCATCATACATCCTACAAAACCATCATCTACACATCTACACCCCATCTCCATTTTTTTTATTCTCTTATTAGTTACTGCTACATTTTACTTACACTTTGCCACCCGAGGGGCCGTTCCACGATCCTTCACCACTATTCCCGTCATACGGCCCAATCTCCTCCAACTCCGCCTGCGCCAAATATTTCTTGCCGAAATGCCATCGGCACGGCTAACCCTGGCAAATCCTTCCTGCTCCCACCGCGCATTGAATGTGACCGCTGTCATTTAAACCGCGAAGTCCGGCACGACATCACCACCACGCCTTGCTACTCGCGTCCCGATAACAAATAATTTACTCTACACATTATCGTCCTCAAGAGCTTCGCTCCTTAGACCCGTCAATTAACCGGATCTCCGCCATTTTTCCCACCATACCCATTCGCAAGTTTGCTCCGGTCCTCTTATCCTCGATGTAACCTACATCCCCCCTAATACTCCTTTACACTATTCTAACCCTGTATCCATTAACACCATGTTTATACTAGTTTACACCCGTTGTGATCCCGTCTGTATCCCCTATACATGCCAAGTCCCTCGGACGTACTTTTTTCAGAGAATACAACACAGTTTAGGCTCACATTCACCACTATACACCCCATCCTGCAACTAGGGTTATATATCCTCCCCATACTCTCTCACCCTCTTTACCTTTCCGCTCTAGATCACCTATATATTTCTATTTTATATAGTGTTTTTTCCACTTGTGTATACCCTATCCTCCAGCTTTTATCAGCTTTCTATTACTATGCCCAAAAATTTTTTGATTTTGTTCGTCTATGTTATGTAGTCCTTTTAATGCTAGTTTTTTAAACTATTCCTCTATTTATTATTATTATTATTAATAAATTTGCGCCTGGAATTAGACTATAGTATGAATTTTGTAAGAGACACGTGCTTTATTTATTTATTCGTATCAGCTATCCATTCAGATCTTTATGATTTACTCATTTTAAAATAGTATTTACTGTGTAAAGAACCTGGTTTTTATTGTATGTTATTGTATTATCCTTATACCATAGACTTTGGTACCTTTGGACCTGATGAAGGAGGTAGTTCCCCTCCTAAACGCGTTGTCCACAACATCAAAATAAACATTTTCATTCCATAGAGGCAATCGCGACAAAATCCTGAGTAATTTTTTACCCGAACCCAATGCCTCATGTCCAGTTCTCGTCCTGCGATGGTCACCAGGTGTCTTGCAGCGCTCCTAAAATTTTATCTTGTAAACCCTTCCATGCAATGGTACCTGTCCCTCATTATTTTTATGACTACGAATCATCATCACTGCCTGCGCTGTGTTAATCTTTTTCTCGCCCCCTCTTTAAACTATCCACTCCGGCTCCCCCCCACTATTGAGCAGCGTGTCTATGATACTCTCTATAAATACAACCTCCTCTATGAAACCCGGCTTACGATATAAGGTAGACCCCGCCCCCCCACCCCCCACCACCCTCAACCCTATATCCTACACCTCGCAAGCAACTCATGACTACATCACGATCTGGTGTCTCATAGAGAAACCCTACTACGAGAAATCTCTCAAACCACAATTCACAAGACAATACCAACCGCAATATACACTTCTCTAGAACAACGAAACTTGACTGATCTCTACCTAAAACTCGAGCATCGTCCTCAGAATTGAAATCCAACATATGACTGACATCCTCTTTCTGAAAGTGTTATCTACAGAAACATAGCACCCGGGTCTCCGACTACTTCCAATCAGCTTTTCCAACTACACTGTTTTTTTTTTCCAATGAATGGGAAGTTTTCAATGGAAGAGTGCTCTAAGGCATATGACGAGACTCATCACTAAAAGATCAGTCATAGTAGAAACCACCATCTCTTTCTATTGACAAAACAGACACGAATTGGAAATTTTTACTCCACACCATTATCATTCCCTAAATTGGCCTCGTCACACCGCTTACGAACCTATGACATGGTCTAAATCTACAGAAATCAGAAAACCTCGCTAGGGCCGCCTTGAATATTCCTCACAACTTACAAGATGTTGGGAAACCAGAGAACATTGGATCTGACCCGGCTTCAGTACCCACCTCTTCCCAACACAACCAGAAAAACCTCACATCACGACCAAAAAATGACCCAGCTTTCCACATGGTCCCACAAGTTTCACCTAAACCTACAATACCAACAAAAAGAAAAATCAGAACCTTCCACAACCAAACCCATCCTATCGTACGCCCGATCCCACTCATCGCATACTATAGAAACCATCCCGACAAAACTACCAACTAACAACCTTCCAACACTACCCACAAACCACCCTGTCAAAATGCATTCCATCGGCATATGCAAGTAACACCATACGCACTTCTGTATCCCCCTCCTTCTTCATACATCCACCCAAAAAGACCCATCTACCCCTAACTAACCCACCACCCACAGAATCCCAAACCAACCCTGACACTTTGACCATCTTACACACCGTCCATGAAAATCTGCCATCACAAATAAAGATGAGCAAACCATCGACCCTATCGCACCAATTAAACTTTATCCAACAGTGTATTGCCCAGTCTTTTTAGACCTTCCTTACCCAAGCTGGATCCTCTTACGAAAGAACGGACACGATCAATTCTCAGCACTAAAAAGCCGAAGGCCAACATCTCCATTTTTTTTCCCAAGCAACAACCGAGACTAAAAGAAAAGAAGGACCAGAGGGCAGCAGAGGAGGAACCAAACACCCACAAAAAAGAAGAGCCAACAACAACCCCGCACCACCACGAATTAGTTAATGATTTTCAACCTCGCTAACCTCTACCCACCACTATCAGGCATGCAGTACCATAGCCTCTAAGCAAGGGATTTAATCATTCTGCCCAACCACCAGTAACCACATTCGATCCTATTCATAGATCTCCATAGTTATATTCGGAAATTAACCCTTAAAAACAGGCACTTCGCGATGAACCAAGCCAAGAGCAAAGACAATCAAGGAGCCGGAAGATACTATCATCCTACCACACCACGGCCACCACTCCAAATTCTTTCATCCCACCCACAGTGAGAGCCCCACCTCGATACGTTCTACTCCGTGGTATGCTCCACTCAGATCACAACAAACCCCAGGAAGACCCCCAAAGGGCATCTTAACTCACTCTGAGAAAACGCTCTAACCAGCTGAAAACAGCAAGAAATAATATCAAACCACCGACAAAGCGGGGGCACACCGTGATACTCAAACAGGAACCAGCACCTTGAAGAAAAGTAACATGAATCCTTTCCCGACCAGAAACTACAATGTTTGAGTTGAAGAGTCCAGCCTCCAACATTTTTGAAACCTAAAAACCTTTGTCCAGAAGCCTTCAGAAAAGGCATTTAAACAAACAGAGAAGAGACCTTCATTCTTCCCTCAAACCCCACCGGAAAACGTATACGACCACCTGACCCAACACTACCCAGTGGCACTAATTACTCCTAGATACACCAGAACCCTATCTGTCCACCTGGTCGATACGATTATATCAGGTATTAACTCTCTAAACCTGTAATCTGTCGGAATACGTAGACCATCTTCTTAACAACCATATTTTAACAGCTTCCCACGCCCTATCTACAGATTCGTCACACTCATCCTTTGAACGAAAGTTTTGTTTGGAAACCCACCATTAGCTGATGACTCTATATGTCACAGCACATATAACAACATCACCAATGTACTTGGATACGGTACGACCGCGGACCCAACCTACCCCCCTTCACACACTCTTCTCATCCAAGCATCGCCCTTCATACTTGAACACAAACGTGTTCGCATTCCAAAGAACAGCTTTCAAACATAAAACGGGGACGACGGCCATGGGAACCCGTTTTCTGCACCTAGGTATGCTATACCCTATATATGGCCGAATTCGAGTCGACCTCCATCACGACAAATGCACAATAGTCAACATATCCGCCTTTTTAGGAAATACACCTCGCGATATTTTTCAAATGCATCTGGGATGCTTAGAACTGAAGCGTGATTTCTTTGACAAGAAATCAACTCTGAACACATGGGGCAGATACTCCAACACTTGGACCCTACCTCAAACTCCGTTCCTCCCTACACAGATTAGTTCCTTGACCTACTGATTTTCGGTCAATGAAACAAAACAGCTGACGACCTGTACTTTTCAAAAAAGTGGACGTCAATACTTCCTCAGAGTCACAGCGCCCACCACAAGAGTGTGGCTCAACAAACGTCCCCTACAGCCAATTTAAAAGAGTCAGAAAGGCACTGAACGGACAACAAAACTTTCCCAAACAATCTCATAATCCTGGGAAAACGCTTCAAAGAAAAAGGCTATCCACAGGTATCTATCAAGCTGCATTTCTTAAACCAAGCTATCACGAAGGACTGCTTGATCAAAATAGAACAGAATCCCCTGAAAGACAGACCTCGAACTTCATTTACAACTTATAACCTCAACACAAGATTAATCAAAATGCTTGATCCAAACACTGGCCTATCCTTCTTAAAGACCCCCACTGAATAAATCATCCCTCCACACCGCAGTTTACATACAGAAGTAGCCCCAACATTACAGACCATACTAGCACCCACAGAACTGCGCACAACAATCGAAAAACAAGAAGAACCAAGACCCTAATCCTTTTTTCCCGACCTCAAATGTAGTTTTCAAATTAACAGCAACAGTGCCCTCACATGCGATATTATTTCACATCGCCCACCCCGTTCCTTCACACTCCACAGTCACCGGATAACTTTTAACATCACCATTCATTACTTTTTTTTTGCGCATCATATACGTGTGTACCTTTTACAGTGCTCCTGTCCCCCTACCATATGTGAAGGAACTATGCAATCCCCGGAAAGGATAACACTCATAGAGGGAAAATAAAACGGTTACCAACTACAACAGTCCTTCCGACACTGCCATCACATCACGATAATGACATCAGATACTTATCCCTTATCCCGATTGAGCCACTACCATCAACAACATCCCGACCGCCTTAACCAACTCAAGGAGAGAGATTTTTTGGATTTTTTAAATTAAACTCATGTGTCCATACGTCTAAACGAATCTCTAGAACGAGTTTAACTCCCCCTTACAACTAAATCTCCACCTTTCATCCCCCTCCCCTCACAAGACCAGTTCCCATTCCTCATACATGGCACCATTCTCTCTTCAATCAGCCCATCAGACATCCTCACACCCTCATCCCATCTCCATTTTTACTTCTCCTTATTAGTTACTGCTACAGTTTTAACTTACATGTTACCCCAGGCCGTTCCACGATCCTTCACCACTAATCCGTCCTCGGACCATCTCCTCCCTCGCATGCCGCCGAAAATTTTTCTGGGCTGCCATCGCAGCATCGACGCTCACCTGTCAGACTCCTGCGACGCGCATTATGTGACAGCTGTCATTCAAACCAGCGAAGTCGGCACGGACATCACGCACAGCCGCCCGTGCAACTCGCGTCCCGATACAAAGTAATTTACTACTGATCACATTATCGTCCCTCAACTTCCTCCTTAGCCTCAATTACCTTGCTCTCCATTGTTTCCCACACCATTCGCAGTTTTTCTCCGTCCTCTTATCCGAGGTAACCTATCCCCATACATACTCCTTTAAACATCTACAATCTCTGTATCCATTAACACCAGGTGTTATAACTTAGTTTACCCGTTTGTGAGCTCCCCGGTCTGTATCCCCCTATACATCCAAGTTCACCCTCGGACGTACTTGTTTCAGGAGACATCACAGTTAGCGCTCACATGCACCACTATAACACACCATCCTGTGCTACTAGTGCTATATAGACTTCCCCTACTCCTCTCACCCCTCTTTACCTTTCCGTCTAGATTCACCTCATATTTATATATTTATATATTGTTTGTTGGCCACTTGTGTATCCCTATCCTCCACTTGATTATAATTTTCTATTCTATTGCCACACCACATGTGTTATTTGTGTCAGTCTTTTATTCAGCTTTTAATGCTATTTTTTAAGCTATTCCTTCTATTATTATTATATTTATTAATAATTTTCGCCTGAGATTAAGACTATATGTTGAATTTGTAATGAACCACAGTGTATTTTATTATGGTCATCACTATCATCAGTATTTATTTGTACTCATTTTAAAAATTTTTATTACTGTTAAGAACTGGTGTTTTATTGTAGTATATGTATTATCCTTATACCATACTGTACCTTTGGACCTGATGAAAGGTCAGTTTCACCTCCGAACTGCGTTTGTCCACAACTATCAAATAAACATTTCAATCAACTAGAGCAGCGGCGACAAAATCCTGAGTATTTTTTACTGCCCAACCATTGCTCCATGTCCATTGTCCTCGGTCCTTACATGGTCACCCGGTGTCTTGCAGCAGCTCTATTTATTGTTAAACCCTTCCTGCAATGTAGCCTCTACCCTTCTTTTCATTATTTTTATGACTAACGAATCATCACACTGCCTGCGCTGTGTAATCTTTTTTCTCCCCCCGCTTTAAACTATCACACTCCTGGCTCCCCACTTTGACGAAGCGTTCTATTATAACTCTCTATATCACCTCCTCTAGAGAACCGGCTAAACGATATACGGGTAAGACCACCTCCAAACACTCCCTATACCTACACCTGCAGCCAGCAACATGGACTACTATCACGATCGGTGGCCATAGAGAAACCCTCTACGAGAAATTCTCTCAAACCACTAATTCACTCAAGACCAATAACCAACAGCCAATATAACTCTCTGCGAATCAAAAAACGAAAACTATGACTGTCTCTCTCTAAAAACTCGATAATCTCTCAGAATTGAATTCCAACATATGAACGACATCCGCTCTTCTGAAAGTTTATCTCTCCAGAAAACATGCACCCAGGGGTCTCCGACTATCCCCTTCCAATCACCTTTTCCAACGACACTGTTTTCTTGTCCAATGAATGGGGAAGTTTTCATGAAGATGCCTCTAAAGTGCATGATGAACGAGACTCATCATCCTAAAAGATCATCCATAGTAGAAACCACCACTCGCTTCTATTGACAAACGACGACACGCTAATTGAGAAATTTACTCCAGCACACCCAGATTATCAGTCTCCCTACATATGCCTCTCACTCCACGCCGCGTTACTGAACCTATAACACGGGTCTCACTATACAAGGAAGTTCCAGAAAACCCTCCTAGGATCGCCTTGAATATTCCAACAACGAACCAAGATGTTGGGCGAACCGACATTGATCGGGACCCCGGCTTCATTACCCACCTCTTCCCAACCCACCATAAACCTCCACAACGACCAAAAATGACCCAGCTTTCACACCTGGTCCCACATTTCACCTAAACCCACACATACCACACAAAAAGACAACAAACCTTCCACACACAAACCTCAGATACTAACGCCCGATCCCCTACTTATTCGCATCTAGAGATCAACATACCCGCCACAAACTACTACCCACTACAACCCTGTCAAACTACCACACAAACCACCCTCGTCAAAATGCATTCCACGCATATGGCAATATTGAAACCACCAGACCACTTTCTGTACCCCCTCCTTCTCAGCACATCCACCCAAAAAGCCCAACTACCCTCTACCCACCACCACAGAATCCCCAACCAACCCCCTTGACACTTGACCAGCATCACACCCATCCATGAAGAATCGCCATCACAAATAAAATGAGCAAACCTCGCCCTATCGCACTCATGAAAACTTATCCAACGTGTATTGGCCATCCTTTTTAGCAAACCTCCTATACCCAAGCCTTGCATCCTCCTTACCGAAAACACGACACGTTCATTCCGCACTAAAAAGCGCCCGAAGGCCACATTCTCCCATTTTTTCCCACACAACCAGAGACTGAAAAAGAAACGAGGACCAGATGGAAGAGAGGAGGACCCAACACCACAAAGAAGAGCAACAAAAACCACCCCCGCAAACCCCACGAAATTATTTAAGATTTCACCGCTCTAACCACACCCGATCAGATGTCAAACATAAGCCTCTAACAAGGGGTTTTATCATTCTCCCAACACGAGAACCACAGTTCGATCTATTCTAGAGTCTCAATATTTTATATTCGAAATTAACCCTTAACGTGCACTTCGTCGCGATAAACCAAGCCAGAAGCAAGCATCTAGCCGGAGATGACATCTTCATCCGTACAACACACGCCACCATCCACATTCTATCCCCCCCACAGTAAGAGGAACCCCAACCTCGATCAACGTTCTAAACTCCATGGTGCCTCCTCCGCTTAAGATCACACAAAGACCCACAGGAAGCCCCCAAGGGCAAAAATCTTACTCACTCTGAAAAACTGCTCTAAACTAAACAGCGAAAAACATCAAGAATAATACTCAAACCAGGCCGACGGCGGGGCACCGTGATACTCAACAGTGACCGACTACCTTGAAGAAGTAACAGCATACTTTCCGACCAGATACTATCAAGTGTTGAGTGAAGATCCTAGCCTCCAACCTTTTGAACCCCTAAAAACCTTTGTCTCCAGAAGCCTCAGAAAAGGCATTTTAAACAAACAATAGAGCAAAGACTGTCATCTTTCCCTCAAACCCCCAGATGGCTACATCTATTATCTTCCAAATAACACAACAACCCTATGCTGTCCACCTGGTCGACCGATTATACTCAGGTATTAACTCTCTAACCTGTATATCGTCGGAATACGTATACCTTTCTTACAACCATATGTTAAAAACATCTTCCCACTATCTACGATAATTCGTCACAACCCATCCTTACTAGAAGGTTTGTTTTGGAACCCACACCATGAGCTGATGCCTCTTAGATGGTCACAGCACTAATATCGAACTCACACATGTACTTGGGAATAATGCGTGTAACGATCACCTACCCTTGAAACGTGCCCCCACCTACCCCTTCACAACACGACTTCCTCATCAAGCATTCGCTTCATACTGAAACAACGTTCGCATTCCAAAAGAACATCTTCAACAAAAACGGGTACGGCATGGGAACCCTTTTGGCACCTAGTTATCGACCTATATATGGGCGAATTCCGAGTCGACCCTCATCACAAAATGCACAATATTCAAACAATATCGCCTTTTTTTTAGAAGATACAATCGACCGATATTTTCACTATAGCTGGAGTGGCTTTAGAACAGGAACTGGTGATGTCTTACAAGAAACTCAACTCGAACACATGGGCATCAACCTAACCCGTCACATCCGTCCCTACACAGATTGATTTCCTTGACCTACTATTTCGGTCAATGAAAACCAAACAGTCTTGAGTACCTGTTCACATATTTCAAAAAAGTGGACGTCAATACTTGCCAGAGGTTCAAGCGCCCACCACAAGATTTTGGCTCACAAACGTCCCTATCACGAGCCAATTTAAAAGAGTCAAAGGAACTGCACGGCAAAAAACTTTCCACAAACACCTCAATCCTGGAAAACGCTTCAAGAAAAAGCTATCCCAACAGTTATCATCAAAGATGCCTTTCGTAAACCAATGAATCTATCAACAGCAGGACTGCCTTGCAATCCAAAAAGAAAGAAGATCCCCGAAGACAGCCTCCGACTTCATTACAACTTTACCTCATGACCCACAAATTATCAAAAATCAATTATCCAAACACTTGGCCTATCCTTCTAAACCCCATCTGACTAAATCATCCTCCACATCCACAGTTACATACACGAAGAGCCCCAACCTGTAAAGTACCATACGAGCACCACGAACTGCGACAAACAATCGAAAACAAAGAACGCAAGACCCGAATCTTTTTCCCAGACCTCAAAGGTAGTTTCAAATTAACAGCAACAGATGCCTCACAGCTGCGGTATTATTTCACACATGCACGCCTTCTCTTCCACTCCACAGTCAACCGGATAAACTTTAACATCAACCATTCATGACCACTGTCGCCTCATATTACTGGTGTTACTGTTTATCGGCTCCTGTTCCCTACAATAGTAGGAGAGGACGATCAAATCCCCGAAAAGATAAACCTCATAGAGGGAGATAAAACGTTACCAACTACACATGGTGGTTCTCCCGACACTGCCATCACGTCACGATATGACACTCAATACAGCCTTATCCCGATTAGCCATACAAAACAATACCTCAAGAAACACCGGCGCCCTTACCCAACTCATAAGGAAGGAATTTTGGATTTTTAAAATTAAACTCAATGTGTCCATACGCGGCGAAACGTAATCTCTAGAACGAGTTTAATTCCCCCTTAATACCTTCTTCACACCCTTTCATCCCCCTCCCCCTCTCAAAGACCAGTCCATTCCCATACATGGCACCATTCTCATCTTCAAGCCAACCATCGTACATCCTACACCTCATCTCCATTTTTTATTCCTCCTTAGTATTTTACTGCTACATTTTACTTACATTTTACACCAGTAAGCCCTTTCCCGCTCCTTCCCACTAATCCGTCCTACGGACCCTCTCCTCCAACTCTCGCATGCGCCCAAAAATATTTCTGGGCGCAGCGCAGTCCGCACCACCTGTCAAATCTCGCAACTCGCGATTATGTGACGCTGTCATTAACCGCGAAGTCGGCCGGACATCACGCACGGCGCCCGGTGCAGACTCGCGTCCCGAATTACAAATTAAGTTCTACTACACATTATCGTCCATAAACATTGCACTTAGCCTCAAATAATCCAGGATCTCAATTTTTTCTGACCATGACATTAGCAGTTTCTCCGGTCCATCATTATCACGAGGTAAACCTGACTCCCCACATACACTAAATACTATTGAAACATCTCTGTATCCATTAAACACCATGGTTTTACTACTGTTTACCGCTTGTGAGCCCCCGTCTGTATACCCTCATACATCCAAGTTCACCCTCGGGCACGTTCTTGTTTCAGGAGAATCACAGTTTAGGCTCACTTTCACACTATACCCACACACTCCTGCAACTAGGTTATATAATACTCCCATACTCCTCTCACCCCCTCTTATCCTTTCCGCCTAGTGTCACCTATATATTAATTATTTATATATTGTTTTTGCCACTTGTTTACCCTATCCTCCACTTTTATAACTTTCCTATTACTATTTGCCACAAAATGTTTTATATTTTGTGTCACGTCTATTTATGTCAGTCTTTTAATGCTAGTTTTTTACTATTCCTCTAGTTATTATTATTATTTATTAATATTTTCGCCTGGACATAGACGATAATTTATGAATTTTGTATGAGACCGTTTATTTTATTTATTCGATTCATCTATCCTGCAGATATTTATATGTACTCATTTTAAAATATTGATTACTGTTTAAAGAACTGGTTTTTATTGTATTTATATTTATTATCCTTATACCATAGAACTTTGTACTTTGGACCTGATGAGGAGTAGTTTCACGCTCCGAACGCGTTTGTCCACATCACTATCACAATACATTTTCATCAACTAGACGCAGCGCGAAACAAAGAATCCGAGTAAATTTTTTACCCGAACCCAATCCATCACACTGTCATTCTTAGGATGCGAAATGTGAAATCATATTCTCTGAGAAATAAAATTACCCTTCTTAATGGGTTCTTTGACTTGCTCTCTGTCCCATTGATAACCATATATATAGCTATATATATCTAAACTACCAGTGAGTCCTCTATTTTAACATAGGCCTCATTTATTCAATGACTCAAGTTTCCTCTTGAAACAGTCCAATACCCTTTTGCAACATCCTAGCAAAACTATCTTAAGTACATACACTGACACTGACAACCACACAATTATAGAGGGGACCCATTTATCAGGGCTTGCACTGCACACCTAATCTCCGTACAACACGGAAATAGGCTCAATTCCGGTGCAAACAGCCAGAATTGCACTTATTTCCCCCCCATATGGGCATGGAAAGGTGTGAAGAGGTGCCCAAGGTCAGACTTGATGTAGTAGTTTACCTTTGAACCGCTTATGCCAGTGTAATGATAATGTGCCCCCGCCTTATTATTAATGGGGAGCTATATCAATCTGTCTAGCTAGAATTATGGAATCATTTTCACCTGAATCCTATTTATGAAACATTCATCAGACTTTTAGAGCCCATTTTAAGGTAGTGTCGGACTTGTGTGGCCTCGGAAAGATTGATGGCAGAGCTGTACACAGATAATTCAGTTGTAAACTATACCAACTAATAGTAGTCCTCAAGTAGACTTCCCATGATTCACTTATCCACGCACAATAAGACTGTGTAGCTACACACTGCACAGGTCTTTGCACCACAATTTGATAATCTCCCCAAAATGTCAAGACATGGAGGAAGTGTGAGTCCTAAGTCCTGCATCTGAGTGGAAGGAACGGGTGCGATGTGAAATAATATCGCATGTGAGGCATCTGTTGCTGTTACATTTGAAACTACCTTTGAGGTCTGGGAAAAAGGATTTAGGGTCTTGGTTCTTCTTGTTTTTCGATTGTTGTCGCAGTTTCGTGGGTGCTAGTATGGTCTTTAATGTTGGGGCTCTTCTGTATGTAACTTGCGGATGTGGAGGGATGATTTTATTCAGATGGGGGTCTTTAAGAAGGATAGGCCAGTGTTTGGATAATACATTTTTAATAATCTTGTGGTCTGAGGTATAAGTTGTAATGAAGTTCGGAGGTCTGTCTTCAGGGGATTCTTCTTTCTTTTTGGATGCAAGGCAGTCCTTCTGTGATAGATTCTTGGTTTTAAGAAATGCATCTTTGATGATACCTTGTGGATAGCCTTTTTCTTTGAAGCGTTTTCCCAGGATTTGAGATTGTTTGTGGAAAGTTTTGTTGTCCGTGCAGTTCCTTCTGACTCTTTTAAATTGGCTGTAGGGGACGTTTGTGAGCCAACTCTTGTGGTGGGCGCTGTTGAACTCTAGGAAGCTATTGACGTCCACTTTTTTGAAATATGTACAGGTCGTCAAGCTGTTTTGTTTTTCATTGACCGAAATCAGTAGGTCAAGGAACTCAATCTGTGTAGGGGAGGAGTTGAGGGTTAGGTTGATGCCCCATGTGTTCGAGTTGATTTCTTGTAAGAAATCACCAGCTTCCTGTTCTAAGCAGTAAGTAGGACGCTAGGTCCACCTTATTTTTGACAGGCAATACATAATCTCCCTTTACATGAGGTCAGACAGGGGAGCAGAATAAATCACACAATAGGATAAGCCGTTGTCTCTCGACTGGAGAGAATGGGTCTCTATTAAACTAATGTGTCAAAAGTATTAATGACTTCAACAGTACAGAGACAGCAAACATATTTCTGGAGTACTGCGCTGTTAGCAAGGATCGGCCTAAAGTAGGTAGAGATACATGGCTGAGGTCTGACCTAGGGAATGCATGGATCCTACATGGGAATATAAGATTCTTTATGTACAGATGTTTCTTTCCTTACCTTGAATTCCATTGCCTCAGAAAACCCTTTCAATACTACAGCTGGCTTACTCAAGTGAATCAGATCCTTTTATTGTGATTATTCCGACACATCAAAAATCATGCTCTATCCCATGGATAAGCTGTCAATTTTTTTAATGAACCCTTGTCAATGTCCATAGGGACTTGCTAATGCACAACGATGAGTGATTTTGAACCTGTGGTTTCTATGTCCATATATAGTGATTTTCCACTATAAGCCAAAGGTTAGTCACAGTGAATGACAATGGGGATACATCTTTTTTGGAGTACAAACTGTCAATCCACTAGAAAATATACAGCAGTTTGTAACCATCATGTGATCTCAGCTATATTCACATGGCAGCCCAGTCTGATATAGAAAGTCCTGCTTTTTTCCCTCCTCCAGCAGCTCCATGTTCTGCTCCAATCTCACAGCACACAGCTCAGTTTAATACAGCAAAACCTGCTGCTTATCATCCTCCCCCAATCTCACAGCAGACGGCTCAGTCTGATACTGAATAATCTGTGTATAACATTCACTCTCTACTCAGTCTTTAATGTCCCAGACAAGAGAGAGACAGGACCGGTTATAGACAAAGTGGGGCCCTGGTAACATTCAGTAAAAGAATCAGTTTAACCCTGTACAATAATAACACTTTGTAGTTTACAACCAGTAGTATGGTAAGGCAACCTGTAATATGGGACTGTAGGAGAATTTTATAGGAGATTATAGGAGATGATAGAGGATAATATGAAGGTTGATATAGATTTATAGATGCATAAATATAAAGTAGATTATATGTAGATAGCTAGATACATGATAGAAGATAGATATGAGAGATATATACAGTAGAAAAGAGATAGAAGATCCATTGATAGATTGATAGATAATAGATGGAAGATAGATATATAGATAGGTAGAGATAAAAGATATAGACAAATAGATAGGCAAAAAGCTAGATAGAGAAATGGTTATACATATACATATATCTATAGACAGGCAGCCCCCGGGTTACGTACGATATAGGTTCTGCAGGTTTGTTCTTAAGTTGAGTTTGTATGTAAGTCAGAACTGTTACTTTATTATTGTAACACCAGCCAAAATTTGTTTTAGTGTATGTGACAATTGGATTTTTAAAATGTTGGGTTGTCATAAGAACCAGGATTAACAATAAAGCTTCACTGTAGTTACCTATGATAACTGTTACAGCTGTTTATTGTAGCCTGGGACTAAAGTACAGCAAATTACCAAAATCCAAAGGTCCGTTTGTAACTAGGGGCCGTATGTAAGTCAGGTGTTCTTAAGTAGGGGACCGCCTGGGTAGATAGATAGATAGATAGAAAATAGACAAATTATAGGAGATAGATAACTAGACAGATAGATGATAGATATATAGACAGTAGATAGATAAGCATCTTCAGTCGGGCATTGAACCAAGGGGTATTAAAGGAGCAATACATCCACTGCCCACAAAAGTCCACATGCAAGGGCCCCCATTAGGACAGCGGGCCTTCTGCAAATGCCCAGTTTGCCGCCCCCTAACGCCGGCCCTGGAGAGTGACAATATTATTCAGTCACTGAGACTATGAGACCATGGAAAAGAGATAACCTACATAGTAGTATGCAATGTGAATTGAGAAGGGAGTGGGGAGATGAAAAGAGCAGGTTCCTGCATGTATGCTATGGACAGACAGCAGAAAATATGTTACCAGTGTTAGGGAATCCCTCAAAGCCCAAATTTTGAATGTAGAAAAAGCTGCAATTTAGAAATGGTGATTTATAGGGTTCAAATCCCAAGGTCAATATCTGCAAAAAATTTGTAAGTTCTCTCCATGTTTGCGTGGGTTTCCTCTGGGTCCTCTGGTTTCCTCCCAGACTCCAAAACATACTGGTAGGTTGATTAGATAGTGAGCCCCATGGGGACAGGAAACAATTTGGCAAGCTCTGTGCAGCGCTGCATAATCTGTGTGCTATATAAATAAAGGAATTATTATTATAAATGGATGGCAAGAATAGCTTACTGCTAAAATCAGCTAAATACATATTATACTACATAGGAGATTTCTCTTGCACAAAGGTTTCCATAGACTTTCAAAACGTTAGGTAATAACTAATGTAACAGGAGCCATATTAGTAATCACCTTTTTTTTCAGAAGAAAATATTTCTAAGAACCATCTTTTTATTCTCTTTGCTGCGCTGCCTCTCTTAGTCACCACATATCACATTTTTTATTAATTATGAACTGTTTTGGTTTTCTTTGTAGTTTTATGAGGAAGGTACAAGAATTGTGAACTCATATTTTAGGCTGACAGCAAAATAGTGAAGCATTGTCTCTTCAGACTCTTCCTCTGACATTGTGATTACATGGCTGACTTTCCTTCTGACAGCCCAAATTTATCACTTGACATCTTCAGATTTTATCTACAGATAGTTTACCGTACAGAAGAAGGCAAATAGGATGGGACAGAGGAAAATAAGCAATGATGGATCCCTACTATTAATCCCACGCTTGCCTATATAGCACCTGAATACTCTGGAGAGATGTACAGATATTTCCATCCCTCACTGCCCAAGATACATGATAGAGCAAATTTATAGGAACCCAATAAGACCATAAGTATTGGTGGGATGTATCATAGTAAAAGAGGTTAGGAAAAGACATCAGTCCATCAACTCCAACCTATACATTATATTGCGTTGTTCCAGAACAAGGCAAAAACCCTTCCAAGCCTGATGCCCAATGTAGGGAAAAAATTCCTTCCCGACCACTAATATGGACGTAAGAATAAAGGTTCTATTCTCATACAATGTTATGATATCTAGAAAGGCATCTAGAAAGGCATCCAGGCCTGTCTTGAACATCTCTTAATGGGGGTCATTTACTAAGTGCCCGAATCACGTTTTTACGCCGGGTTACCCAAATTTTACTGTTTTACGCCGATTTGCGGCGAATTCCGCCGGGTTTTTGGCGCACTCGATCGGATTGTGGCACATCGGCGCCGGCATGCACGTGGCGGAAATTGGGGGCCGTGGCCGGGGAAAAACTCTTCAGAATCGGAGAAAACGCCGTATTTTTTTAAAAACAATGTGGCGCATGACACGCACTTACCTGCATCAGGCTAGCTTGGTGAACTTCAGTGCACTCCGACAGACTTCAGCGCAGCAGCGACACCTAGTGGACATCGGTCGCACTACCTTAGTGAATCGCCGGAAGACCTGAATTTTCCACAGAGAACGCGCCGCTGGATCACGAATGGACCTGGTTAGTAAATCTGCCCCAATGTGTGGAGGATATGTATGAAAACCCGGAATCTGGGTTCTTGTAGTGAAACATATATATGGAAAAGTCCAACCCAAAATCTAAAGACTTATCACTTATTATAGATGATATGCCAGAAATTTGTTGAAGCCCCTTTATTAGGCTTCAATGATCTGCTATGTCGGTCTATAAGAGGCACACTAGGGAGAAAGTAATGTCCAAAAACAGGTCCAGTAAGTCTAAATATCTCCATCTATATAATATCTATATACTTTATCATATACCAGAAGTTTTCTAGTTTACATTTCTTCCTGATAGCAGAATTTGGTTTCTAATGACAAAGACACTGGATGACGAATCATAGCAGGAGGTTTATTCTGCCATCTAATATCACAAATGTTCTTCATTACTTTCTGCCTCTTTGCCTGTGCATTTGCTCAGGCAGATGGCTGACAATCTGTGCTTAGCCCAATGCAGGAAGCTGAGAATATCACATGTTCAGTACAGCTTCAATATTGGCAAAGGATAAACAGCAAGTCTGTAGGAAGGTCATAGGTCAAGGTCAGCAGAATCGGGGAAACATAAAATGTGAAATCTATAATCTTCCTTTTTACTACATAGAACACGGTTATAGAAGATTTACGTAAAATGATGTTTTATTTTAATAAGCTGCTCATCTCGTACCACATATCAGGATATTCACAAGTGCTTGGACAAGGTACTAAATGGACCAAATTCCTCTTAGCAAAAGGAATTGCACATGATTGTCCTATGGAATTTTATCAGTCATATTTCAAGGTCATTAGTCAAAATGAAAAAGGGTTTCCAGGACACATTGATGACCTTTCCTATGACCTTGAAAAGAGAAAGCAGAGTAATATGATGATCAAATGATTAAACTGGTAATGTTCCAAACCCAATCCCTTCTCCATCTAGGAAGCCGCAAGAGCAGGGTCCCTGCACTCTCGTTTGCTTTTCTATTTCCTTGTGGCCAAACTGTGTAACTGCACCCTTTTCTTTAACACAAAATTATGTCAACAACGCATTTTGAGTCCAGTTATCCAGTTACGATAATGAGTGATGGATTGGTAGGTGGAAGCTCACCTAGTGCATACAACAATAGGACCCAATGTATGTAGCTGGCAACCTCCAATGGTCATGATCTGCGATTTGTTTCTATGTATTGTGAATCAAACATACCTTGAGACTGCTGTAGCTAAACTGATGCAAAAACATATCTTGTTTGCTCCCTGATCTGAGTGGTTTTGCTCAAAAAACAATTATAAAATTCAGGATCTTGGGAAAGCTGGGTTGCATGCTGGCTGCTGTTCATAAACACATTACACAGAGCTTCCTGAACTGTCCAGACAGGACTCAACAACCTGAGCTGGACGACTAATACACTGCAGCTAGGGGAAGGTGTCAATGGTGCAGCGACTGATTACTTCTGCCTGTCAGGGACAACACAGTAATTACAGTGTTCTTTGGAGAAGTGCATAATTAGGGTAAGAGGTAAAGCCCTGAGCCGGCCACTGGAGCGAAAGAGTCTCATTATCATAATTTTATAATTGTTTTTTTTTTTCAGCAAAACCACTCAATTCAAGGGATTAAACAAGATATGTTTCTGCATCAGTGTAGCTACAGCATTCTCAAGGTATGTTTGGTTCACAATGCATAAAAGAAAATGGTAGATTTCCTTTAAGTGTATATATCGCAAAAACAGACATTTAAGCACCAAGCAGGCATAAGAAATTTAGTACATGTGACAGTGAACTTCAATTTATTAGTATGAAGATTGACCTTGGATTTGTCATCAATGAGAAATCTTCAGGGTTCAACGTCCAACATCTCGATGATCAGCTGTTTACAGCAACTACAGGTTTTATTCAAGTGCTCTGGGCTCTTTTTAGCTCCCCAAGCATAGCACTGTACATTTTATAGTGACTTTGCTTGGTATTGCAGATCAGCTCCATTCAATGGAATGAGCCTAAGCTTAAAACAGGCCATATAACCCAGGGATGTGACCTGTGAAGCCGGTGAAACCAAAATGGTACGCTGGAGCGCAATGTCTTTCAGGGCAACTAACAGGAGTTGGACAATTTATGTGAGATTGAAAAACTATATTTAGGTGAGGCCACATGAGACTGTGGTGGCATTGAGGAGCACCTTCAGTGACCGACTGCTTCACCCCCAGTGTGAAAGGGAACGTTATCGAAAATCATTCCTCCCCGCTGTCATCAGGCTGTTCAATCAACAAGGCCCAAACGAATGTAACCTGTGCCTCCCACCTAACCAGTCCCTGCAGGTCCCATCCACAGACTAAATATCAAACTGATGATCATTGATTGTCTTATTTTTTGTCTTTTTTTAATCATTTTTTCTTTTTTTTTCATTTATCTCTAATTTTATTGTTGTGTCATTGTTTATACTGTGCTCTCTCTGCTGCTGTAATGCTGTGAATTTCCCCACTGGGGAACTAATAAAGGATTATCTGATCTTAAAATGTTAGTCTATATTTTAGACACCTACTAAATGCTTTGGCTAAATCCTAACACTTTCTCTTTTACAAATTTTTTTAATTTGTAATAATAATAAATTATATAGCAGAATCCTTTTTATAGAGAACAGATTTCAATTCTCTAGAATCTATCAAATATATTTCCATAGTATTCAAATCTATTAGAATACATTCTTATCATCTCAGTAATATATAATTGCATTCATAGGTGTATTATGAGGCTAACACTTAATTGCGGTCACTTATAAGATTATGTCATTTTCTCATCTGCTAATTTTAATTACTTTTTAAAGGACTAATTTATTGTATTATAAGTCAGTGATTTAGCAGACAATCCTCCCCACGGGTTAACAAACCCGCTCTATATAGCATGACAAGTCAAAGTCAAGTAAACTCTAAAATAATCCATTACTAAAAAGTGGTAAATATCAGGTTTAATCAGGTGTTCGGGTGTCTGGGATTGATCTAGAATCTAGATCCATATCTGTCCATTTGTAATTATCGACCTCCTTTCTTCTAAAATTAACTTTTAAAATTATGCTAATGTAACCGAACTTGACTCTGGGGGAGTTACCAGAACCCCTCCATGCTGTAGCTAGATTTTTGGAAATTAAAGCTAAGATTACATTCAAGATTTTAAAGTTGCTCTCCCACCCCAACCCCAGGGGGTGGGGGTAGATGGCTGAGTTCGGTACCATTGGATAGATTTTTGAAAAATATTTGACATGTACTGTATTTTTAGTTTTTCAATACGATGTGTTTATTGCAAGGGATTCCACCATCCTGACCTTTTTGTTACACCCTTTATAGAAACATTGATGCAAATAAATCCATCGAGTTATTTCTCAGGCACTTCATATCATATCATTATAATGTATGGAATTGCCCATTATTGGGCGCAATTTAAAAGATCTGGTGTTTTAGTTTTTTGTGGTTCTGTTCCAATAAAGAAAGATTTAATATTAAAATGAGAAAATACTGTATACACTCGAGTATAAACCGACCCGTGTATAAGCCGAGGGTGGGAAATGTAGCCGCTAGTCTCCCATCATGAATGAAGTGTTCACAGCAACCTCTCCAATTAATAAAATGTCCAGCAAAGTGCCCCCATTAATATAATGTTCAGCAGAGTGTGCCCATAAATGTAATGTCCAACAGAGAGCCCCCATTAAAGTTATGTCCAGCACAGTGCCCCCGTTAATGTAATTTCCAGTAGAGTACCCCTATTAATGTAACATCCAGCAGAGTGCCCCCATTAATATAATGTTCAGCAGAGTGTGCCCATAAATGTAATGTCCAACAGAGTGCCCCCATCAATGTAATGTCCAGCACAGTGCCCTCATCAACGTAATTTCCAGCAGAGTGCCCCCATTAATGTAACATCCAGCAGAGTGCCCCTATTAATGTAATGTACAGCATAGTGTGCCCATTAATAAAATGTCCAGCAAAGTGCCCTATTAATATAATGCCCAGCAGAGAGCCCCCATAAGTATAATGCCCAGCTGAGAGCCACCTTTAAAAAAATAAACCTAGTACACGCGCAAACGGTTTGTGGCGGAAATCGGGGGGCGTGGCAGAACGAAAACCCGACGGATTCGGAAACACTGCCGCATTAAAAAAAAAAAAAATGTCGCTGGACACGCACTTACCTTCACCCAGCAATGGATCGTGGACTCCGGCAGACCTCAGCGGACTTCAGCGCAGCAGCGACACCTCGTGGACGTTCGAGGAACTGCCTTAGTGAAACGCCGGAAGACCCGCATCCACTGCAGAGAACGCGCCGCTGGATCGCGAATGGACTGGGTAAGTAAATCTGCCCCATAAACTAAGACAACAGCAGGCGCTGACACTTCCGCGCCATAGTCAGCGATTTTTTTATACACCCGTGTTTAAGCTGAGTAGGGCTTTTTCAGCAGAAAAATTCTATGTATGTAAATTCCAGTATGTAACAACTGGAAAAAAAAATTATAAATTGTAAAAAGAAAACAAAATCACAGCTACTTTACTGTGGAAGATAAAACTCTACAATACAATTTGCGGGATATTCTTTAACGGTTACATGAAGTGTTATTCCAGAAAGTGCACAGGAAATACATGTATCTCACCCTTAATCCTTTAAAAGGTGCAGTCATGTTTAATTGATGCATTGTATAATGGGCTTTGTTTCTGTATAAGTCCTAATTGCTTTTCTGGCAATTCACAATCTAAATTGCTTTATGTCTGATTGTTTCGCCTTCACTCGAATACATTTGGAGCCGGCAGAAAAAAAAACAGCGACACCTTCATAGGAAACATTTTTACAATTAATGGAGTGATGTGTACTATTACTATCCTCCTGCCCACATACAAGGAGTTCTGCTAACACAAGATAACTCAGTTCAAAGTCATCAAGGATGCAGGATTCTAAGCCTTGGCAGGAGAACATAATATTTGACATTTATGGACTCGTAGAATATGATCTTCTCAGCTTGCAACTTTTATCACCACGTTCTCCGCATGGCATTAACACATAGCATTGTATGACAATGAAAGACGAGCCCTCACGGTGGCATGTTCTACTTTCCTACGGGGTATGGGGTTGATGTCCTCTTTCCATAATGTGTTTTATGGTAGGTAATTGTTCTATGGAGGATACCCATGGCTATCTAGGGTTTCACTCCGTTATAATGTACATATACCACAATGAAGCCTGTGTGATGGATGAAGTTGCCTCATTGCTTTATTTACCTGTCAATATATTGTTAACCCCTACATCACTATGATAGGAATTGATCAGGGATGACCCAAGAGATGGTCCAACTGGAATTGGAAAAGTCCACTATAACAACTTATCACCTATCCACAGTTCAATAAGATGTGACCCCAATGATCATGAGGGGTCCTAAGTCTTCTACTTCTTTGCAGTGCTATAGAGTTGGATAGAGCAGCAAATGTGTGATCCCTGCTTCACATACATGGTTCCCCCATTGTAGTGGTCATGGCGAGTACCTCAGCATACGGAACAGGATCAAAACACCTTTTACGCCGATTCACAATCTTCATGGTGGGCTATCCCCTAGAAAGAGAGTCTTTCAATTTAATAACCTATCACCTGGTTACTTTTTCACTTGTTGTGAGCCTATCTTCAGAATCCCCCATCATCAACATTTAAGACTACTCTATTTGGTCATTAGGTACTAGAAAGTAGAATTACTTGTTCAGATTAGTCTGGGCATCAGCTTTTATGACTGGTTTCCATTGATGGTTATTTAATCTGCTCAGTACCATGTAGTGAATTTACCTTATATACTCAAGTATAAGCCGAGTTTTTCATCACAAAAAATGTACTGCAAAAGCCTAACTCGGCTTATACTTGAGTCAAGGAAAAAAAAAAGTTTACTCACCTTCCAACGATGACAATTGCTCACTGATGTTCTAATGCAGTGGTGGCGAACCTATGGCACGGGTGCCAGAGGTGGCACTCAGAGCCCTTTCTGTGGGCACCCAGGACTTCACCCCAACACAGAGTTTGCCAGATATGACTCGAAGGCTTTCTCCTGTGGTCCAATGTCGTTCAGGACATGCCATGCTCAGCGCCATTTTAAAGCGGCATCCTTGGGTGCCAGGACTACAGGAGGAGCAAGAAGGTGTGGATAGAGATGCATTATCATTTGAGCTCCTGCTTTGGGTCGCGTGATTCTTCCTCTTCAGGAGACCCTGGAGGGAAGCTACAATCCAAATTTCTCCATCAACCTTCTATTGTATTGGTGAACTCAGGACACCAATATGATTAAATCTGTGATACAGCTGGGATCAATAAGTTACTGCTTAAATTGTCATGTTGGCACTTTGCGACATACTAGTGGGTTTTGGTTGTAGCTTGGGCACTCTGTCCCCAAAAGGTTCACCATCATTGTTCTAATGTGTGCGCCGGCATTTGAACCAAAAACGTTCTTTGTCGCGTTTTAGACCATTTTTATGACTTCTACGGAATGGGACAGCACTTCAGGTGAAAAGTGTTTGGCTTCTGCAAGGAGGGCAAATAATAAATATACCAAATATGCAGGGCAATTTTCTAGTACAGATTATGCAAATTAACCTGAGGGGCTTTGGGCTCCATAAATGTCAACCCAGCCTGGAGCCGCTCAGAATGATTTGCATAATTTTTAAAACCTTTATTTCTTAAAAACAGAGGTACAAGAAAAGCAGATCCTGACATAGGGGGCACACACCAGTATGTCAGTGTACTTGGTTTACAATCCGTCATTCTGGTAGATGTCCTTTAAGTTTTCCAAAAGGAGACAGGAAGTCACAGTAGTCAAGACGGTGTAATAATTTGATTTGATTTATTATGCAGGATCAATCACTGTCAATCTGCCACCGTATAGAACTGTCTAGTCTAACTTTGCATTGTCTTACTGTATTACACAGTTCTATTTCCTCTGACCTATTGTCTTCATATATCCATTTAAAGGGAATGATTGATGTACGACATTGTGATCATTGTGATTGACACCGGACTGCATAACTTCCCTAGTCAGGAAGAAAAACCTGATGATAAAAATAGAAGGATACTCTATATTTCTGGCGCGTCGCGTGACATTTTTAGGTACTGCGTCTTGGCAGAACTGGAGGACAGCAAAGGGTCAGAGGAAGTCATGTGGAGTCTATAGTAAATAATCATTAGCAGAGACAAATTTACATTGCTAGATCCCATGGGTGCACTGATATTCCCTCCCACCCCTCACTCACATGTATAATATAAGGTTACGGCACTAGTGAAGATCCGTGCATAGTGAGGTCTGATATTACAGTAGGGGTCATACTTACTATAATCACAGAATGTAATCGATACTGACTTATATATATCTACTTTAGAGATTCATAACAGCCCTTACCTCCATCACCTTTAATATTGATAATGTATATGAACAGCCTTTTGTGCTGTGAGATCCTGCACAGGACAATCACAGTTTACCATGGGTAGCTACCAGTTAGTAGCAGCAGGACAGTGATAATATATATTAGAGCTAAAATATGCTGAGATCAAATAGGGTCTCCCAGTGATTGAAGTTCAGTGACAATCCTTCATAGTCCTGCTGATACACACGAAAGTACCAGGGCCAATACCTAACAATATCTGTAGCTTTGTATGGTCAAAACTGTTGGTGGACTCTCTTCAAACTAAATTGTTCGGTGTGAAATTAGGATGGATTCATGCACAGAGTGACACTGTCCAATCAGTGATAAACCTGAAAAAAAGCAATGCTTGACAGAAGAAATGGTAACGCCCAGTTGCCAATGTATTCTAATACTTAAAAGTAGAACAGTATTCAGGCAGTCCCTGGGTTATGTACAAGATAGGGTCCATCAGTTTGTTCTTAAGTTGAATTTGTATGTAAGCCGAAAGTGTATAGTTTATAATTGTAGCTCCAGACAAAACTTTTTTTTTTGCCCCAGTGACAATTTTCAAAATTTTAACTGTAATGGGACCAAGGATTATCAATAAAATTTCATTACAGACACCTTACAGCTGATCATTGCAGCCTGGGACTATAGTAAAGCATCCAAAGAGTATCACATAGGGCAGAGGGGTCCCTCTTTAACTAGGGGTTGTCTGTAAGTCGAGTGTCCTTAAGTAGGAGACTGCCGGTAATAATTTTTTTTTTTTTTAACCAGAAAACTTTTATTTATGCTTTGAATCACAGAATAAAGCATATACATTTGCATATTCCACATAGTGATATATCATAACATTAACAGATATGCTTGATACATACATAACAAATCCCCAACACCAACCCCCCCACCCCCCTCCCCCCTAGATCTGAGCTTCTCCTTTCATTGGCATAATAATTCCTTCTCCAGAGGCACCTAGCACCCATGCTATCCTACTCAATTCCTAGCAACCCTACAGATTGCCAACGTTCCCAACTCTGCAGTAACTGCGGTGAGGCCAGTCCTGGACACTCAATCCACTTACTCCATTGTTTTTCAAATTTCTTAAAAGCCCCTCTCTTCCTATACACATTCATTTCAAGCTTAATCGTGTTGTTTAGCATTTTCTTCACCTCCGCAATAGCCGGCGGTTCCTCATCCAGCCAATGCTTGGCAATCGATTTCCGTACGTGGTAAAGAATTTTGGCTACTGCTAGTTGTTCTGGCCTAGTTATGTCTAATTCCCCTACACAGCCCAACACACACACTTTGGGTTCGATAGGCACATTAACTGAAAACACCTTGTGTATCAGTCTACCCGCTCTTTCCCACAGGGGTTGTAGCTTGGGACACCTCCAGAACATGTGCATATCATCCGCACCCTCCTCCCGACACTTTGGGCAGTACGAGTCTCCCCGCAGCCCCATCCTTTGCAGCACAGCTGGAGTACGGTACACCTTATGTATAAGGAATAATTGCGATCTCCTACGTGCCACATTCAATGATAATAGGGAGGGCGACTCCAACACTTCCCCCCATTCCTCGTCTGTAAGGTTTCCCATCTGCACTTCCCATTTCCTCCGGGTATCAGCCATCTGATCTCCCAGCACCTTATCGAGAATCACTTTGTATACCAAGGATATCAGGCCCCGCATATTCTTCGCTTTTACCACCCCTGTAAGGACTCCAATAGAGGAGAACTCTATATCCTGATCCCCAAATTGTGCCTGGATCGCATGTCTGATTTGCAAAAATTGAAAAAACATAGCCCTACTAACCCCAAATTCCTCCGTCAATTGCTGAAATGACTTAAGCACTTCAGCTTCATACAACTGATATAAGTATACAACCCCCTTTCTCCTCCATCTTTGCATGTCTTCCAGCATGTATACCTCTCCCAGATATGGGTTGTTCCACAAGGGCGTAAACTTAGTCCAAGGACCCACTGCCATTAAGTGTTTATACGTATCCCATACCTTTTGCATAAGTCCCAGGGTCGGACAATTACGCACTCCCCTGCCCAAGAATCCCGCTTCCAACGCTGCTATTGGTTCCTGAGTTTCCAAAAAGTGCTTTACCACTCTTGGGCAGCAAGAAGTGCTCCCTGTCAGTTCCCATCCCCCAAATTGTTGGCACTGCGCAGCCAAATAATAAACCCAAGCATTAGGGAGTGCCAGACCCCCCTTATCTTTCGGCATCTGTAGCTTTTCTAGCCGAATCCTTGGGATCCCTTTCTTCCATACTAAATCCCTGAACAGGCTGTGGAACCTACGGAACCAATATTTAGGAATCCACACTGGGGCATTGTGTAAGGCATACAAAAGTTGGGGCATCAAGACCATTTTTACCAGGTTAGCACGGCCCAGCGCAGACAGAGGTAATTTATTCCAAACCACTATACGTGCTCGCATTTCCTGTAAGAGAGGTGCCAGATTTAATTCAATAAAGTCCGTGACCGTTCGGGTAATCTGTAGTCCCAGATAAGTGCCCCTGGGCCCTGCACACAATACAGTTTATAGGTCCTTTATCTACATAAAGTCACCTTCTCACCTCTAGTTAAACTGATTTCATGTCGACCAGAACTGGTCAGCTGAATATAGAAGTGATAAATGCATCAGATGCCTTATAACGTATTTCTGGAAGCCAACAGAAATGTTGTGGAGGAGGAATGTGATCTCATTAATTCTTCTATCTATTCCTAACGACTAATTAAAAGCATAAATATCCAGTAGAAAACTTCAGACCTGTGAGGACATTTCCAGAAGCTTTCATGTGGCTAGCGGAGCGTGACTAATCTGTCTGGTAATCGTTGTGGGACCTGCAAAGTTCTCGCTTTCATTTAACTTCCAGTTTTTAAAAAGAAAATATAAAAACTTTAGTTCTCTTCTTTTACACATTTATAATGGATACCTTTTATGCACTACAGTGAAAACTAACTAATGTATTACCAAAAAATATGGCCACAATGGAGGGAGTCCAGGACAACATCACATGTAAACACACCCTTATATGGCTATTCCCAACCAAAATCAACTTTATTTTTTTAATAGGGAGAAAGATTATTCACAAGTGGAAAATATTCAAGATAGCTACTAATATTCACTGGAGAGAACATCCCACTGAATACACCCCCAGCTCAATCCATGAAGAGCGAAATTAGAAAAAAAAACTATGTGCTACATCGTTGACTCTACGGATCTCAGCATGTTACATGTACGATCAGAAAAAGACTGAACAGAGGCTTGTTTGGAAGGGTTTACAAGAATTCTTGTTTACAAGAATTCAGGAACAATCAACTTAGGGAAAATCGAGCCAAAGTGGAGAATGTTTAGACTTAATGGACAACACTATTTTTGCCAAAAACACAAACACTGTAGGTCAACACAGTGATCGATTGAGGATGATCTAAGATTGTGTAGCAGCCATAAGTCCTGGGTATCTATGAACTTCTTTGTATGCTATAGCAATCTAAAGTCACATGTGACGCTATGTATCCAACAACTAAATCTTGACCAAAACTCGGTCATTCAACAGGACAAAGATCCCAATCAGACCAGCACATCTACAACAGAAGGGGTAAAAAAATAAAATAAAAGAATCATGGTTAGGGATGAGCAGACGAAAAAGGCAAAGTTTGCGTTCGTACTGAATTTTACCGGTTTGGGTCTCCTGGACTCGAGCCCAGACATCATTAGAAGTTTGGGTCTGGGTTACGCTCAACCTCCCTGTAAGAACTGATTGTGAAAGTTACTTGTTTAAGCCACCGACGACATTTTAATTGATCTGGGATGGACGAGTGCTTCCCAATGAAGATCAAGGGGAACACCAATTCTTGCCAAAATGACACAGTGCATATGGACATTAGACAGCACCGGTCGTGGGTAATATTGGGGCCTTGGTCCTGCTTTGGGTTCAGTAATGGAACCTGGGTCCAAACAGGACTTTTACGTTTCAAATTTAAGTGGGTCTACACATCCCTAATCATGGTTTGCAATGGCTCAGTCATAGTTAGGACCTTGACTCAATTAAAGATGGTTGTAAAAAGAGGGCACACTTTCTCACTAGAGTAACCTGTAACTTGAAGACCTACTGATGGGTCACCAATATATTTTACTCCGAAAACTTGTGTAATAACTTGCATTGTTTGCAGCCACAACACACCTCACAACAATCCATCATTAGGTTTTCATTCCTTATGGTGGTATATTGTCTTCTGTAATGATGTCTTACCGGAATGCTAGAACAATATATGACAAATTTTAGGTTGGAAGCCGTCATAAGTTCTGAAACGTGAAATGTCTCTCAATGTATCTCCTGTTACATCACAGTAGCACAGTTTATATTTTTTATTGTGTAGAAGAAGTTTTTAAGTGTATTTCCCCCGAATGTTTAAAACAATTTTTTTTAAAAAAAGGATTAAAGTGCAAAAATGATCATAAATGTCTGCCGAGTTATTCACTTGTTATGAGCCGACCTACAGAAAACACTTGATGGGTGGATGTGACAACACCCCCCCCCCCCCCCGCCACTCAGAAATACCTTCTACCTGCTTGTGAGCAAAAAAACCTCAAGGTAAGTTAAACAGAAATTACAATCATTTCATTACATTCAAACAAGGCAGAGCTATAATTATAATTATGCAAAAATACAGAATTACTGAAATCACAATTATGCAATGAATTCATTATTTTTCATAGTACAAATGCGCAAGGTTAAGAATGAAAATTATACACACTAAAACGAAATTCATCTTTGTTGGCAATCCCCCTGATGCGCTCAATCACGGAAGGCTAATTATAAAATCCAATTTCATGTGATGAACGTATGCTTACCATAACGGGAGAGATTTTGGAAACGGCAATGTTGAATGATGATGTAGATTTCCTGTTATACATGTATATGCACTATGGAATGGAACTTATACTAATGGTCAGCCTATTGTAATGCATGACCTTGGTCACACACATTACTGAAATAGGCCCCACATAATAAGAGGTGAAAAGGATGTGACCTCTGTCAACGTTGCATATACAACTTATAATAAAATGCTAATTTACAAGCCAAAAGTTTAATCGGTTTTACCTACTTTTATTATCATTCTTCCATGTATAATTTTATCAGTTTAGGAGATGTTTAGTTTTTGCCAATTGGGAGCACAAATGTAAGAAAAATGTGAGGACTGTCAGACTGCAGGCTGTCAGGCTGGATAAGTGGTGGTGAACTAACCCTGCGACGTTCCGGCAGGCTGCCTACAGCAGATAGACCCACTATCAGGAACCTGTTAACTGATGCTGAGGGACATTACAAGGTGATATGGGGAACTTCTGGCAGCTACTGGATGGTGGAGCAGACCAGTTTTCATACAAGGACATAGAAATATGTCAAGCCAATAACCTAACACATGTATGAGTCAGGAAAAGAGGGGTCACAGTGGGAGAGACAAGACACAGAGGGACATATAGACAGTAGAGGGTCCAAGCCAAGCTGGTGGTGAAGCACAGAATCAAATAGGAAGAGAAAGGTCAAATAAACGTAGCTGAGGTTGAATACACAAAACAGGAAGCAAAACAAAAGCACTAGATAAAGATAAATTGAAAATGCGGTATGACCAGCAACCTCTGATGGAACTTGGGCAGGATATAAATGGAGTAATGATCACCTCTCTCAGCACCTGACTAGTTCAGCCGTCCATGATTCAAGCCACAGCTGCACAAAAAACAAACTCAATGTCAATCAAAGGTAACCCTGGTCAAGCACAGAAGCCTGAAACCTGATACTATTTTGAGCTATTTAGTGAGGTCAGACAATTCAGAAAATCATGTCACATTTTTTAAACTGTATCTATAGGGTGCAGATATAATTTAATGCAATGGTAGCAAGAAAAAAAACTCCATGCCCTGCCATTTTGAAAATGGTGTCTTGACATACAATGTTTTAATGAGATTGTGGAACCATGGATTATACAATAATGAACCTTTATATATTAAAAGGGTTTGTCTGTTTTTGTAAATATTTTATAATACTGGCCCCATGTGGTGTAAAAGTAAAGAAGTTATACTTGCCTCTGTTCCTACCTCTGGTGCAGAGTTGCCCCTCATGGACCCAACAGGAGGCACCCATCTGATCACCTGAATCTACACATGTTATATGCTCGATTGCTACATTCTTCGCACACAACACAACATCAACCTCCCAACTAATCAGAGAGCTTTGCAATAAACACAGCTGATGAAGACAATTTTTCTCTCTGGGGGAAGACACTTTGGATAAAGACGTCTTCACATAAAGTGTCAATATTTGGAAACCCTCCAAATGTCAAAATGTTCTTTTCTGGAAAACACTTCAACATCAGTCCGCGAGGAGTCGTCTCAGTTGGGTTTGTAAGAAGTCTTTTAGTCCACATGAAACGTCTATTGTTCACTGCGATGACAACGTCACAATGAGTAGGAGATCATTGTACACACAGAACGCATAGAAGATTAACGAGCAAATAACTCACTGCTTCCAGACTAGCTGACTATATCAGCAGATCTCTGTCCAAAGCTACTAAAGGAACATAAACCAATGTGAGTTATTGCTCTGGGGCACAAACTTCTGCTCACATGAGCAAATGTTGATGCCAAAATTGGACCAGAAAATTTTTGAAGCAAAGCTATATCATGTCATAATAGAAGTTTAAAGTGAATGAGATGAATGAGGTTTAAAGGTGATATATCTGCAGTTAAGATCATGAAAAACTGCAGTTATAATTTTTAGCTCTGGAGATCTGTGTAACCATGATTGTGTGTGTGTGTGTTGTTAGTATGTGTGTAGCAGTGATGTAAAACTATTTTCCAAGATTGTAGTTGCTCTTGAAGCAATAGGGCAGGTCTTTAAACTACTCTTCTGTTAGATCACAGTATTGACCTGCTCAAAGTCTCCCTCCTTCCTCTTCACTGAGTAACAAACCTCCTACATAATTTACATAGAACAAGAGGGAGGGGCTGCGGAGTATCTTAATAGATAAGTAAAAGCACAGCAATGTGAGGACACTACTCAGGACTCAATACCATCCTGACAAGATGGGGGTATTCAGGGTGGTGTGGCCATAAGCCCAGATACCATCCTGGAATATAAATGCATCTTTTACAGTCCAGCTGTTACAACATACGCAAAGTCATGGTTACACAGCTCTTCAGGGATTCAAGAGCTAACACTATTGACAGATTGCTTTTAATTTAGAGTAGCCATCATTTCAGATGAGTTTCGATATTGTGTGTGGGGGAGTGTTGTGAACATTTTTCTAATATACTTCATTAAGAAATACTGCATAGGCTTCTTTCACACTAAGGCACCGATATATGTGGCCGTATATTAGTTCACGTAGAACCCGATGGGATCCAACCGCGATATGGTGACCACACACGTGTGTCACCATACCGTAATGTCCAGGTGAAAAAGCTCTTTCCCGTATGTACGGCTGGGCACCATGCCTCACTATGAGCATTGTTAACTCCTCCTCTCTTTAGCGTGCAGCTATGGGCGGCAACATACGCCACGGGCAAGTATATGTCGGTGTAAAAGAGGCCTTAGTTTGTAAAGAAACAGGCTGCAATGTGCCCCTTAGTCACAATGTGACTTCCATGTTGTTATAGCAAATCTGTGTACATTGAAGACAGGTCTCTCTCTCCTCTTCTGTTTGTTACACAGCTGTGAGTGTTAACTATTTCTTCTCTCTCCCTGGCTGCAGTGCAATGAATGAAGGGGTTAACCCTCCCACCTCCGAGCTGCTCAACCAAACACAGAGAGATTAGATGTAGCTCATGCAGGCTGCATAAACACACACTACACAGGCTGGGACTAGCTTGTTTTTTTTAAAAAACTAAGAAGAATTTGTAAATGAAGCTTGTTAGAAAAATGTTCACCACATCCACTCATATGAAATATCGGGGCACATTTACTTACCCTTTCCCTGTGTGATCCCCAATCCAGACTGTCTGAGGAGGATGAACTTTGCTGCGATTCATGAAGATCATACGCCCGAAATCCTGCATGCGCCGATTCCTGCTTAGGTCGGCCGGAGTTCACCTTCTTCTTCCCGCTGCATGTAAGTGCATGGCTTGCGACATAAGTTTTAAGTTAAATCCCACGGTTTGTCCGAATCTGTCCGACGGCCCGTCCTCCGATTTGTGTGGCATGAAAGCAGACGCGATTGCGCCAAAATCCCATCGCATGCGCCAGAAACCCTTTTTAAATCCCTGTCCCACCGGCGCAAAATGGAAAACATTGGGATGTCCGACGAAAGTGCCGTCCGCCGGACCCTTAGTAGATGAGCCCCAATATCTCTTTATCTTAGCCCCTTAATGTGTTTACCTCCTCCTTAATTTACCATCTACCTTGGCTATTATATTTCTTGTTTTTCTTATTTTCCTGAGTCTGTTAAATCTATCTGGTGTGAATATATAATGTAATACAGGATTTAATGAAAACTTATCACCACACTATATAAAGAGCAGATTGGTCGGCTACTCAAGTCTAAGGGCTAGTGGGAAAATACGACTACTTCCTCTCTTCAATCTGTCAATCTATTATTAAGTCTACTGTCCAGAGGAGGAATTGCAGAATAATTCATTTTTTGTTAACTATAGTCACAGAAATTTAATGGTAAAAAAACCTTGACAAATGTTATCATAAAATATTGTTTAAATTTCGGTCATTTTTCTGGTGACCCTTTCAGTATAATTATCTTAAGGAAGAGCAAGTGATTTATTGGATTATATAGAAGCTTGTCAATCACTGAGGGATATTAGAATGTACTGACATTTCCGCTTCTCATCCTCTGGTGTAGACTTGGTTTTATTTGATAGGATTCAAGGTAAACAGCTGTATTTAAATGCAAGCAGCTGGCATTACCTGTTCATAAATCATGACATATGTATTTACTATAGAAAGATCTAGAAGGTTACATCTCTTATGTGCACTAGATCTGTCAGATATTATTAGAGTTCTTTTCACATGGCTATATTTGGGGGATTTACTTCACTTACAGCATGATGATCTATGTATTCTTGATGTAGGATGCAGAAAAATCCTTATACAGGCAGTTCCTGGGTTGGTTATAAGATAGGTTCTGTAGGTTTGTTTATAAGTTGAATTTGTATGTAAGTCGGAACTGGTATATTTTCTGTGACTGATTTAAAAAAATGTTGGGTTGTCAAACGAACCTGGATTAATAATAAAGCTTATTGCAGACACCATTGATAACCGTTACGGCTGATCATTGTAGCCTAGGGCTGAAATACAGTAAATTACCAACATCCAGAGGTCCGTTTGTAACTAGGGGTCATCTGTAAGTCGGGTGTTCTTAAGTAGGGGACTGTCTGACTTGCAAGCCATAGGTTCCTGACCCCTGCTGGATGTTAACCAGTACTATTACCATACTGTATCAACACTTCTGTTAGCACACCTTGAACCAAATCCTTCTCTTCTAACCAATCTAGTTTTTGCCATGCCCTCTGGTCCAATGAAACACAAAAAGTGTTAAAAAAAAGGTGACAATTATAAGGTACCAAATGTACCCCTAGTTTTTTTTTTGTGACAATTTTCTGAAGTTGAAACAAAAAATAATAGTTATATACCAATACCCAATATTTACACATCTCAGTTGTCCATATTGTTTGTTGCTGGGTCATTGTGTAGCCAATCACTGGCCTCTGCCAACAAATGGCAAATAAAAGCTGATTTGTGGTTGTTGGAGAAGTTTTTTCTGGGTCAATGAATGTTCTCCAATCATCCAAATTGGGTAACCTGGTAACAGAAATATATGGAGGATATTCTGAAATAAAATAAATCTGTGTTCTAAATGGAAGAAATCGGTGCCACGGAGCTCCTCATTTCCATGCGAAGAAAATATTTTCCACTTTATAACTGCGAAGCAAATTTCGGAGCAGATAATTAGATTAAGTCTCATGTATTAGTCATTATGCTTGTGGCCATGCCATGGATTTTTATATGTGAGCATGCATATTGATATTCTTAATGAATTAATTATATATCCTCTGTTAACCAACAAATATTGAATATCCCCTTCTTTCCTAATGACTAAACTAATGGAGTTTTCCTAAAAGTCAACATCAAAATATAGAAGGTAATTTTGCCTCAATATCAAAGGTGAAGTGAAAATTTTAAGGTCAATGTGGTATAAACTGTGACTAAATTAATTTTGAATTTGCATAACATTTCAGACAAGGCTATTCTTTAACCCATAAAGCACTGCGGGCCATTTTTGAAGAAATCAATGTAATTCTTTATTGATTTTTCTATTTCTTGGCATCCAATTTAGATTTAAAGGGAACCCTCCCATCCTCAATCCCTTACACTTCACCCCAAGGCCGGTCAGATGGTTTTGGAAGATGGGGTGGAGTGTAAGGGTGTGAGGAAGGGAGGGCCCGCTGGACTCGGTCAAGGAGGCCACTCCCCCTCGTTGCTGGATCTGGCTAAATGCCAGGTAAGAGCACAAAGTTCAAAGCTTAAATTGTTTAGATAAAAGAAAGGTGCAATTGAGTTTAAAGGGCTCTATGGGAACCTGTCACTAGCTGAATGTATGAAAGGTTCCCTTTAGGACAAACTAAGCAAATACTACAAAGTTAAAGAAACACTACACTACTTTTTTTCTACATAGTGCAGCGTACATTGTAGAATGTAGAAACACCTGGGTATGTCTTATTTTATGTGTATATTTTTATATGTCCCTTATGATTTGTAAAGCGCTACAGATTATGATGGCAGATGTGCCACTTGTAGGATATCTTCAATGTTGGCTCCTTTTTCCCCTCTCATAAGCTTTCCCTAATGCAGGTAACATTTCTAACATAACCTCATCTAAAGGCAGCTAGTAATAGATCAGTTACATAAAACGGTTGTCTATTAATGTTAACTGCTCAGAATATATTTCTATATGATGCATCTTCTGTCTCCCTTGCCTCATCCTTATGATAGGTTCTCCCATAAAACGTTTATAAGCAAGACTTGAATATTAAGGAATTCTGAGGCGATAAAGGGAGTGTATTTTGTCACCATAAATATATTGTCATGTAATTGCTTGTACAAACAATGCTTATGGTATTTTTAACTTGATCCTCAGAGCTTGATCCTCACAAAAACATCCAAAACCAGTAGTGGGTTGCAATATAGGTGGTTTGGACTGAAGCCTGGGCCTAAACCTTCTAGAGAGCCTCCAAAACTACCCATCAAATTATATTTTAAAGAGGACCTATTTGGAATACTAAACTGCCCACCGGCCCTTACGGACTGATGGTTTCGGTTTCCAATTCAAACCCTTTTGCTAGCCCCTCTGTGCCCATTTTAAAAAACAAAAACTTTTATACTTGCCTCAGTCCGGAGCTCCCTGCACCTTCATACTAAACCCCGGCTTCACTGCTCATGTGCTGTGGGTAAGGTGCTAGTGCAATGAAGTCGGGGTATACTACTCATGGAATGACTGTGCAGGTTCTGGGAGCACCAGAGATGCTTTATACTTTAGGTAAGTATAAAGCTTTACTTTTCTAATAGCAGGTGCCCAGGTTCTAGCTAAAGGGCATTTTGGGACACTAAACCCCGGACCCATAAGGTCCTATGGGTTGTTTAGTGTTTAAAATTACCATGACAGGTCGTCTTTAAAATTACAATAAGAATGTATTATTATCTTTAACAATTATTATTTTTACAATAATAATAATCACTTTATTATCCTCAAAGAGGAGAACATTTCATATTTTTTATTATTTTTATTATTATTAAAAAACAAGAAGAAGTGACTCTTATGTTCTGCTCCAATACTGTACTAATGTTGAACTACAGAATCCAGAATTAGAAGACAAAGGGACCTAGGCCACTTCTGTCACCCAAGTGACAAGGGAGGACATAATTACTTTAGAAAATATCTTTACTAAATCAATTATTTTACACTCAGAGACATAACTAATTAGTTTATAGTTACAGGTCAAGGATACAATTGCATAAAATGTCATATTCCTCAAGCGTAAAGACAAAGCCAAAATAAGAACTGATTGAGTTCACTTTGGGATACACTGACATTTTATTATAATGAAGGTCTGTCTTTGGGACATTTTAGAAAAGTTAATTGTAATGTCAATTGTCTATGAAGAATGGGAAGATTCAACAAGATAAAACCTCACTTTAACTCCAAATGTGTGCAAAATAAACCAACAAAGAGACAAACTGACACTACATTGTATCGACAACTGTTTATAGATGTAGTTAAAAGCCTGTCCAGATCCTTCACTAAGAACATCTCATTAATAATGGAGGACAAAGGTAACATATTCCCAAAGAGAAGACTTAAAATAATGACACAATAAATCGTCAGAGATGTAACGTATATCAGACACAAGATCACAGGGTTTGTAAATAGAACTAAAGATGGACCTCTACTAGTTAAGACATGCCAGAAGATCACATTGATGGAGATCCATTGAAGTACATGTTACTGTCATCAATACAGCTCAAAGGTATGGAAATCCTTAAGATGAAAGCTGTAGTGCTGCTCCTTCATTCCTGTTAAGGATAGAGGTCTCATCTTTAGAATCTTTACTGGTATGTGAGAAAATGGATAAATTATGAGAAAATATTATAAAAACAGCTTTAAGTTTTGTAATGGATGGTTGAATGGTCAATAACTGTTCATAATTCAATAGGACTTAAGGGGATTGTCCATCAAAGAAAGTTCTCAAATTTTAATCCACTAGTCATGTTTACCCAACAAAGATCATTTTTAACTTTACAATTTTTAGTTTTATTGCCGTTTTGGTACCATCACCCAGTCATGGTGTATAATTCCAGAGTGTAGGCAGGGACTCTTTGAGCAGACATCCCATGATGGGTCTGTGCTGTCAGATTCTGGGTGCTGACTATGTGCTTAGGTAATCAGGGCACAGGGTTTATCTTCATTTTAATTTAGCTTCTGAATATTCAACTAATATTTGACACATAGAAAAAGAGAGATCAGAGCCATGAGATGGATATACGACACAATGGGGTGGGGGAGGGCTCAGGAAGCAGAGAGCACTGCAGTGTGCAGAAAAGAGAAGCTATTCATGAGAAGAATTCAGCCATAGACAGAGGACTTATGGTCAGATCCAGGGATGACCAAATTGTAAACATGATAGAAACAGGTAAGAATTATATTTGTGAAATGCTGTATTTTTGTTAATAACGGTGAGTCAGAGAATGTGTAATATGGTTATCCTAGTATATTTAAGAATATTGTCTTCATGGGAATACCCCTTTAATGTTAAGTCCTTCTATGGCTACTTTCACGCTTTACCCTTCCCTAATAAAAATCACTTTCACTCTGGAATCTATACTGAATTCTGTCTTTATAGTGACATGTACAGATCACTGAAGGTGTCAAATTAATCTTACGAGAGGAGATGGGTGAGCAGAGGCTGATTATAAGCATCTATCCACATGCTTTGAGACAACTGAAAATTAGAGTTTTAGAGGAAAAATCTGCTACAAACTAAAGAGTATGAGTCACACAAAACTAGTGTTAAAAGACCTGTCAGGTCGATTTGGGACCCTAGTGGACCTGTGTTTACGGGTCCCAAATTGACCTTTTTGACGTCATTACGTGCCAAAAAATAAAAATAATAAACTTTTATACTCAATCAGGCACACTCACATCAAAAGATCCTGTTCTGGCATCTCCATTTGCAATGTGGTGGAGTGAAGCTGTAATAATGGCCCGGCTTCACTGTGCAATATGTGCACATACAGTGCTTGCACGGTGAAGCTGGGGTGTACTACGCCAGCTTCACTTGCTGCATCGCATACCCCGTGTAAGGAGTGAAGGATGAGGTGAGTATACATTTTTCTAATATGAAAGCTTAAAAATACTACATGGCACTTTGGGACACTAAGCCACTAGTCTGTAAGGACCTATGGGTGGTTAGTGTCCCAAATCACCATGACAGATTCCCTTCAATCCTCTTGTACAAACGCTGTAATGATGTAAGTATGAAACATTTTTTAAAAGGTTTGTAACACTCTAAGTAGCACCAAATGGTATATTTATAACCATATATTTATAACCTTATATCCAGAGGTTAGGGGATAAGCATATGATCGGTGGAGGTCCAACTGCCGGGATACCCTCCAGCACAAGATGGGGGTCCGGTTTTCACTAATTGATAAATCGTCAGGCTGTTTGTGTCCTGCTGTTCGATAAAATATCATTGGAGTGTCGTAAATGATCGAGTACAGCCCTCGACTATTTTTGACACTCACATGGAGAGTAAATTTGAGTGTTAGAGATAGCCCAGCGATGTTCTCAGCAATTTCCGACACTCTCTGAATGGAGCAATAAGATGCATCCACAGCCTTCGGCTTCATCAATAAGTGAGTGTGGGAACCCCATTCTTATGATCAGTGGGGGTCATGTCTCGTAAACAGTAAAACTGTTCAAATCGGACATCTTCACCCATTAGTCACTAAATAAATACATATATAAGACAAATGTAAAATACTGTACATACATAAGATACCTATCTATATATAAAGAGTGTAAATATAAAATGTACTTGCAAATGTAGTATACTGCACACAGGCATATGCACATAGACACATACATGTAAATGAATATACACAACAATGCTTACAAAAGACACTCATGCACACCTATCTCTATACACACAGATTGACCCATAAGTATTATGTATTTTAGCAGTATGTATTTTATCACTGCTGCTCCCTTTCTACAATACAGTGCATACCCCGCTGTGCTGGAACTGTAAAGAATTGTCAGCATGAATACATTAGGTACAAAAGGAAATTCACATTTTGGGTTGGTTGAGTCACAAAAGATTTCCTATGGCAAAATCACATTATACATTCCACAGATCTCCAGATCTTTTATATTTAAGAACAAAAAGAATGACTCTAACTCAAAGAACACCTAAGTATTCATCAAACAGAATAATTCTACTATTTGCACATCAGACAATTCTTTAGAGTGTTTTGCTAAATTTAAAGGAAAAGGTAAAAAAATTATGTTACTTATATATATAAAACTTGAAATGTAAAAGATGAGTAGAAAAGGGCTGTACAAAAATGGGGAATTGGGAAATCGGTTTAAATTGTTCATCTCTGTGGTTATACGAGGACAAAATATTGAGCTTGGAGATGACCATAACAATTCATTAAAGTGGAGGTGTCACCTCTCCTGGCCTGTCTGTTTTTGTGAATATTTGCATTTCTAATTTTTTTAAAAATCTGGAGCTCTCCTTATAACCATGTGTTTCCTCCGAGAAATGTATGAATAGATTTACAACTGGGGTTACCATTCCCTTGTACATATACAACACCTCCTAAGTGGACAATATCAAGTCAAGGTGAAGTCTTCAAGCCAGTGTAAGAGGAATCTTACAGCAGCTCTAATAGTGCATGGGGGGGGGGGGAGAGGAGTCTACAAAATAAACAAAAAACAACAACAGGCATTCAGGTCATTGCTTCTGTATGTGTATGGGGGTGACCCCTAAAATCACCAACATGAGATGTTCTCAGCAGCCTCTGGCGAAATACAGTATACATAGCCAGAAGCAGGCCGCTCAGTATATATTGTAATGACCTTGGTGTTTTGGATCTCTGCTCTCATTAATGTGGAAGCTGCTGAGAAAAACGAATCTTGGAACATCGGTTGTAAGACCCCCACCGATCTGATGTTAATGACAAATCTACAATAGGTCGTCAATAGACAGGAACAAATCAAAGTCGATTTGTAGTTACAATATGAATTTGTAAATTTTCCAGCACCAAATTGAATGATCTCTGAACCAATTTAGCTAAACTAATGTTTCTCCAATTGTCCTGGAAACTTTTCTATAACCCCTCCTAGGCCTAGAGTCAGGAAATTGACAATATTTCAGTAAATGTAAATTTGAATGATTTTCTGGTTATCAATAACAAAACACCTGGGAAAAACTGGACTTTTTATCCAGAAATTTTTATCCACCCATTGTTTGTACAGTAATTGAAATGTGTAAAACCATTGCAGAAGTACCGTATGTGCTGAAAATCCTCACCTTGGCTTATACACGAGTCAATACAGCAATAGAGCACTTAAAAAAAAAGAAAACTTTTATACTCACCCTCTGATGCACGGCTCCTCGATGTCAGCACGGCTCTTCTTCTCGCTAGGGCGCCTATCTTTTTTCTTCGGTAACATCCTGCATGGCGTGGCCATGTTTCCTCTCGGCCGGCAGGCGCATACTATGGCACGACCGCTGCTGAAATCATACTATGCGCCGGCCGGGAGAAAACATGGCTGCGCCCTGCAGGATGTTACCGAAGAAAGAAGACAGGCACGGAAGCCTGAAGAGGTGCCGCACTGACATCGGGAGCCACCGGAGGCTCAGTATATACATTTTTTTTAGTGTTGGGCTGGCTGTATACTATTGGGGGCAGGCTGGACTGGCTGTATACTACAGGGGGCAGGCTGGGCTGGCTGTATACTACTGGGAACAGGCTGGGCTGGCTGTATACTACTGGGGGTGTGCTGGACTGACTGTATACTACTGGGGCAGGCTGGGCTGGCTGTATACTACTGTGGGTAGGCTGAGCTGGCTGTATACTACTAGGGGCAGGCTGGGCTGGCTGTATACTACTGGGGGCGTGCTGGACTGACTGTATACCACTGTTGGGATATTTGGCAGATGCCTAGTTTTTTACACACATACCGCTGAGAATTAACACAGAAAAGTTCCATCTTCGTCTCATCAGACTAAAGAATCTTGTTTACTCAAAGTCTGGAAGGCTTTATGTGTTTTTTTGCAAACTGTATGCGGCTTTCATATGTCTTGCACTAAGGAGAAGCTTCCGTTGGCAGACACTGCCATAAAGCCCTGACTTTTGGAGGCTGTAATGATAGTTGACTTTGTTGAACATTCGTCCATCTTCCTCTTTTGTTTCTATAGCTCAGCCACAGAGAACTTGGGGTTCTTCTTTACCTCTCTCACCAAAGCTCTTGCTTAGTTTGTCAAGGAAGAGTTGTGGTTGTCCAAAAAATTCTTTCATTTAAGGATTATGGAGACCATTGTGCTTTTAGGAACCTTGAGTACTGCAGAAATTCTTCGCCAAATCTGTGCCTCGCCACAATTATGTTTCTTAGGCGATTCCTTAGACCTCATGATTCTCAAGTCTAATCAGTTTAATGAAACACAGCTGGACTCCAATGAAGGATTAGAACCATCTCAAGGAGGATCAGAAGAAAATGGAAAGCATGTAAGTTAAATATGAGTTCCAAAGAAAATGTGATATTTCAGTTTTTCTTGTTTAATGAATTAGCAAAAATATCTACATTTCTGTGTTGCATAGAGCCCATTAATGAGCAAAAAAATAACTTTTTTGATCTTACCAATTGGCTGCAATGAAACAAAAAATAAAAAATTTAAAGGGGGCTGAATACTTTCTGTACCCACTGTTGATGCTATTCCTATAAATTCCTTACATTAAGTATGGAGAACTGACTTCCGGTTCATTGTGGGATTCCATAGTTGAAGTATGGTCTATTATGAAGACCAAACAAGCTGAAAATACAGAAGTTGAGAGGCTGATATATATACACTCACCGGCCACTTTATTAGGTACACCTGTCCAACTGCTCGTTAACACTTAATTTCTAATCAGCCAATCACATGGCGGCAACATGCATTTATGCATGTAGACATGGTCAAGACAATCTCCTGCAGTTCAAACCGAGCATCAGTATGGGGAAGAAAGGTGATTTGAGTGCCTTTGAACGTGGCATGGTTGTTGGTGCCAGAAGGGCTGGTCTGAGTATTTCAGAAACTGCTGATCTACTGGGATTTTCACGCACAATCATCTCTAGGGTTAACAGAGAATGGTCCGAAAAAGAAAAAACATCCAGTGAGCGGCAGTTCTGTGGGCGGAAATGCCTTGTTGATGCCAGAGGTCAAAGGAGAATGGGCAGACTGGTTCGAGTTGATAGAAAGGCAACAGTGACTCAAATCGCCACTCGTTACAACCAAGGTAGGCAGAAGAGCATCTCTGAACGCACAGTATTTCGAACTTTGAGGCAGATGGGCTACAGCAGCAGAAGACCACACCGGGTGCCACTCCTTTCAGCTAAGAACAGGAAACTGAGGCTACAATTCGCACAAGCTCATCGAAATTGGACAGTAGAAGATTGGAAAAACGTTGCCTGGTCTGATGAGTCTCGATTTCTGCTGCGACATTCGCATGGTAGGGTCAGAATTTGGCGTCAACAACATGAAAGCATGGATCCATCCTGCCTTGTATCAACGGTTCAGGCTGGTGGTGGCGGTGTCATGGTGTGGGGAATATTTTCTTGGCACTCTTTGGGCCCCTTGGTACCAATTGAGCATCGTTGCAACGCCACAGCCTACCTGAGTATTTGGACCAAAATCTCTGAGGAATGCTTCCAGCACCTTGTTGAATCTATGCCATGAAGAATTGAGGCAGTTCTGAAGGCAAAAGGGGGTCCAACCCGTTACTAGCATGGTGTACCTAATAAAGTGGCCGGTGAGTGTATGTTTAATATAGTACTGTCAAGTGCATAACAATTATACGTTGAGTGGGAAGGGCTGGGAAGGTCTATAAGTTTTTATTTTAAGGCGTTTTGGCAATAATTGAATAGACTGGACCTCAACACCAATTAAGCCTCTTCTACAATAAAATATAAAAGTCTAAGAGACATAAATATTCAAAGAACTAAACCGTGTGGAAATTGAACTGACACCTAGATGCTGGCTGAAATGAAAGGCTGCCATGAAAATCTATTCCTGCTAATTAGAGCACCTGACAAGCCTCAGTATTTTTATCTCGCTATTACTGATCTGCACCATTTTTTCAATCATAATAAGGGGGGCATTGTCTGTGGAATCAAAAAAATTGCTAAAATATATAAATACAACCTTGTGCTCAAAATGCAACGCATGCCCTTCACTAGTATTCGGCAATTCTGGGGCCTTATAGAAAGTATGTTGATAGCTCTTTGACTGTGGGGCGAAAGATAATTAATTGCAATGATTTAAAGAAAATCTACCATCAAAATCAAGCATAATAAACCAGGGACACTGACTCATAGTTCCAGACACTGTGGTAATCTTTTGTTTGTTTTCTATGGCATCTTTTTTTCTAAAATCTACTTTTAAAATTATGCTAATGAGCTTATTATGCCTAATGACCTACCTAAGCCCATTTGTAATCTGGCTTCACATGCAATTACACTGTCTCACCCTCCCACTGCCTCCATAACAGGGTATTCCAGGAATCTGATACAAAAACTCTTGATGCTATAAATAAATGAATATAACAAAACTCATTGTCATTAGTCACAAAATTGAGCTTAGTTTGATTTTATGAGTCACAAAATTTTATGGCCTCTCTAAAGTATGCGGGGTTATCACCAAGATGGCCGCTACTGGAAACTACAAGTCCCATGATCCTTTAGTTTTCAGTAATTCCTCTTACCTCTTATGCTCTGCTCCCAGTGATGATGTAACAGACTGTCCTGCTCTGTTACCATAGTAATGATGTGTGTAACTGCCATAACTGCACATCACCACACCACTGGCCTTACTGGATGCACTGCAGGAAGGTGCAGGACATGTGATGTGGACATGTAACCAGCGGCCATCTTCTGTCCTGTGTCTGCTCGGTGCGGAGGAAATCAACGGACTGATTAAAGGGCCAGTAGCATCTTAATTCTCCATCGTAATGTATGTCCACAGCATTTTTCTGCTAATGGAAGCAAGATTTTAAATAACAACTAGTTACGCTTATATTTTACTGACTCATTTGTATAAGAATTATGCTGATTCCTGGAATACCCCTTTAACAATTGTGCAGTGAGCACTTCTTGCTGTAATCTCAGTGCTGATGGAGCAAGTGAAGGGTGAGACCGTATAACAGCTCATTAACATAATTGTAAAAGTTGATTTTAGAAGGAAGGAGGCCATGGATAACAAATATAAGAAGATTACCACAGTCACGATGCCCGGATCTATGAGTAAGTGTCCCTGGTTTATCATGATGGATTTTGATGGTAGAGTTTCTATCTTAAAGGACAAAACTAGCTAGCCATCCCTTTAAATGATTTTTTTTCTTTCATTGACAGCTCCTTTTTTAACAAGGAACACAAAGTAACACATAAAGCAAACCACAAAGAAAAGACTCCGACATTAGCATATCTGAAAAGAACCAAGTCCCCATTCTTGTTGACTCCTTCAAAAATGTAAATTATAGGAATAATAATAATATAAATAGGAATAATGACCTATATTTGTAGAAGAGATGAATGAAGTAACCAAAGCCTTTCCTAAATCAATAAACAGCGATGTAATAAAAAAGGGCTTTCTTTAAAGAACACATTTAACATCAAAATGAAAGTTCTTGTTCTTTGTGCTCTGAAGAATTGGCTATAGCTGTGCAAGGAATAATAAAGACTCCCGAGGAACACGGAATAAGAACACTAAAAACTAAATTTCCACCGAGAAAACTGGTTGGATATTGCACTGCATCCAAAATCTTTGTTCTTTTTTAATAGAGTGTATAGTATTTAAAGCTGTATCGTATCCAGAGATACAGGTCTAGTCCAAATCAGTCAAGTTTAATGGACTATCCTCCTCCAATGTATTGTTGCCATGCAACCAGTGAAACCCGACACAACTATGTCTCGATAGGAAGCCAGTACCAAGAGCTCTCTACAAGTCAATGCCAGTCCAATCAATGCGTGGTCTAAGCCAACAAAGCTGTTGACGGAAGTTTGTGATGCCTGCAGACTTTGACTATTCATGGCCTGTCAGCGTATTTGGCATACAGACTGATCATGGTAATAAACCGGCACGATTTACAATCCTCTTCAAGGCTCATCCTCATCAGATTATTCCAGGGCATTGGGCTGCATCAGCAGAAATCCATCTCACATCCGTCCATCATTCAACTTACGGAAAAAAATAGTATGTTGATCTGACATCCACCAAGGTTCATTTATGAAGCCATAACAATCATCGTTGCAGAACCTTGATGCTACAAACCAACTTTGGCAGAAATGTATCCATACATATATTTATCTATCGCTGATGGCCAGTGCATCCAGATGGCAGTGGGGTACAAAGTGTTACACCTTCTGGTAACAGTAGTCAGGAGAATATTTCTTCACAATTTACAAGTTACCTATAGTTAAGATATGAACTTTTTTGAACTATGGGGGGATTTATCCCGGTATCCCCAAACACCCAGTCATGCCCAGATTTCTGCTGCGACATTCGGATGGTAGGGTCAGAATTTGGCGTCAACTACATGAAAGCATGGATCCATCCTGCCTTGTATCAACGGTTCAGGCTGGTGGTGGTGGTGTCATGGTGTGGGGAATATTTTCTTGGCACTCTTTGGGCCCCTTGGTACCAATTGAGCATCGTTGCAACGCCACAGCCTTCCTGAGTATTGTTGCTGACCATGTCCATCCCTTTATGACCACAATGTACCCAACATCTGACGGCTACTTTCAGCAGGATAATGCACCATGTCATAAAGCTGGAATCATCTCAGACTGGTTTCTTGAACATGACAATGAGTTCACTGTACTCAAATGGCCTCCACAGTCACCAGATCTCAATCCAATAGAGCATCTTTGGGATGTGGTGGAACGGGAGATTCGCATCATGGATGTGCAGCCGACAAATCTGCGGCAACTGTGTGATGCCATCATGTCAATATGGACCAAAATCTCTGAAGAATGCTTCCAGCACCTTGTTGAATCTATGCCATGAAGAATTGAGGCAGTTCTGAAGGCAAAAGGTGGTCCAACCCGTTACTAGCATTGTGTACCTAATAAAGTGGTCGGTGAGTGTATGTTTAATATAGTACTGTCAAGTGCATAACAATTATATGTGAGTGGGAAGGGCTGGGAAGATCTGGGGAGATCTATAAGTTTTTCTTTTAAGGCGTTTTGGCAATAATTGAATAGACTGGACCTCGACACCAATTATGCCTCTTCTACAATAAAATATAAAAGTCTAAGAGACATAAATATTCAAAGAACTAAACCGTGTGGAAATTGAACTGACACCTAGATGCTGGCTGAAATGAAAGGCTGCCATGAAAATCTATTCCTGCTAATTAGAGCACCTGACAAGCCGCAGTATTTTTATCTCGCTATTACTGATCTGCACCATTATTTCAATCATAATAAGGGGGGCATTGTCTGTGGAATCAAAATATTTGCTAAAATATATAAATACAACCTTGTGCTTAAAATGCAACGCATGCCCTTCACTAGTATTCGGCAATTATGGGGCCTTATAGAAAGTATGTTGATAGCTCTTTGACTGTGGGGCAAAAGATAATTGCAATGATTTAAAGGAAATCTACCATCAAAATCAAGCATGATAAACCAGGGACACTTACTCATAGTTCCAGACACTGTGGTAATCTTTTATTTGTTTTCTATGGCATCTTTTTTTCTAAAAATCTACTTTAAAAATTATGCTAATGAGCTTATTATGCCTGATGATCTACCTAAGCCCGTTTGTAATCTGGCTTCACATGCAATTACACTGTCTCACCCTCCCACTGCCTCCATAAAGGGGTATTCCAGGAATCTGATACAAAAACTCTTGATGCTATAAATAAATGAATACAGGCGGTCCCCTACTTAAGGACACCCGACTTACAGACAACCCATAGTTACAGACGGACCCCTCTGCCCACTGTGACCTCTGGTGAAGCTCTCTAGAAACTTTACTATAGTCCCAGGCTGCAATGATCAGCTGTAAGGTGTCTGTAATGAAGCTTTATTGATAATTCTTGGTCCAATTACAGCAAAAATTTTGAAACTCCAATTGTCACTGGGGCAAAAGAAAAAAAATTGTCTAGAACTTCCATTATAAAATATACAGTTTCGACTTACATACAAATTCAACTTAAGAACAAACCTCCAGACCCTATCTTGTATGTAACCCGGGGACTGCCTGTATAACGAAACTCATTGTCATTAGTCACAAAATTGAGCTTAGTTTGATTTTATGAGTCACAAATATTTATGGCCTCTCTAAAGTATGCGGGGTTATCACCAAGATGGCCGCTACTGGAAACTACAAGTCCCATGATCCTTTAGTTTTCAGTAATTCCTCCTACCTCTTATGCTCTGCTCCCAGTGATGATGTAACAGACTGTCCTGCTCTGTTACCATAGTAATGATGTGTGTAACTGCCATCACTGCACATCACCACACCACTGGCCATACTGGATGCACTGCATCCAACCGACTACAGCCAAACATAGTGATGATCACATGACCTGCCCAGGAAGGTGCAGGACATGTGATGTGGACATGTGACCAGTGGCCATCTTCTGTCCTGTGTCTGCTCGGTGCGGAGGACATCAACGGACTGATTAAAGGACCAGTAGCATCTTAATTCTCCATCGTAATGTATGTCCACAGCATTTTTCTGCTAAGGGGAGCAAAATTTTAAATAACAACTAGTTACATATAAGCTTATATTTTACTGACTCATTTGTATAAGAATTATGCTGATTCCTGGAATACCCCTTTAACAATTGTGCAGTGAGCACTTCTTGCTGTAACCTCAGTGCATTAACATAATTGTAAAAGTTGATTTTAGAAGGAAGGAGGGCATGGATAACAAATATAAGAAGATTACCACAGTCACGGTGCCCGGATCTATGAGTAAGTGTCCCTGGTTTATCATGATGGATTTTGATGGTAGAGTTTCTTAAAGGACAAAACTAGCTAGCCATCCCTTTAAATGATTTTTTTTTCTTCCATTGACAGCTCTTTTTTTTAACAAGGAACACTACGTAACACATAAAGCAAACCACAAAGAAAAGACTCCGACATTAGCATATCTGAAAAGAACCAAGTCCCCATTCTTGTTGACTCCTTCAAAAATGTAAATTATAGGAATAATAATAATATAAATAGGAATAATGACCTATATTTGTAGAAGAGATGAATGAAGTAACCAAAGCCTTTCCAAATCAATAAACCGCGATGTAATAAAAAAGGGCTTTCTTTAAAGAACACATTTAACATCAAAATGAAAGTTCTTGTTCTTTGTGCTCTGAAGAATTGGCTATAGCTGTGCAAGGAATAATAAAGACTCCCGAGGAACACGGAATAAGAACACTAAAAACTAAATTTCCACCGAGAAAACTGGTTGGATATTGCACTGCATCCAAAATCTTTGTTCTTTTTTAATAGAGTGTATAGTATTTAAAGCTGTATCGTATCCAGAGATACAGGTCTAGTCCAAATCAGTCAAGTTTAATGGACTATCCTCCTCCAATGTATTGTTGCCATGCAACCAGTGAAACCCGACACAACTATGTCTCGATAGGAAGCCAGTACCAAGAGCTCTCTACAAGTCAATGCCAGTCCAATCAATGCGTGGTCTAAGCCAACAAAGCTGTTGACGGAAGTTTGCGATGCCTGCAGACATTGACTATTCATGGCCTGTCAGCGTATTTGGCATACAGACTGATCATGGTAATAAACCGGCACGATTTACAATCCTCTTCAAGGCTCATCCTCATCAGATTATTCCAGGGCATTGGGCTGCATCAGCAGAAATCCATCTCACATCCGTCCATCATTCAACTTACGGAAAAAAATAGTATGTTGATCTGACATCCACCAAGGTTCATTTATGAAGCCATAACAATCATCGTTGCAGAACCTTGATGCTACAAACCAACTTTGGCAGAAATGTATCCATACATATATTTATCTATCGCTGATGGCCAGTGCATCCAGATGGCAGTGGGGTACAAAGTGTTACACCTTCTGGTAACAGTAGTCAGGAGAATATTTCTTCACAATTTACAAGTTACCTATAGTTAAGATATGAACTTTTTTGAACTATGGGGGGATTTATCCCGGTATCCCCAAACACCCAGTCATGCCCACTGAAGATAATGGGGCACATTTACTTACCCGGCCCATTCGCGATCCAGCGGCGCGTTCTCTGCACAGGATTCGGGTCCGGCTGGGATTTAAGATGGTAGTTCCTCCGCCGTCCACCAGGTGGCGCTGCAGCGCCGAAAATAATCTTAACGCCCCGGAATGCACCATCCCATAGAAGGTGAAGGTGAGCGCTCCCCAAGCGACACATTTTCGGTTTTTAAATGCGGCGGTTTTTCCGAATACGTCGGGTTTTCGTTCGGCCACGCCCCCCCCGATTTCTGTCGCGCGCATGCCGGCCCCGATGCGCCACAATCCGATTGCGTGCGCCAAAAACCCGGGGCAATTCATGTACAAGCGGCGCAAATCGGAAATATTCGGGTAACACGTCGGGAAAACGCGAATCGGGCCCTTAGTAAATGACCCCCAATATGTTGATCTGACATCCACCAAGGTTCATTTATGAAGCCATAACAATCATCGTTGTAGAACCTCAATGCTACAAACCAACTTTGGCAGAAATGTATCCATACATATATTTATCTATCTCTGATGGCCAGTGCATCCAGATGGCAGTGGGGTACAAAGTGTTAGACCCTCTGGTAACAGTAGTCAGGAGAATATTTCTTCACAATTTACTAGTATATGGACCTATAGTTAAGATATGAACTTTTTTGAACTATGGGGGGATCTATCCAGGTATCCCCAACCCCCAGTCATGCCCAGATATACAAAAAGGCTCTTGCTTCGTAGTATATGAGGCGCCAGACTGTGCAGTTGGATGTTTCTACACCAGGCAGAGGCTATAGTTCATGTTCAGGTGTGGGCCGGAACCCCTCCAAGTTTCAGTAGGCCCTTGGCGACAGAGCCTCAGTGGACCCCTTTGAAGTGAACTCACGTGACAGCATTAAAAATTCTGAAACTAAACAGTGTCCTGTTCCCTAAAATATTCCCTAGTTTATCATCCCAAACAGCCCCCTCATGGTTATTTTATATACAGCCCCCTCATTGTTATTTTATATAAAGCCCTCTCGCCTCCTATGGATTCATTAGATACAGCCCCCTCCAACCCGTGGATTCCTTATGTACAGCCTTATGTGCCCCCTCAACAGCTGCATGCCTGGGCACTTGCCCAGTGCTGGTGCCGCCCTGTGTGTCCCCGCCCCACTTCTTTATGACTGTGGTTAGTGATTTTGTCCTGACACATTAACCAAGTTTTGACTTGGTTTTCTGATTTTAGTTTTGTCCCCCATTTCAATGATATGGTAGCTTTGAGGATTGTTAAGAGCACTGCTCAGCTATCTCCGCACTATCATAGGAATAGGAATGCTGTGGAAAGGCAATAGCCATGCTCAGCAATTTCCCACGTGCCTAGAATTGAATGGATTGTCAGGAGACATACTCAACGAGCTCATTTAATTAGAAAGAATGGAACCCCCGTTCTCATAATCAGTGGGATCTGTTCCCATGATTGGTAAGGATCCCAGCAGTTACACCCACCAATAAAAATAGGGGAGAACAATCCAAATTGGCACAACCCCTTAAATGTTAAATAGCTCATCGGTAACATTCCTCAAAGCCATTTAATTCCTCACGTCAATATGTTACTCTCAGAAATAAGCAGATTCAGTGCGTTCTGAAGACAACCTATTAATTATTTCTGAATACATTAAAAATTAAACAACACTAATTTAAAACAGTGCTAAACAGATGTTTGCCTATGATTTTAATTACCGGAGCATCCAATCAAATAATTGTTACGCTGTTATTTGTGAGAATTGCAAAGTAGATTAAAGTCTAAGACACAACATGAAAAATTCAATATGTTGATTGTTTTAAAAGTTAGTTTTCCAGGTCCACCAAACAAATGCTTAAATAATTCATGCTTCATTTGTAATAACTGCGCTTAGTTATTGGATTTCCGCCAGCGATCAAATGATTCCATATATTTGTACTTTGTCTCTGAAAGGTTTTTCCTATACATATTAGAAATGTGCCACTCCAGAATCCAAGAGGCCTTATATGAAAGTAACAGGATAAACAATAAACAATGAATAATAATTCATAAATTACACTTACACATTTATTGGAGGATTAAGTTTCAGTTAGACAATTTACAGTTAGACTAGACAGTCCCAAGCCCCTTGAATACGGCCAGGAGGTCACCCAATACATACCTGGGTGTAGCATATGGCTACGTGCAGGAGGGAGGGTAGGTGAGCGCTCCTCACCCACCCCCTCTCTATAGGAAGCTGGCATGGCCGCATGGCTCTGAAACGGTATGGTGGGCAACAGCCATTCAAATGGATGACCCACTGAAATGAATATGGCCGTGTGCTACCCTTGTTAAAATAGTATAATAAGGGTAGCACACGGCCGTAAAAAAAATGATTGTGTCAAGGGGCCTCATGCTGCACCATATTCACCATAATGGGGCACATTTAGTAAGGGTCCGTGGACCGTGATTCTTTTGGGTTTCCCAAATATTTCCTTTTTGCGCCAAATTTCCCCGGGTTTTTGGCGCACGTGATAGGACTGTGGCACATCGGCGTGCATGCGACAGAAATCGGAAAACCCGACTGATTTGGACAAACGGAATTTAAAAACGAAATTGTGTCGCAAGATCATCACTCATATACACCGGGAAGAAGAAGGTGAACTCCGGCGTACCTCAGCGGGAAAGCAACATATGAAGGAAATTGGACGCACGACCATTAGGTCAATGTGTGAAGACAGGTTCCCTTTTAAGTCATCAAAAATTGTATTATTAATATTTAATTCATTATTAATGTATTATTTACATTAGGTTTTATATTTAACACATTTGAAAATTGTTGTATTTGTTATAATTTTTTATGACAGTATATTTATATTAAAAAAAATTTAAAGTCCTGTAGTTTTGCTGAGGCCACTAAGCCTAATAATGGCTGCTACATCCAATTTTGTACAATACACCCTGTCCCATTCCCTTTATGGATCTTTATTATGATTACAGTGATAGATAGCATCTTATATTCATTATTTAAGATCTTAGCTACATCTACTCTAGATCTTAGCTACATCTCTGCACTATGATCCCTGCCAAGGTTACAGTACTTGCCTAGGATGCCCATGTTCTATGTGAATGCTATAGAGCATATCTATGAATATTAAAAACCTCAGCACAAGCAATAAAGAAAAATCTACATACACATAACAAACAAAAATCCTCCAGATAAGACCTGACTGAGATCACAGCTATTGTCTCTATCATTTTTTCAGTAGAGGCTATAATAAGATCATGCCCATCTCTGTCCCCCTGCCCACCCCCTCCTGCCAAAAGTGGCACGTGGGGTTGGAAATCAAATCTGGCAAATAGAACAAAAATTGGACTTTTTATATGCCTTGTTCAACTGTCAGAAAAGCCGTGTTAGCTTCCCCCATTATAGGGGCGGAACTAGGAGAGGCTGGGCCTCTGAATGTGGCCCCCACTTCGCCAGGAACTCTTCTTATCCCAAGGGGGGTTGAGGGCATATCTCTGACCCAGTAACTGCAAATCACACAAGGGAAATAGACGGCTGAAAGCTATAGATGAGAGATTCCTGGTCCTGCCGTCCCCTCCCAGACATTTCTTATCTGAGTTCCTGTCTCAGATCTGTACTGTACAACATTGATGTACAACTTGCAGCATAATATTTATTTAATGGTGCACATCAGTTCGGATGCCAGGGTCTCCTGACACTGCAGGCCCCATAGCAGCCTCTATGGCTGCTACCGCTGCAGTTATGCCCCACTTTTAAAAGGGTTATCTGAGATTAACAAATAAATTAGTGACAGGCTAGGGCGGGCTTTTTAAAAATAATAAATGTGTACTCACCTCCTCTGATGCCGCAGATGTCCCTCGCCGCAATCCGTTTGTTTGTTTACAGACGCGCACAGGGAGCATCCGGCTGGCTGATGTGGCCGGCCACTCGAATTTGTCCCTATATCTCAGCATTGTAGGGCGCTGGGATATGGTGTCGGATGGGAGCTTCCGGCTGGCTGGAAGCTCCCTGTGCGAGGCTTCCGTGCCTCTGTGGGCCCTGATCAGACGGACCACGGTGTGGGACATCACCAGCACCGGAGGAGGTGAGCACACATTTATTATTTTTAAAAAGCCCCTCCCTGCCTGTCACTAATTTATTTATTATTCTCAGATAACCCCTTTAACAGACATCTGCATTCTACATTTGTAGTAGCCCCATGACTGTACTTCTTCCATGTATGTAAGATAACATACTGCTGTAATGTTATAGTTTTTTAAGCTCACTTTCTGTACCATTATTTATCGGATTTCTTGAAACCTGCACTTTAGCATAAAATACCTAAATACAAAAAGGAGCATAAACAGCTTAAAAACAGATAATGGTATACGTCAATACCACATTATATAACTAAGCTTTTTTCCTTGGCCCCATCATTAGCTTCCCACTTTTTTTAGCTATTGAGCTCCACTGTTCTGTTACAAAAGCTGCTGTTTTCCATAGCAAAGTTGGATAGCCTAAGTGTTTTCATGGCATCTGAACTTAGCCATTACGATGCCAACCTGACTCTCCCAGCATTTAAAATAGTGACTCACGTCAAGAGACTTGGCTTCTCAAAACTCCAGGAAAAACAGAAGAAAAAAAAAAAAGAACTGCACAACGCTCAATGGGAGATGACTACAGAGATGAAATATAGCGGCCATGTGTGTGCGATGTAATGGGAGACGGGATGTTTATAAGGGAAATCGAGCTCTTGTCATAGGGAGATAATAAAGATTCATTTTATACTGGATTTAGTTCCAAAAATACTTCAGTTTACTAAAAATTAGCCTGCTGGAGGGGAACTGAATTGTTACAACACAGTGTCCCATTGTGCGGCTGTGAATGGTTCACTGGCAGCCTCACTACACTTTAGGATATAAAACAGGCCCTTTTCTTAAAAGCTTTCAAAAAGTTGGTGGAGGAAACATGAGTCATTAGAAGTACAGATGCTTAGATGTAAATGAGAGGGCCGGGGATGGACTCTGTAAGAATGACAGAAATCATTTCCTTGCAGCAATTACTCAATAAATAGTCTCATAAATACCACATGATATTAGAGCCGGGGATGAAACCTCGCTATAAATCTGAAATGTCATGGAAATGTAAGAGATGAGGGGTATGGAAATTAAGAGAGATTGTAGATTCCATAATAAAACACTATGAAATGTTCTCATCAAAAAACTAAACTTCCTCAAAGTGAGGAATTGAGATAAAATGCCCCACTGCTCCAGTCCTCCCTGATAGTCTCCATTTACATGTGATAAGAAGCCAGAACTCCCATGTTACAGGTAAAACACTCAATGTTTAAAGGGAACCTATAGGAATGTCATTTTTAGTTGGTTCAAATGGCCTCTGTAAAATGAGTTTAAAACTACTTTGTCAGCATTCTGAATCATTTCAGTACTTTATTAAAGTATAAAACACATTACCTAGCTCCCTGCCAATAGCATCTAGTGAGTCAGAGGGAGGACAGCTCCAATGGCCCAAGTCCCTGCCTCCTCGATTCTGGTGATGTCTCCAGCTGATACAGGCAAGGGGGAGTGAGTAGGGGAGAGGCAGAGGGAGGGGGAATGAGTGATAAGAAGGGAAAGTAGACAGCTCGATATGCCAATACCCCCAATCACAAACATAGACAAAATGGAACTCATTGGGGGTAAATGATGTTTCCCCTGCTCCTTTGGTCAAGTCAGGTACCTCATAGTACATCCAGACAAAACTATAGTTACTGTATAGCTATAGGCTATATCTAGTGTGCCGGTTTGGATCAAGTAGCAATTCCTATATATGCTCTAGGAATGGCGACTTTATCAATAAGTATCCACCATTATCTTTTCACCACCAAACAAATCCCACAAGCCCTAGTCATCACAATTCATTGCTCCACACTTTCTCTGTTCGCTAGGAGTAACCTTTGACTCTGTTGTATGCCACCTTCTGGCATTCACTACAATATGCCGCCTCTACCTCTTATCTCTCATATCTGATCTGGATGAAATAGCATGTATTGTCAAAGGGAAGACCATTGACACCTTTCACCTGGAAGCTTATATTTTTTGGGCAACTAAAAATGTGCCCAAACAGAGTGGTAGCCCTATTGCATATGTATCTATTTGACTCCCTTAATTCTGTAATACTATTTACATGGTTGAAAACACATGCAACCCTGTTGTCACTTGCCTCATTGGCACAGTGTTTTAACACTCTAAGGCCCATTTCACACGGACAGAATTTTTCGGTTGTATGCTACCTTTACTGTACAGTTTCGTTACGGCTAACAAACACCTACATGCATTTCAATAGGCAATATATCCATCCATTTAAATGGACTGTACTGGGGAAAAAGATAGTTTGCCCGGGCTATGGCTGGGCAAGCATACGTAAATGTGAAAGCAGCATGAGGCTATTTATTAGCCTCTATAGTAGTGTGAGCATAGGCCATGTCACTGGTGCACAGCCATGGATGTGGCAGAGGGAAGGTAAGTAACATAAAGAAAACGTATGCTTAAAGGCCACGTGACAGCATATTTTGAGGACACTAAACCAGGCAACGTGTACTAACTTCAGCTTCGGATGAGAAACGTCCATTTACTGGGATCAACAGAGATGACTCTAATAGGATTTGTGGATTAAACCCATGTATTTAAAGGGATTTACCAGGCCCCCATATCACAAATCACCTGTCTATGAGACAGAGTTTGGTCTCTGTGGTGGTGACATTGACATTACAGCAAAGTCCTTTTGTATGAAGTCTTATTCACGTCTTCTTCTGACTTTATCATTAGATGTTTACTTGCTTGTTGTCAATAGGGTAATGCTTTATTCCTATAAACCTCATACACCGAATGTATAAAAATATTTCTGTGTTCCATCAGATGCTACAGAGTTCATTTCCTTTATAGCATACAGACCTTGTGCTATACAGAGCACCACGAAGCAGCAAAGTGACTTGGACAATAGGAGGTAATTTCATTAGTGCATGAAAGGCTTAAAGGTTTTGTCCGCTCTGGACAAATGCAGTTTATTAGATGGATCCTAGACGATAAGCTGATGACAAGATGCCCTGCTGTTGGATCCCCAGTGATCAGCTGTAATTTGTAGGGAACTTCATATCGGCTGGTCGATTCCCTTTCATACGGAGGAAGGAAGCATTTCACGATTCCTATTGATATGAATGGAGTGCATATACTTTTAGTAGTCACTTAGGCTCATGGAATAAGGATCCCGATCCTGCTTAGTCACTAACTATTAAAAATTTCCTTTAATAAGACATTTGAAAATTAACTAACTATAACATAAATCCACCTGTGTCATGATGTTCCTTGGAGGAGGACATGGAAGGGCTGGGAGGTAAGTACTTTTATTTTTGAGGAAGCACAATTCTATTGTGCCTGCACTGTAATATGCACTGGGGTGGGTTGGGGTGCTAATTTGCCCTAAATTCTTGATGGCTGTCCAGCAGAGAGAGCTTGCTATTTTCCAATATCATTCACATCAGAATTATAAGGTTCCACTTCAATCCCCTTCCATTTCACCATCTTCACCTATTTTATCCCACTGAATGCCGGTAAGTGCGGCTTTAATGAGGTATTCCCACTTATCTACAGTATATGACAGATACAGGTCCCTACTCATAAAAAAAAAAAAAAAAAAAACTCTTGGGGCCTCATTCTTAAGAAAGGTCTGAACCCCAGAGAGGAAACCTACATCTTCCAGACATTTAAGATGTGTATCTTGAGGATATGCTATAAATATCGCAAGTCAATCCACAAGTCACATAATGTCACAATAGTGTATAAGTCCTAATAACATTGTTATATACTGTAGCATTCACCCAACATAGACAATATAGAGTGGAGATGTTATAGAATTTAATATTACAAGGGACAGATTCAACAATAAAAAAAAGACTTTAAAGAGGACGTGTCACCCTAAAATGCACTAGGAGCTGCTTACTAAAGTAAGCTACCCCATTATTAGCAGTGTTAAACTGCTAGCTTTCTCAGATCCCTCCGATAAAGCTAGCAAACACTGCACTGCCATACCCTCAGAATGCCGGACTGAGCTTACAGAGTTTTATGTATTTTAGAAACTAACTACAGGTAGGTTTCCAAAACCGGTTCTTGGTCCATGGGAATGTGAGCAATAGATTAAAGAGGACCCGTCACCCTCCCACACCGTAGGCCGGCATCCACACTATATTGGAGGGTCCCTTTTTTTTAGGGTAACAAGTCTTCCTTTTCTGGGCTCCAATGAATTTTACAAATATTATAATTATCCCATGGAGAATTTTCCAATAAATATGAATTCTCAGCTCGTTTTCTTTAGAACATCAAGCAAAGTCTTCACATAAAATGTTATCCTCAATCTTTTATTGAACGTAGATATATTCTGAGATCGAATCCGCTCAAAGTTTTCCAAAGTTTGACCTTGTGTCCAACACCTGGAAATAGTATCAGACGTTATCTTATGACAGAAGACTTGCCTAATTGAAACCAGCTGTATAAATGTGAAGAATAATACTGACTTTATACAAACTATTACGGTGACCCAGAACACCGACCCTCTACATCCTTCTCTGATAATAGGCTGACAAGATACGGTCAGTACATGAGTCTTGAAATTCCTACAAATTGAAGTTTTGACACATACCATAGAAATCTTCTCTGCATATTGTCAGGAGAATAACTGGATGTAGTGTGAACAGCTGTAATGTTTGGTACTTGGTACTGAGGGGGTTAGTGATAGACAATAAGCTGTCAAGCCTCCTGTTGGGTGTGATATGTGTACTGCTGTTGTTACAGCTATTTCAAGTATCTAAAAAGAATCTCTGATATTTTTATGTTTCTGGGTAGACCACCAATGGACAACTGCAAATATCTTTCGTAATGATGATAGAGAGTGAAGATCTGAATTAGGTTCTGTCACAATAATAGAATTATATAGATATGATAGACCTTCATATTCAATGGCTAAAAGTCTCCTGCCCCCTATAAGTGCTCGCTAGACTTCGTCAAGTGTATTTACAATGGGTAGAGGGGAATAAGCCACAGTCAGACATCTTGGATGGTTGCTCATGGACGTGACCACCTTAAGTTAGTCCTAGCTAGGTTGAGGACCCATGACCGGCTGTAAAAACCAACAAAAATATTGGGTGACCATACATGGACACACATATAGGCCACATACTTTGTGTTTTGATATCATTGCAATAGCATTTCATAAAAAGATGCTCATCTCATGAAACATATCTAGACATATCTGTCCCAGGTTAGCAAAAGTATCATAAAAGTAGCATAAAGTTCTGCATGTCTTATATTTTTTTCACTCAATAACATCTCTCGGGGACTCCCAAAACACATAGGAAAGTCATCAGGCCCTGACAACATAGATGCTTGTTCTCTTCTGTGTATGGGCGTCTATTTACTTGATGTACTAGAAAATTCTGAATGTACACAAAAAACTACTGATTGGTGTCTCAAGGTCTGGGCACATATGGGTAAAGGGGAGACTTCTTATTTGGAGACAAGTGTGGGTCGTGATAGGTGCTCCAGTGGATATGTCATTAATATCTCTGTGGGAAATAGATCTGTAATGGGGCATTTTTATGGAGGGAGGGGCAGTGTGCTTGTGATATTTTCTGGGTTTGATTGGCTGTCTCTTCCAAGGTTATCCTAATGAAGAAACTTTTGTGGTGTCTGATACTTACTGCATCTCAAGTTTAGCACGAACCAGTGGAGTAACTTAAAGCTGATGGGCTCTGGTGCAAAGTCTGTGCCAGGCCCCCCAACTATAATGTATGGTTTATAGTACTAGTCTTCTCATATGGGAAAGTGACATCTTATGGGCCCCATAAGCTTCTTGGGCCCGGTTGCGAACCCAACCTCTGCACCCCCTCAAGTTATGCCCCTGGCACGAACTTAGTTTCTGCCCATGGGCTATCAGTTAATACATAGACTAATTCCCTGCAATGGGCTCACACACAAGGCCATGGTTTCCCAGTATGTGAGCCGACTGCCCCAGCCACAAAACCCAGAGCAGATCCTTCTACTGTCATCGGGGAGGGTAAAGACCTCCCTCGCCTATAACACGCGGTCTGTATTTTGCGCTAAGAGAATGCAGATGGTCACATGCAGATAAGCTAATACATACATTTCAGCGATCTAGAAAGAACCAATATTACAAATCTGAGATACATATTCATACATATTGTTCAATTTCCTGTATCATGAAAAACACACGGTTAATTTAAGACATTGCAGGGTAGTTTTACATGACAAATCATGATTATTGTGATTAACGTAAATTATTTTTAAGAGCAGTTTATCACTTCCAGGTCTTTGGGAGGTTTGTCAGTGTTTACTGAATTTCTCCTGCTTTGTCAGCTCTGGGAATATAACATTTCTGGATAATGATCCCTCACTTTCAGTACATGATGGCATTCATATTAAGTTACTGTTGCCAGGCAACAGCATCAACTCTTCAATATCCCAGGGAGTTGGCACGGCACTCGGTAGGATGCTTTCAGTGCTGTTATGTTGCGGGTGTTTGCTGATAGCAGAGCTGTGACTTTAAAGGATCAAGGCAGTAAGATGCAAGGAATGCATCGGGTAATCCTTCCTTATGACAAGACGTTGGTGCAAAATGAAATCTGTCACCTCCTCAGCAACATAAAAAATATCATAAATGTGCCTGTCCCGAATCAGCAAGTCAAGTTTTCTTAATCTATCCATGTACTAGGGATTAGTAAGGACGAGTTTGTAATGTAGGTGGTTGATTACTATTGTTGGGGTCTATTCACACTGCTTCTGTAGCTTATGTCTGCATGGCACACAATCTGTGGCTCCGTAGTCGCCCGTTATGTCATCAGAGGCCAAAAGATTGAGCTCTTGTCCTCCATTCGGCAGTTTTTGGGGTGTTAATGATTTTTATTAAATGTTAGAACAGGGCTATTTTATACAGAGTCAACCAGGAAAAAATATGTATCATCATGAAGTATATTTTTACTTTTGACAGAAGGCTGAACACAGGTGTGAACTTAACCTAAGTGGTATACATTGGGGCACATTTACTTACCCGGTCCCTGCGCGATCCCCAATCAGGACTGTCTGATGAGGATGAACTCAGCCCAATTTCCTGCATGTGTTGCTATCCCGATCAGGTCTGCCGGAGTTCACCTTCTTCTTCCTGGTGAATGTAAATGTTAAATCCCACAAGTAGTCCGAATCCATCGGATTGTCCGAGGGCCCCCCCCCCCATTTGTGAAGCGACACAAAACGATTGTGTGCGACACAATCCGCGGTGCGATCCACGAAAAGTCGGGAAAAACAACGAAAATGCGGCCACGGGACCCTTAGTAAAGTCTCTCCCCAACAGACTGTAGCTTACAGGGTTGTCCAAATTGAAAAATCCCAAAGTCTATTTACTAACACTGTTATGAAAATGGGTATCACATACTTGCACAACACTACTTAACTAAATGTGTACCATATGCGCAAAACATATTTAGGCTTTCAGAATAAAGAAGGGAGGTGGCTATAAATCCTTAAAAACATCTCAAGTCTTGGTGCACAGCCGGGAATTGCAATTATTTTTTCCAATACGCCACCTCCAAGACATATGGTTTGGGAGAGGCGTGTAGTGGGCCGTGTATGGTAGTGGAGTGGGTTGGCATCGGGCAGGATACCCTTTGCCTGCACCCATGCACTAGGTGTAATCTACGCCCATTTTTGGCACTGGCCATAGCACAGTTCTACATCAAGCAAGACCTGGCGTTGAATTTCTTGTCCACAAGGCTGGGTCCCTATTATACATAATGGAAATTTACCACCTGATTTAACCTTATAAAAGCAGCACCAGTGATTATTATATTTTCTGGCTGATTCCTTTAGAAAAAAACTTTTATCTGCAAATTAGGCTCTCCGGGATCCCGGAGTGTTACCAGAACCCCTGAAGGAACCGGAATCGCAACCCATCTAACCCACCTGCTGCCTCCAGACCCCTGCCCCCCTGATGACATCAGCCAGCTCTTGATGCAGACATTATGAGGGGGGACGGAGAAGAGAAGGCAGTACTTGCTCTCGTGTAATCCTATTATTATGTGAATGTTGTATGAAAGTTTTCTATAAAAATGCATTCGCTGAAAAAAACTGTTTTATTACTGTATACACTTCAGGTAGAAAGAAGGAATAAAGATTTAACCCCATCCTGGGTTATGCCATCACTTTATAATGCGTAAGGGGCCAACCTCGGAGCCATCGCCGATCTGCTGTCGCCATAGTCGTGCATTGCTTTACCCTCACTGTTTAGATAGAGATACAACACTTGGCCCCTCCATTCTCCTGATCAGCGACGGTCCCCGAGGTGGGTTTGCCACTAATCTAATGGAACATTCTAACAATACAAATTTCCGACTAAATTAAATCTTTACACACTAATAGTCAGAATCTAAGAAAATATGATATTCACTAAGAAAGACACATAATAATTGTTTTCATGAAAGGTGTTCCATTTGCATTTCTCCAAAACCCAATGTAACAGCGATGTAATCAATTACGGTTAATCTCTGTAAAAGCTTCCTAGCCATTACAGCACGCGGGTAATGATTGCATTTAATTTCGAAGTTTATCACCTGCTGTCTTCTAACGGGAAGATGCTAATATATCATAGGAGAAAATCTGCCCCGCTCTTCCCTAGCACATATGGTTTCATCTATTTCATTTTATATTATGGCTTAAATATCTCCCACGAGATCAGAACAATACTTACACCTAAAGTCGTTTTCTCCCGGTATAACAGTAGATATCTTCGAGACGTCTCCTATAGCATTAGAAGGAGCATGCATGCTGAGTAATGATATGTTGCACTTACTAATCATTCCTTATGGCTGCTTATCGGATTATTTTAGGGGCTCATCAACTTTAATTATACAAATTACATTAAAACAGCAAATATAAAATAGCACTTCAATGACCAGGGAGCTCAATCTCTTATAATAATGTCCTAAGATCTAATAGAAAATATATGCCTTTACCTATATACATCTTAAATACCTCTATATATGTATATGACAGCATGATGGCTTCCATTAATAGATCCGCAATACTCAATACAATTTCTGGACAGCTTTGTATCCACAGGAAGTATACAATGCAGCTTCCTGTATAATGACAGCAAGCAGAGGTCTAGAAATAAAGTGAGGAATTGATAAAGAAAGAATATTTTACAATTGTATAATGTTTCAATATACAGGCGGTCCCCTACTTAAGCACACCCCACTTACAGGTAACCCATAGTTACAGACAGACCCCTCAGACCTCTGGTGAAGCTTTCTGAATGCTTTACTATAGTCCCAGATTGCAATAATCAGCTGTAAGGTGTCTGTAATGAAGCTTTATTGATAATCCTTGGTCCCATTACAGCAAAAAATGTTTAAACTCCGATTGTCACAGGGGCCAAAATTTTTTTTTGTCTAGATCTACAATTATAAAATATACAGTTTCAACTTACATACAAATTCAACTTAAGAACAAACCTCCGGACCCTATCTTGTACGTAACCCAGGGACTGCCTGTACAAAAATAACATTTTCTTGCAGTAACAATAACCCCTTTAAGGCTCTTGGCCTTAGCTAAGACTTTCACAACCTCTTTGGGCTCCAGGAGGGATAACATTACTGTATGTCAAGGGATTTTTCATTGGATGCTTTCGGAATTACTGGCAGTGACCTTGCTTGTTTGATCGGTCATGTATCCATGAATTGGTCCAAGTGGATTTTTATGAACAGTGTGTCATGCAAGGAAGCTCAATGTACAGTATATAATGAACTCTATTTCATATATATATATATATATATATATATATATATATTTATAAGTTTTCTTTTGGCTCATAGATTGTAAGCTCTTGTAAGCAGGGCTCATTCCTATTGACTGATATTGCTCTGTAATGGCTTATTGTATTTGTATATGTCCCCCCATGATCTGTAAAGTGCTGTGAAATATGATGGTACTATAGAAATAAAGATTATGTATATAGTATATATGCTCCACTGGCTCAGGGACTAGAAATCCAGAACTGCTTAACATTTCAAGGACAAGAGCAGTAGTATATTTCCCGTCTTATTGTCTGGCACATAAACCATCGCACAATGCCTGTGGGTTTGGACAGCAGGGATGCCACACGGTGTTAAAAGGAGAACTGTAAGTCGCAGGAACTGTAAGAAATTCTCATGCCCTGTTCATCAGCTGGTAATCGTGCGGGATATACTGTATAGCCTCTTATTTTTGCCATCTGTCTGCTGAAATAATGGCAATTAAAATGGCTGTGTAAATCTGTTGCTGTATATCATTCAAAGCATTTTAAGCAGTCCTTCCAACTTGTAGACTTGTGCTTTCTCAGGTTTTATATAGTATATTAAAGGAAATCTACCATTTGTATTTATGCATTGTGACACAAACATATCATGAGAATGCTGTAGTTACACTGATACAGAAACATATCTTGTTTAATTCTTGATACAAGTGGTTTTGTTTAAAAAAAACAGTTATAAAATTCAGGAACTTGGAAAATCTGGGAGCAGACTGGCTGCCATACATAAACACATTACACGGAGCTTCCTGAACTGTCCAGACAGGACTAATCAACCTGAGCTGGATGACTCATACACAGTATCTGGGGGATGGTGCAGCGATTCATTACTTCTGCCTGTCAGGGACAACACAGTGAATACAGCGGTCTCTGAAGCAGTGCATAATTAGGGTAAGAGAAGAAGCGCAGGAGCGACAGAGTCTAATTATTGTAATTTTATAATTGTTTTTTCAGCAAAACCACTCAACACAGTGATTAAACAAGATATGTTTCTGCATCAGTGCAGCTACAGCATTCTCAAGGTATGTTTGGTTCATAATGCATAAAAGCAAATGGTAGATTTCCTTTAAGGAAGTTTTGTATATGATATAGCTACATTTAGGCCCCTTCCACACTAGCGTTGCATTTCACGTCAGGGTGCAATGCGTGAAAAACTGACGTTTTTGGCTGCGTTTTTGTTCCTTTTTTCCTTGGAGTCATTAGCGTTTTTGCGTTTTTCTCGCGCGTGTTGTTCGCGTTTTTTTGTGTTTTCGGTGTGTTTTTCACGCGCGTTTTTTAAGTCAATGGGACTTTTTCAAAGGGACCATGGTTTGGGAATAAAATGTTTTATTTAATTGAAAAAGAATGTCTTCTGATAAGTTAGCAGTTGTATGCAAACATCTACAATCGTTTCTTCACTGTTCCGCGCGAGTATATTATCTCCCGACAAGTTAGCAGATGTGAAGAACAGTGAAGAACAGAATAAAAACAGTGAACACAGGATCATTTAAGTGAAAAACACAGTGAAGAACACAGTGAAGAATAGATTACAGATGTTCGGCACATCTGCTTACTTGTCGGGAGATACGCGCGGAACGGTGCGAACAAAATAGTATGTGAAGAACAATATATATGTGTGAAGAAGACATTGCAGATATTTCCATACAATTACTGTATTTCAGGGCTTCTACACCACTGACATGGCACAGAGGCCCTGATGAATATCCCCTATGTCTCTGTTTCTGTTGGTAGGTGAGGTTTCAGCTCCTGTGACACAATGGGGGACATGTATCTTTATTTATGCTAGTTTATTTGTCTAATTTTTGCAACTTTTGTCCTTTTTGCGACTTTTCACAGTGACTTTCGCTGTTGTTTTCCAAGTACACCTTTGTCTGCACCTTATGCCAGTGCTTAAAATGCAGGACACAGCCTTAAAATCCAACAGTAGTTTCCACTCCTGTATATAACCCCCTCACGTGGCTTGTGTCCATGTGGATTTGAGACATTTGCAACAAAAAGTCTAAAAAAAAGCAAGAAGTTTCCCCTGGCAGGACAGGAAAAACTAAACATGTATCAAGAAAAAAGACATTATCATACATTAGGCACAAAAAAAACTTCCAAAAGTCTCAATTATACACTAAAAAAATTAAAAAATTAAGATACAAATCCCAATGTTGCGCTGACCCCTACATAGAGAATCTTTGTAATCTTATTTTTCATTAAGCTTCTGTTTATCTTGCTAGCAAGTCAGAATTCAGCAAAGATTTCTGAAAGAATCATTAGATTAGAGAGGATGATAAGAGCCAAGGTAAGTGGAGAAAGAGGCACTTTACTTTGTTAAGATACATGACAATGTTACTTATACAGGCGGTCCCCTACTTAAGAAGATTCGACTTACATACGACCCCTAGTTACAAACGGACCTCTGGATATTGGTAATTTATTGCACTTTAGTCCTAGGCTACAATAAACAGCTATAACAGTTATCACAGGTGTCTGCAATGAAGCTTTAGTGTTAATATCGATTCTTATGACAACCCAACATTTTTAAAATCCAATTGTCACAGAGACCAAAAAAGTTCTGTCTGGGATTACAATGATAAAATATACAGTTTCGACAAATTCAACTTAAGAACAAACCTACAGACCCTATCTTGTATGTAACCCGGGGACTGCCTGTATTCACTTTTTTATTGACTTTCATTTTCTGTAACTACTTACTGTAGATAGATCACAGAAAAGAACATTAATTGCTCAATCAGTATGTATCAATTACGTCTGTTTGGGTCCATGTATTGTACATTGTACACCAGATTCTGTTCAAGCTGTCTCTTTATCATACATATCTCTGAATGATACACTTCTATCCACTTTGAATCTGAATAATCAGTTATTCTATTATGTCTTAACCTCGGAGGAGCTGCCAATATAGAATTCCAGGATGTCTCCCGATCCTTTTATTTATTTTTCTACAGATGGATAATGTGATTGTTCTTCGGAATGGTGGCTTGCAAAAATCAATTACGTTAGATGTCTGTATTGTTTTTATTGTTTTGATGTTGCCAGAGAATATTGGACTAGCTGAATCCAGTAGCCAGCATGCTGCTAATGTTCTGACTATGTTGCAATAGTAATTTTTACATTTTATAATTCACTTGTTTCTATGGAGCTTTTCTTATCTCAGTACCCAGCACTGTCTAGGGAATGGCCGTGGATTGCTTCTAAACAATAAAATATTACAGCAGGAAAGCTCTGGCTATTAAATTTAGTTTCAACATAATTTATAAGATTTTTTTTTTTTTTAATTCAAAGTGTTTAAAAAATAACACAATTTTTACCCAGCTTAAGTCTGCAGGAAAAACATTGTTTTTGAATTTGCGACAACATTATAAGATACATTATTACATTTTAAAATTGCAGAATGTTTCGTAAATTTATTTAATTCATTCATTATTTTTTAAATGACTTATAGAGGTGTTCTACTTAACCTTTTGTTGTCATGGTTTGATATGGAGCTGATTGTGCACCTTTTTCAGGGCTAAAACAGCTTGCATGGGTATTTAAGAAGTGTATGCGATGGGATTATGGCACACTCAACCCTTTTTGTGCACCACAATTTGTGGGCGCGACACAAATTACTGGGCGTGCCGTCGGACAGTCCGACTAATTCATACTGAGCGCGGGATTTTACTTTTAAATTGTGTCACAAGCCCTGGCCCTAAGATGCACCACTAAAAAGATGGTGAACTCTGTTGGAGCGGGGAAGCGACACCTGCAGGATATCGGGCACACAAACTTAGTGAATTGCCGCACACAGCATTATCGAAGAACATAAGTAAATAAGTAAAATAAGTAAATGTGCCTCTTTGTGTTGAACTGGTTTTATGAGACATTGCCCCTCTGGCCCTTTTTACTAAGTCATCTGATGGTACAGATTGGTGGTCCCATTATTTCCTTTGGCTAGACATTATAAATGTGCCAGCTCTTGAATTTGGTTAAGGAGAAAAGTTCCTTGTGAAATCAATTCTAAATAATACTGGGAGATGTTAACAAAACCCTAAACAGGTTACAATAACACAATCATATATTTCAAATATGTAGGGTATAGGATATTAGTTTGTGATAAAAAAGTACAGGGTTACGTACAAGACAGGGTTTTAGGTTTGTACTTAAGTTGAATTTGTAAGCAAGTTGGAACTGGTATATTTTATAACTAACTCCAGAAAAAAACATTACTTTTTTGCTGTACTAATTAGATGTTTAAAATTCTGTGCTGTCATGGGAACAAGGATTATCAATAAAGTTTCATCACAGACACAGCTGATCGTTGCAGCCTAAGACTAAAGTAAAGCATCCAGAGAACTAGACGTCACAGTACGCAGAGAAGTCTGTCTGTAACAAGGGGTCATCTGTAAGTTTGGTGTTCTAAAGTCAGGGACCGCCTTTATTGTTCTCAAAAGTTGGTTATCTCATGGCACATGCTTCTGGACATGTCTAGCCAAAAGCAAAGTAAAAGACAAAGCCAAGGGACAAACAACATATCTTTTACCTCATCAGCCAGACATTCCCGTCCACAAAATGGCTGCAGATGGAGGGTCATGTGATCTCTAACTGGCAGTTGCTCATGGGCAATGTGGCCACTTTATGGACAGAAATGTTTGGCTGATGATGTAAAAAACCAGGAGACTTCCCTTTTATTATCTGGAATGCAGAGCAGAACTAATAATAAATGTATATTGGTAAATTACCTAATACCCTGCCCCCCACGCTTACACACACATTACACAAAACATGAGGTAAAGTGGCCAACCATTTTAATGGTGGATGGATCTAAACCCCCTCTACCATTTTCTACCCCCTTGGAGATTATTCCCTCTAACCCGATGTAGGATCCATTGTAGTTTAACACTCCATCAAAATCTCTTTTGATTTGTGGCTTCTATTATCTGCTTTTATTACTTTAGCAAAATGCTAATAAAGTTGTATTTTATTCTTTATTTGTGTGGATTTGCTTTATTGTAAGGGGTTCTAGTATTTATTTTTCAACCGTTTTTTTCATTTGGTGTGTTGTATAAGGGGTGAGTGCCGTACGGTGTCAGGATTACCACTTGCCAAACATTACATACTTGGGGTTTATAGATTAGGTACAAACCTACCATTTTTCAGGCACCAAATTTCTCATTCGCTTTAGGCTCAACTTTCAAACTGCTTCTAATCTAACAAATCCAAAGAGAGGCATAGAGTCTCCGTACTGCTCAAACTAGGTGTTGACCTGCACGGGTGTCCTTTTCTTTTTTAGGAGGGTGGAAACTTAGAGGCACTACACCGATTCTGTAAGGTTCCGTTAATGGTGTTGCTCAGCCCGAACACAAATAGTCCATGGTAAGCATACACAAAGAAGAGGGCGGCACTCAACAGGCATGTGGAACTGCTTCTTTATTCAGAAAACAGTGTGATACAGGGAAAACACTGGAGCCAGACGTCGACGGGCCGTTTTGCGCTTACTAGCGCATCTGCAAGCCGTTGACGTCATCTGCCCGCAACACACTGGATTTATGCGTATTCTAATCTAATACTGACATTCATCCCCGGGCTTTGCAAGGGAGGATGGGTAAAGGAAAATTTTAAAAACACTGTGTTTTGGAGAACTATTGGTTCAGTCCAAATAAATCAGGACCTGAAGCAAATTTTTTTAAAAAATTGACAACGCTTCTACAAATTTGTAGCATTCACTCATCTCTAGTGGCCATGGTGTACAATAATTTATTATAATAAATGAATTACTAAGTTTTTTCTGCAGTCTACAACCCATGTTGTCCTTGGACAGGCCATTAGTTAGCAGCTAACTAGTTGTCCATATTTCCTATGCTGGAACTACTGATAAATGAAAACACAGTGCAATCAGCAGATCATCCTTTTCCTTCTAATGACAACAATTGTTTCGATTTTCTTGAAACATGATAGAATAAAGCAGCAAGTAAGCTGATTTGCACATTCTTGTAACATCATGGAAAAAAGGTTGAATTAATGCAAAAAGTTCTATAAATACATTTTATTTCTTATTTAATTATATTTTTTTCCGTTTCCCAAGGGAACTGAGAAATGGCAATGTGCTATAAGATAATTTACTTAATAATATATGACTAAGTTATTATCTTTTGTTTTATATACATATATATTATATACCACTCAGTAAACTTGTTTTACTCCCCACTCCCTATAGTGTTTTCACCCCCATAATCGTCCCGTTAAAATGTCAATTTCACCATGTCTCAGCTAATTATTGTGTGAAATATGCTGGAGTGTTGATAATAGCTGGAGCTTTTTTTTAATACCCTACATCTGAACACCCTCCAGCTCTGACACACAGGAATTCACAAGATATACTGGAAGAAGAGCTGCAAAGAAAAGATTTCTGGAAAGGCCAAATAAGCCTTGGCTTTGAGCAATGGAACATCAACATCATGAAGCCCTTTTATTATTTAGTTTTTTTTTAATTTTTACTCTAAGTGGCATAAAGTGAATCACTTTCAATTGAATTTGGGGAAAAAAGAAAGCCGGCTTTCACTAACTGTTCATTAAAGGGGTGGTCTCATGCTCAATCGACTGCAAGGACCAGCCACTGATCCAAAGATCAAGTTCCCTGCCTTAAATTCATGAGTGGCAGGTCAAGCATGTGTCTTACTGCTCCAGTTATTATCTATTTGAGAGATAGGGGTGACTTAGCACAGCTAGGACCCCCACAAATAAGAATGTTATCTCTTGAATAGCAAGTAAATATTAGCCAACCCCTTGAGGGGTTGGTAAAAATCGGTGGCGGTCACTGCTTCTATTTACATAACATTCAAAGCTTACATTTGGTGAATATGCTGGAGCACACCTCCGTACACTCTAATTTAGTTGCCGTACACTTTCTTTTGACATACGTAGGATACCTAGGTTTTTCGTTTTGTTTATATTTTTTGAAGACATGTCTGTGTGGCAATTCTATTGTATGGTGTAACCCAACTACGGCTAAAATACCCAATTAACTTTTTATCATATGTGGCAGCTGTTTGACCTGATTTCCATGGTGCTGATGACAGAGCTGAATGTGCTGGATCCAATCATTATGAACCCGTGAGAATCTACGGAAAATCCCAGTGCCAAATACATTTGAACCAGAGATTACGGCAATCGATTTCCAAGACAATTCTGATCTCTGATTTGCTACATGACCACTTTCCAATATGGCGGCTTTCAAGATGGCGACCATGTTCCAGAAATAACCCAAAAGAAAAGTGCCCTCATCCCATCACTTGCTGGAAATAAGGTTATTTATCCTTTTGTTTCTTAAATAAAAGGGTGTCCTGGGACTTTTGATGACCCCTTATTCATCCTTTGGTTTATTCTACTTACGTAATGGTGCTTGCATTACTATTTTTCCATTACTGGGTGGGTGCACCTCTCTGAATATTTTGAAATCTGGTTCTTCTTAGAGAGGGTAATTTTGGATTTATGATACTATTGTCAGCACTTCACCAATGTTGGATTGACCCTGGAAGCTATGAATGCCGATGAGTTGGCATTGCTGGCATTTTGGGAGGCTGTCTTGTCAGATACATTATGTTACATTTCACTGGTTAATCATTTTCTTTTATTCTTCACGTAGTTATCTGTGAATTGACAATAATAGAGTACTGTACTGCGCCGAGGTGAGAACTGTGTGTCAGGTAGTATATTTTTACTGACAGCAGAGACAAAATGCTGCACTGTCCTTCTGGCCGCTGCATATTTCACTATCCCTCTCTCATTATTTTTCTGGCAGGAGTCACAGTTTTTATATCCAGGGACTGCAGGAAAGCAGAGGAAAGCATTGACACAATGTACAGATCTTCTACTGTATACAGTATGTGAGGAGCGGGGTGACTGTCATGTGGAATAAATAAGGTAAACATAAGGTGCTGTATTTTCCATCTTTGTGAACCAGAAGATTGTTACTCCTCTCCTTGTAATACTCTGAGATACCGGAGGTGTAAGTGAATGTTTTGTTTACAAGGCTTGTGACTAAGACCTGCAACATGTAGTTCATACTAAAGCAATTTCTTCAAGGATCATAGCATCTACTATATCTACCACATTTTTTTTTTTAAATATACCAAGGGGGTACAGTGTGGTCAGTTGTAGTGTGAGGGTATATATGATATACTGTATGTAGGGGACACAGTGTGTTCAGTTGTAGTGTGAGGGGTATATATGATATACGCATGATCATAGTGTGGTCAGTTGTACATATATGATATATACAGGAGCACAGTGTGGATAGTTGTAGAGTGAGGGGTATATATAATATATCTAGGAGCATAGTGTAGTCAGTTGTAATGTGAGGGTATATATTATATATGTGGTGGCACAGTGTGGTCAGTTATTGTGTAAGGGGTATATATGATATATGCAGGAGCATAGTGTAGTCAGTTGTAATGTGAGGGTAAATATGATATATGTGGTGGCACAGTGTGGTCAGTTATAGTGAGGGTATTTATACTTTTTTTGGAGCACAGTATGTTCAGTTGTAGTGTGAGGGTATACATGATATATGTAGGGCACAGTGTGGTCAGTTGTGGTGTGAGGGGTATATATGAGATATTCAGGAGCATAGTGTGGTCAGTTGTCATGTGAGGGTATTTATGGTTTATGTGGTGGCACAGTGTGGTCAGTTGTAGTGTGAGGATATATAAGATATACGTGGGGCACACTGTGGTCAGTTGTGGTGTGAGGGGTATATATGATATATGCAGGAGCATAGTGTAGTCAGTTGTAATGTGAGGGTATATATGGTATATTTGGAGCACAGTGTGGTCAGTTGTAATGTGAAGGTATATATGATATATATGGGGCACAGTGTGGTCAGTTGTGGTGTGAGGGTATATATGAGATATTCAGGAGCATAGTGTGGTCAGTTGTAGTGTGAGGGTATATATGATATATGTGGTGGCACAGTGTGGTCAGTTGTGGTATGAGGAGTATATATGATATATGTGGGGGCACAGTGTGGTCAGTTGTGGTATGAGAAGTATATTTATGATATATGTGGGGGCACAGTGAGTATAAATGATACATGCAGGGGCCACAGTTTTGTGAGGAGTGTATTTTATTTAAGAGCACAGTGTTGTTATCCAGGGGACAATAATTTGTAAGTGACTGTGGTATTTTCTTGGGCACATTGTAGCGATTAGATATCTGGGGGAAAATTCAATAACTATAAGTCTTACTTACGACAAGGAACAAAATATAGGCCTGTAAGTTTCTAGATGCCACTTCCAAATGTGTCAAATCAGTAGTTTAGTGACGGACTGATCTTCTAGTGTGACACTGAAATGTATTTCATTTGATTCTTGATACTTAACTATAACGTGGGTGCTGGAGGAACAAAATTTGCTTGTAAGGGGTTCCCTTAATTTCTATTATATTTTACATGTAACTTTCTAATTTTTTTCCTAATCTTTTTTTTTCCTATGGGGTTAGTTTAATGCTGACTATAGGAATTTCTACAGAAAACTGCACTGGACAAACTAGATTTTCCCCTGCAGTGTTATTATACGGATTTCACACAGTGAAAAACCATTTTCATGTACTTCTGCCAGTTTCTGACTATTTATAAATGCTGTTTGTTTCTCTTTTCTTTTGGCTACCAGTGAAAATCTAAAAATAGTTGTTTTTTTTTTCATTGGAAACATTTTTCATTGAAAAACAATTTTTCTGAATGTTATAGAGCAGCACGGCACGTCCTAGAGAAGAAATGAAACACTACATTAGATTTATCAATCAATGAACCCTGTTAGCCCCTAGATTGAAAACCACTAGGGGAAAAGGATCTGTGCAGCATTCAGTATTTTTGTGAAAATTGATTATATGTAAGATACAATACTATAGTAGAAAGTGCTCTTCTGTATGGCTCCTGGAAAATATAGGAATTTCCTAGTTTAGAAGGTTTTGTTAGAAATAAAACTTACAGTTTACACTAGTTTGGCATATAATTTGTGTGTGCTTATAACTAAAATTACAAAAATGTTTTAAAAATAATAAAAAATGTGAAGAAAAACAATAGAAATGTATGTCAAAAAGATGAAATGGGATAATGTACATGCAATATAGTGGAAAGAGGCAGCATACAAGGTCGACCAAGGTGACGCAGCTTCACTCAAGTGATGATCATTATGTATTTTGTATAGTCTTTGATCATCACTTATATACTTAATAGCACTATCTGAACACCCTGTGAGGGCTGGGAAAGGGATTGCAAAAAAAAAAAAAAAAGTATAGTTCTGGCTCTGATGTGGTGCTGCTATTGGTTTTCAGCACTGGCACTTGTCTGGAAATGCAGGGAGGTCATGCAACCCACTAATGCTAATCCATGGTCTCCTCAGACCATGAGATGTAACACCCTATGATGTCATAAGTTACATCCTCGGGTCCGAGAAGGCAACCGATTGGCGGAAGCAGCTCCCAAAACCCACTTACTTTTCTAGACGGATGCAGGAACTAAAGTCCAGTTGCAGGGTAGCAGGTTAAGCACAATTTTTCCACCAAATTGGGTTAACCAGAATTTCTAAAATGTAACCTTGAAAGTCAAGCCCAAGGCACAGTCTTACTAATAATGTAGTAGAACTGTCAATTAAGTCAACTAGTACAATTCATACAGCATCTAAAGCTGTATTCCTTATTAATTTGGCCGTAAGACATGTGCTGACCTCCAAACTTTTTCCTGACAATAGATGCCAGGAATAAGAAAAACTGTCCACTAACAGAGGATTCAAAATGGCAACGCTAAGGCTGCAGTCACTTGCGAAACAATGAAATATCGAGAAGGGTCTATTGCAAAAATCTTGTCAGGTCAAGTAGGAGTCAAGTATTTAGAAGTTCCTACAGCTAAAGAAGCATAAATGTCCTCTGAAGATCAAGGCTACTTTCTACTGCTCCATCTGCTGAGTGTCTAGAGTGACACCATCAAGATAAACATAATGACAACCGTTTCAGCTTGTGGGGTGCAAAGAGGATACCCTCCACTCTTGCCACCTTGTGTGACACCTTGAGTGTGTTAGGGATTTTTATGCAGGGCCCCAACAGCCCCATACCACAAATACCTAAATAAAATCAATCACATCACTAAGAAAAATTTAATTTGGAAAATATACTTAACAGAGTCATCAATTTGACTCCACATTACTCTGCACATAATATTGATTACCTTTGATATTAAATCTTCAAGAAGGAGAAAAGCACTTAGTAGTAAATTAGGCAATGTTTAGACAGGCAAGAAGAACAAGTTCTATGTCATCTTCTGCCAGGCAGTAATGAATTTCTAAATCCAAGGGCTTGCTGTACAGAGGTAGTAGCACAGGAACAAGGAGAACAATTTTACGACTGAACTGACCAATGAATTACACAGTTGGACTCTTAAAATAAAAAAGTTGTAATAGGCATAAAATTCCATACATCATCTTCCTTTGTAACCTCAGATGACCATAACGAATACATATTTTTCTAGGGTCACCACCAAATTTGATAGAAATGATTGACAAGCCACTAAATTCTGCCACTAAAATCTTCCATTTTTCTAGAGCACCTCAATAAATTTATCTTCCAATACTTCCTATGTCCTCGTGTGGAGTGAAAAGCTTTTGGTTCCCTAACTTCTAAGGTTTTGTGGACCTTACTCACTTTCTATCCTGATGAGCAAAACTATTTGATGATTTGTAAATTTGGCAAAAATCTGCTAATTTTCTAGAATTGAATCAAATTGAATTTATTTCTGATTGCTTTTGATAAACCACTGTTGCCCCCGTTGTTCTGGAAATTGGAATATTACCCACTCTAGTCCTCCAAAACACATTAGTTGTTGTTTTTTTTTTGTTTTTTTGAATTTTTGTCCGTTTACTACTTTTTTTTTCACTAAGGTTAGGTTTATATTAGTGTAAGGGTTAGTATTAGGTGAGAAACATTGTTTATTTTTGTAATACAGTTTTTAGATTTGTAGATTCCTCCCTAACTTTTCCAAATTTGTGTGTCCACATTTGTCCACCCATTTGGGAATATAATTGTGTCAATTATAAGGTATTACTATTTGAGGGCTCCCATGCGTACTCTTATGGCCATAGACAAATCCAAACATTCCTATCTTTTTAACATCCTTGCAGCATTAGGGCTTAGTGCCTATCCAGTACTCTTGATTATTGTGAACTCTAGTTGTGCCGGAAGGAGAAACATTTGTATTTTTGGTAATACAGTTTTTAGGTTTGTAGATTCCTCCCTAATTCCAGAATTTGTGTGTCCACATTTGTCCCACCATTGTGGGAATATAATTGTGTCATATTTAAGGTATTTACTATTTGAGGTCAGCGGCTCTTTATGGCCATAGACAAATCCAATACATTCCTATCTTTTTAACATCATTGCAGCCATTAGGGCTTAGTTTGCTATCCAGTTACTCTTGATTATGTGAACCTAGTTGTGCCGGAAGGTTATATTTTGGGGTCGTACACCATACACTAAACATACTATAATATTTTCATTCTATAGATCACTACGATTACGGTGATACCTCATTATATAGTTTTTCATTATTTTTACAATTTTACTGGAGAAAAATAATACAGAGGAAATCTAATTTGTTTCTGCATCGCCCAATCTTTTCGGGAAACTTAACTTAATATTTTTTGGTTGACAGAGCTAGTTTAGGGCTATTTTTTACGTGTTGAGTGTTCTTTCATTGGTACCATTTGGGGTCAACATAACGTTTTTTGTCAACTTTTTAGAACATTTTGTAAAAGGGATTTTATGAAAATTGATATTTTTGGTGAGTTTTTCGGGTTTTTGTTTTTACGGCGTCACCGTAGGGTCCAATAAGTTCTGACTTATTGTACAGATTGGTACGGACGCGGTGATACCAAATATGTGGGGGGGGTTTGGTTGTGTTAGGTATTTTTACTTTATTAGTGTGTATCGGGAAGGTTGTGTTTAGGGGGGGACTTTAACTCTATGTAACTTAATTATTTTTATTAAAAATAGTGTTTATCAGTGTTTTTAACTTTTTTTCTTTACTTTTACACAGGTTAGCTTGAACAAGGGATCTGACACTGATACACATGCTCAAGCTATTCTTCACCTATTACAGTGTAAGACAGATGCTATTACAACTGTTATGTAAACACTGCGCATGCTAGCGCATGCTCAGTGTGTCACAGACCGGGTCCTGCCAGGAGGCACGGGACCCGGCACCCGAAGAAGATCGCGCAGCCCCGGGCAACCGGCCAGTCCCGGGGCTGCGACAGAGACAGCGGGACCCCCCGGTTAAACGCGCGCGCCGGGGGGTCCGAATCCTGACAGATTGCCCTAGCAAGCCGCGGGTCGCCGCTGTTAGGGTTAACACCGCGGATCGGAGAAAGACATCTCAGATCCGCGGTGTAGAGGAGGGTGTCGGCTATATATATAGCCGAGCACCGCAGCTTCTGGCCCCGGGCCCCCCCCCTGTGTCTTAGAGTCCGGGCCCCTAGAGGCATTACCAGTTGTTACTGCCCTATCGGCGGCCGCATGTAGGGGCCACAGTTTCTGTGAGGAGTGTATTTTATTTAAGAGCACAGTGTTGTTATCGCAGGGACAATAATGTAAGTGATGTGGTATTTTTCCTTGGCACATTGTAGCGATTAGATATTAGCATTGAGGTGAAAATGTCAATCACTAAGCAAACTCGACAAGCGACAATAATGGCTGTAAATTCGAGTTCCATCTAAATTGCTAGGATTTAGTGACGGAACTGACTCTTCTAGTGTAGACACTAGAAATGTATTTCATGTGATTCTCTTGATACTTAACTATAACGTGGGTGCTGGAGGAACACAAAATTGGCTTGTAAGGGGTTCCTCTTACATTTCTAATTATATTTTTCATGTAAAAGTTGTCTAAGGATTTTTTTCCTAATTTTTTTTTTATGTGGTAGTATTACAATGCTGACTATATGGCAATTTAAATGAAAAAACTGCACTTGGACAAACTAGATTTTCCATGACAGTGTATTATACGGATTAACACAGTGAAAACCATTTTAATGTACTTCTGCCCAGTTTCTTGACGATTTATAAATGTTTCTGTTTGTTTTCTCTTGTCTTTTGGCTAACCAAGTGAATCTATAAAAATAGTTGTTTCTTTTTTCATTGTAAACTTTTGTCATTGAAAAACATTGTTCGAATGTATAGAGCAAGCACGCACGTCCTAGAGAAGAAATGAACAACTACTTAGACTTTCATCAATCAATGAACACTGTTAGCCCCAGATTGAAACCACTAGGGAAAAGATCTGTGCAGCATTCAGTATTATGGTGAAATTAGATATATGTAAATAACAATACTATAGTAGAAAGTGCTCTTCTGTACTGTTCCCTGGAGAAAATATAGGCAATTTCCGAGTTAGAAGGTTTTTGTTTAGATACTAAAACTTACAGTTACCTATAGTTTGGCATATTAATTTGTGTGCTTATAACTAAAATTACAAACAGTTTAAAATAATTAAAATGTGAAGAACAACCATAGAATTATGTCAAACAGATGAAATGGGATAATGTACATGCATATAGGTGGAAAGAGGCATCATAGAAATGGTCGACCAAAGGGATGACAGACACATCTTCACTCAATGGATTGATCATATGTATTTGTATACTCATTGATATCACTGTATATACTCTTAATATGCAACTATACTGAACACCCTAGTGAGGAGCTGGTGAAAAGGGATTTGCAAAAAACAAAAAAAGTTTAGTTCTGGCTCTGATGTGTGTGCTGCTATTGTTTTTACAGCACTGCCTTGCTGGAAAGCAGGAGCTGTTCCAATGGCAATCCCACTAATGCAATCCATGGTCTCCTCAGACCATGAGATGTACACCCTTAATGTCCCTAGAGTTCTACCTCTCGGTCCGATGAAGGCAACCGATTTGCGAAGCAGCTCCCACAAAAACCCCACCTTACTTTTCTCAGACGGAATGCGGAATAAGAGTCCATTTGCAGGGTAGCAGGTAAGCCACAACTTTTTCCCACCAATGGTAACCAGAATTCTAACTGTACCTTGTAAAGTCAAGCCCAAGGCAGCGTCTTACTAATGAATAGTAGAACTGTCATTAAGTCAAACTAGTACAATTCATAACGCAACGAAACTATTCCTTATAATTTGGGGTAAGGACATGTGATGACCTCGCAAAGCTTTTCCTGACGAGTAGATGCCAGGAGATACGAACACTGTCCCATAACAGAGGATTAAAATGGCAACCTGCTAAGGCTGCAGTTAAGCCTCTAATAACCAAGTGGTATTGGGATTCTTACCACATTTTACTTTTACGTAATGTCAGGAACTTCAAGAAATTTTTGCAATATATGATGCCTATTCTATTGATAGATCACCAAAAATAATTTAAGTGGAGAAACTTTTTAACCAAATTTAAGTAGGTTAACCTAACTTATGGTAACTTTAACCAAAGTTATAGTAGTTATACAAGAAAAGATATTGATGCGTTCTCTCAAGGAATGGCCATCAACATCAAATTGGTGAGTAATGGCAGGATTACTGGTTCTACACATTGTAAAGAGCCCTAGGATCTACGAGCTTTATAGAATGTACAATATGTTCATCACTGCGAAAAAATGAAATATCGAGAAGGGTTTTATTGCGCAAAAATCCTTGTCAGGTCAAGTAGGAGTCAAGTATTTTAGAAAGTTACCTACAGCACTAAAGAAGCATAAATGTCCTCTGAAGAAAACAAGGCTACCTTTCTACGGCCTCCATCTGCTGATGTATAGAGGACACCATCACGAGAAACCTAATTGACAACAGTTTCAGCTTGTGGGGTGCAAAGAGATACCCTCCACTCTGCCACGTGTGTGACACCTTGAGTGTCAGCCCAAATGTTGGCAATTGCTGTTGCACCACACAAACAAATACCTAAATAAAAGCAATCACATCACTGAGAAAAATTTTAATTTGGAAATTATTAACAGAGTCATCAATTTGACTCCACATAATCTGCACATTAATATTGATTACCTTTGATATTAAATCTTCAAGAAGGGAGAGAAAAGCACACTTAGTAGTAAATTAGGCAATGTTTCGACAGGCAGAAGAACAAGTTCATGCATCTTTGCCAGGCAGTAATGAATTTCTAAACCCAAGGGCGCTGCTGTACAGAGGTAGTAGCACAGGAACAAGGAGAACAATTTTACGAATGAACTGACCAAGGACTTAAAAGTTGGACTCTTAAAATAAAAAAGTTTTAATAGGCAGAAAATTCCAAACATCATCTTCCTTTGTAACCTCAGATGACCATAACGATTACCGTATATTCCGGCGTATAAGACGACCCCCCCCTACTTTCTGTTAAAATATAGAGTTCAAGATATATTCGACGTATAAGAATACCCCTTCCAACGCATACAAAAACATGGTAAAAATTAAAATTATGCCCCCCTCAGAAGCCATTAATTAATGTCCGGACCCCCCACTAGCCTAATAAGGTCCTGCCCCCCCAGTAGCTATAATTAATGTCCTGCCCCCCAGTAGCTATAATTAAGTTTCCTTGCCCCCCCCAGTAGCTATAATTACTGCCCCATGCCTCCCCCAGTAGTATAAATTACTTGTCCCTGCCCCAAGTAGCCCTAATTAATGCCCCCAGTAGCTATAATTAGTCCTGCACCCCCTAGTAGCCAGAATAATTGTCACCCACCAGCACAAACAGGGCTCCTATAATTAAGCTAAATAACAAAACATAATTCTTACCTATCCAGCTACTCTCGTGCTGCCTCTCATAGGGGATCTGGGCAGGGGCGACGGCTGTGACGCGGTCTTGCAGGTCAGGGCCGGGTCATAGACCTCAGCAGACCCGGGGAGGCAGACGCGTCACTAGCCTGCGGTCAGCTAACCAGTGAGGGTTGTCGCAGACGCTGGGGGGTTGAAGTAGTGTGAGGTGGGTGGGACGGGGGCGGATCGGGGCCCGTTCTAATTTTTGGATTAATGACCAGGCTCGGGCCCTCCCTGATCCAGCGCACGGACAAGCTGCAGAACCGCCCATGACGCTATGTAACAGGAAGGCCCGCAGCTGTCACAATTCAAAACATCTGCCGCCTGTGCTGCGCCGGAGTTATCAGCGGAGTGCAGGGGTCAGGTGCGGGGCCTCTGACGTGAGCTTCGGTGTGGGAGTCGCGGGAAAGGGTGAGAAACATTACCAGGCGTATAAGACGACCCCAGACCAGACAGAAGATTTTTCAGTCTTCAAAAGTCGTCTTATACGCCGGAAAGATACGGGTAATATTTTTCTAGGGTCACCACCAAAGTGAAGAAATGATTGACAAGCCACTCTAAATTCTTCATTTTTCTAGGCACATCAATAAATTTATCTTTCCAATACTCCTATGTCTGTGTGGAGTGAAAAGCTTTGGGTTCCCCAAACTTATAAGGTTTTGTGGACCTTACTCACTTTCTATCCTGAGAGCACAGCTATTGATGATTTGATAAATTTGGCAAAAATCTTGCTAATTTTCTAGATTGAATCAAATTGGATTATCTTCTTATAGCTTTGATAAAACCACTGTTGCCCCGTTGTTCTGAAATTGGAAGAGTACCCACTATAGATCCTCCAAAAACACAGTAGTTGTTTTTTTTTTAAAATTTTTTTAAAAAGGTCCTTTTGAATTTTGTTCATTTACTAACTTGTTTTTTACTAAGGTTAGGTTTATATTAGTGTAAAGGAGTTAGTATAGTCTAACCCAAAACCAGGTAGGAACTTTGATAATTTTCAGAAACAATTAGGAGCAATCATCGGTTTTGGAATGATTCAATTCGGACCCGAAACAAAAACTTTTGAAAAAATTTGGTGATGGAAAGCTTCAGCTAATGGTTGTTGTATGAACTAGGTAAAATCCGATGTGGCAGCGGTGAAGCCCAAGAAGGATATTTATAACAGGCCAAGGAACCAACCTTACTGAGAGAGTTACTATGGTCAACTGTGAGAGTCTTGCTTCAAAAACATGCCGACACAATATAGGCGTAAACAGTACACCTATCTTATGAGCCCACGGACTATGTCAATAATAACGTGGTCTGTACTGATGTTTTGGTGTCGTATTGTTACCAAACAATATGGCACGCATGCAGCAAAAATTTGTTTTGTGTGGATTTCCTAATCACTTAATATAGACCCAAAAAAAAACAATCAATTAACCCAATAGAATGTAAAGGAAACAACCCTATTGGAATACTCCTGAACCAAGAATGATAATCCTAAAATCACAAACCTAAACAAATATATCATATCAATAATTTGCAACAAAAGTACCATAATCGTTAATTAATGCATAAATTTTTAAAGGACTTATATATTGAGAATTGAAGGATACCCATTTTTTTAAATATTTAAAAGTCCATGGCATGGTACAACAATTAAATATAAATGGACAATTAAATAGAGTACAATAGTGACAAGTGCCACAGTACACCGTTTCATCTATATGGAATACTACAAAATTATATTGCACAATGTTAATCCAGTACCTCAAACAAGTCCTTAGACTGTGTTATATATCCTGTGCTTCACAGCAAATAATGCTAGTACTCGAGCCTCAGCCGACCTGAGGATAATATTAACACAAAAAAACTGGAAAAACTGAAGGGACTCGAGTAAGGCGGGGCTGGAAATGAATTGGTCACCAGGCTCTCCCAAATATATAGCCTGCCCACCACCCTGTAGTATACAGCATGCCATCCCCCCCTGTAGTAATAATCGGTCCAGCCCCTGTAGTATATAAGCTGCCTGCCGCCTGAGTATATAGCCTGCCCAGCCACCTGAGTATATAACTTTCCAGCCCCCTGTAGGTATATAGCCTGCCAGCCCCGCTGTAGTTTAGTATATACACTGCAGCCCCACATGTAGTAAAAGCCTTCCAGCCCCTGAGATATAGCTCAGCCCCCTGTAGTACATAGCAAGCCCGTAAAAAAAATTAAACTCAGTACTCACCATACCGACGGCCGTGCTGGGCAGAATCTTCTTTACGTTCATGTGCAGAGGCTGTGTCAAGGAATGAAAAAGTCCTCACTAAATACCCCAACCATGGGCCATCAATGTATAAAGCATGTGCATGAGCCTTAATATAACACCAGATCTTAGGTCCTTTTGGTTTTGATACTTAATTTGCTTTTGTTAGGCCACACAAAATTGGCGTCAATACTGTGACATGGACACATCAGTGTATCTTAGCAAAAGTGGTCAATTTGTCCATTGTCCAGCCACCCCTAGTTTCTTAATGGAGTCGCCAAAAAAATTAGCCCATACTATGGCAAATTATGAAGAGGTTGTAGCAAGGTTAGAGACTGTGCGAGGTACAATAGACAGGTAGACCAGTCTTATTCGGCACAAAAGTCTCTAATGCTTGGTGATAAATCTTGGGTATTATAAGACTGTCTAGTTGAGTTTTGCTACTTTACACCAGAAAACTGTACAAAATTTATTCCGGTCAGCAGTAATTTGTATTTGCACTTTCTTTTTTGGCGCAAGACCACCACAGGCGGTCCCCTACTTAACAACACACGACACGACGTTACAATACAGGCCCTAGTTACCAACGGACTTCTGGGATGTTTATAATTCTACTGCCCCTGTAGCCTTTAGGCTACCAAGAAACAGACTATAATCGTCATCACAGGGTCTGTACTGCAGCTTTATTGTTAATCCCTGGTTCTTATGACAAATCCACATTTTAAAATCCAATTGTACAGAGACCAAAAAAAATTGGCTGGGGCTACAATTATGTAAACAATTACAGATACGACTTACCTACAAATTCAACATAAGCGCCAAACCTACAACATTATTCTTGTATATAACCCAGGGACTGCCGTATTGGTTTTGGCCCATATCGTTGTGGCTCATACATTCGGTCCCTATCAGGTATAAGCTTGATTATCGCTTGGGCGTAGGGACACTTCTGTCTCGTTATTGGTTTACTATTATCCAGCATTAGAGCCCCCTACCATGTGTTATTAAATTATTTTAAGTGGTGGTGTTCATGGAGTATTAAGATAAGAAAACATGTTGTCTTTTTGAATACAGTTTTAGAGTTTTGTATTCCTCCCTAATTCCAGAATTTGTGTGTTCCACATTTGTCCCCCATTGTGGGGAAATAATGTGTCATGATTAAGTATTCTATTTGAGTCAGGCGGACTCTTTAATGGCCATAGACAATCAAATAATTCCTATCTTTTTAACATCCTTGCAGCATTAGCTTAGTTGCTATCCAGTTACTCTTGATTATGTACCTAGTTGTGTGCCTGAATAGATGAAGATATGCTGCAAGCGTCATCTACTGATGCTACCTCTGACTGCACCACTGGGAGAGATGAAGCTTTGGGTTACTGTTATTACCTATCTTGAGGCTATATTCTAGATCACTAGTTCATATTTCATCTACAATATTAAGAGTCATTTATTTTTTTATCTGCGCAGATGAATCAGGATCACGTACCTCATTCCTGCACATGTATGTAGAAACAGTATAGGTATAGGATTAGTTCCTGCATCAATGGTCAAGCACTAGCAAGTGTAGAACAGGTAGGCAGCACTGTGAGAAACAAAGGGGATTCAATCCGTGTGGGTGCTGACTGCGTTGGTCTGACCCAAGACCCAGTGGCATAGAAGTAGAAGAGAAGGCAGCAGCACTCCGTTTTCCTAGTTCAGGATATGTTTATTCACATGTGGATACAAAGCTATGTTTCGGCTAGCTCAATGTAGCCATTTTCAAGCAGTGAAGTCAGGTGTTACATGGCGGGTTTAAATCCTCCGCAGGATGTGACGTCATCAGTGACGTTAACAAAGTGAAAATACATAGGTATATACAATAAATGTGCCAAAATCAATGCTCATCATACTTATGCAAACATTTAAAAGTACATTAGTGACATAGTCTGAAAAATAAGTGAGGAAACGCTCATTATGTACAGCCGGTGTCTCCGTTTTGTAAACATGCGGTCTGCGCATGTCTGCGGGTTGCGTGGCAACACCCAAACAGAACGTGTAAGTGAAGGCTGGGGGTCCCACATGTATTACACTCAGTTGTGCTGCCAAGAGAGGGCCATATTTACCAACCAGGCGAGGGATAGCTCTGGATGTGTCCGCTGCAGCTCCCTGATCGCTCGCATGCTGCAGCATGACACCATACACCGTCTGAGTCTCACCTCTCGCGATAATCACGCGTGAGTGATCAAGAGTGATCGGGGACCCATCCGCGCTGCATGTCATTGGAGGGCTGGCAAGTAGGCTGTCGGCACCAGGCACAAGAGGGACCAGTGTCATATATAGCTGCTGCCTTCTCTTCTACTTCAATGGTCAAGCACTAGATGCTTTGCTAAATGTCTTCAATGTTAGAAAGAGGTAAACCTCATGATATTCTGTTTTTGCTGAGTTATGGCTGCGAGGAGAGTAAGGGGTGGAGCGTAAATCAGCAATACAAGCAGTGTCGGACTGGCCCACCAGAGAATCAAAGGATCCTTTGGTAGGCTCAGCTTTAACCAAATACTGGATCAGAGGAATACAGCAAAAGACAGTCTGAAGGCTACAAGAGCCTATTTGAGTCCACTTACATTAGTTTTTGTCCTCCTATGATGGAGAGAGAGGGAGCAGTGATTACGGAGAGATAAGACTCCGCCCAGCATCTGATAACAACCATTGGCCATCATGCAAAGTTGTGCATGACCCTTAATATAACACCAGATCTTAGTCCTCTTTTGGTTTTCATACTTAGTTTGCTGATGTTAGGCCACACAAATTGGGTCAATACTGTTATCTTAGCAAAGTGGTCAATTGTCCCATTGTCCAACACCCCTACTTCTTATGGAGTCTGCAACAAAAATGTAGACACACTAAGGCAGATTTATAAAAAGTGTAGCAAGGTTAGACAGTGCAGAGTTAGACTAGATAGTCTTCTTCTGCACAAAATTCTTTACGCCAGAAAACTAGTACAAAATTATCCACGTTCAGCAGTATTTTTTATTGCATCTTCTTTTTGGCGCAAGACCACACCCCTTTTCATAGATCACGCCTCTTTTGCTGGACTAGTCATAGGTATGATAGAAAACAGTCCAAATCCCTTTATAAAAGTGTTGCAGACAGGTTTTTGCAAATTTCAACAAAATTGTGTTGTAGACAGATTAATAAATCTCCCTCTCTGTTTTTTTACAGTAAACTGGTTCTTATAGGTCACATGCTTTATTTTTTTCCTTTCCGGGGCGATCAGCTCCTTCTCCCACATACCTGGTGATATTTATATATTTTATATACTATTCTCATTTGAAGCTTAACCTGAATGCTATTAGATCTATATTCCGTTTCCACATATAGAATCCCATTGATGTGCATATACAGGCGGTCCCCTACTTAACCATACCCGACTTAAACACGAAACCTAGTTACAAATGGACTTCTGGATGTAGGTAATTTACTGTACTTTAGCCTTAGGCTACAATAAACAGTAATCCTTAGTCCAATAGTCACAGAGACCAAAAAAATTTTTGCCTGTGGTTACAATTATAAAATATACAGTTGCGACTTACATACAAATTCAACATAAGAACAGAATCTATCTTGTACGTAACCCTGGAACTGCCTTTATTGGGTTTTAGCCAATATATTGTGGCTCATACATTTGGGTACATATCAGGTATAAGCTTGATTAGCTATTGGGACTAGGACAATATGTATAGTTATTGGTTACTATTCATACAGGCATACACAGGCATATTTTAATATTGTCTGTGTCATGGAGTATTAATAAAGAAACATTTGTGCTTTTGTAATACAGTTTTTAGTTTTGATATTCCTCCCTCTTTCCAAGAATTTTGTGTTCCACATTTTGTCCATTCCCATTGAAGGAATATAATTGTGTCATTATTAAGCCTATTACTATTTGAGGTCCAGGCTCTTATGGCCAATAGACAAATCAATACATTCCTATCTTTTTAACCATCTGCAGCCTTAGGCTTAGTTGCTATCCAGTTACTCTTGTTATGTTACCTAGTTGTGCTTGAAGATATGCTGCAAGCGTCATCTACTGATGCTACCTCTGACTGCACCACTGGGAGAGATGAAGCTTTGGGTTACTGTTATTACCTATCCTAAGGCTATATTCTAGATCACTAGTTCATATTTAATCTACAATATTAAGAGTCATTTAATTTTTTATCTGCACAGATGAATCACGTATCTCATTCCTGCACATGTATGTAGAAACAGTTTTGGTTATAGGATTAGTTCCTGCATCGATGGTCAATCACGTGGATGCTTTGCTAGATGCCTTCAATTTAAGACACAGCTAAACCTCATGATGTTCTATTTTTGCTGAGTTATGGCTGCGAGGAGAGTAAGAGGTGGAGCGTAAATCAGCAATCAGGCAGTGTCGGACTGGCCCACCAGAGAATCAGAGGATCCTTTGGTAGGCTCCGCTTTAACCAAATACTGGTTCAGAGGAATACAGCAAAAGACAGTCTGGAGGCTACAAGAGTATTACAGAAAAAAAAGCAGAAGTACTTCCTTGTCCACTTACATTCGTTCTTGTCCTCCTATGATGTAGGGAGAGGGAGCAGTGATTACGGAGAGATAAGACTCCGCCCAGCATCTGGAAGTGAACACTACAAGTCACATAATTCCGAGGGGCACTGATATTCCTCATGTATGCACGATGGACTAGACTAGTTCTGCCAAATTTGTTTACAGAGCATTTTTTATTGTCCAATTTGTATGTTCTTAGCCAACCTTTGAGCCTGTTTCTATTCCTATTTGTGTTAAGAGGTGACATTTATCCATTTGAATAACTTGTTAGTATATTAAATAAAATGTAATAAAAATCTGAATAAAATCTTAGTAAAAACTTTTCAGATGAGTTTTTCTTCTAAAATCCACATGATATCAACATAAAACATAAAATAAAACAGATCCTCGAGCCATTTACTAGCTGAGTCAGCAAGAGACAGAGCCCTGTTGGTGATAAGAAGCTAAATTAATTTTATCCAATAATTTGGTGTCATGTCACATCTTGATCCTGAGAAGTTTTTTCCCTCTTCTGCACTCGTCATCCTTCCTACTCGCCTTGGATTCTCTTCAAACTTTAATGACAGTATTTCAGCTTCGCTGCCAGCTTCTTACTAAAATCTGTCTTCCTCCTGATTGCATTCAGTGCGAAATGTAAATGATTCTGGAATCCAATGACTGTAACATAATGTAACTGAACGTCGCGGTGCTCAGGATCTCTTAATATAATATCATATACACATAACAATTATATTAGGGTCCACAATTCTAATATAATACAAATACATGTAAAATTCCCATAACATCTGTTAATGATATCACATTCAGATTATACAGAGACGGATGGTGTTACAGCAGTAGAGATGAGCAAAATCATTCAAGTTGCAATTCACTTCAGCGTCGCTGAATTTTTCAGTTTTGGTTTGAACCAGCCCAAACAGATATTGCTCCAGTAGTGCCGGTAATTGGTATATAACACCCTCTATTCCTCTAAAACACAATTATTTTAATAAAAAGGTTTGATTCGTTAATTTTCTACAATTTTTTTTCTTTACGGTGAGCCCAGTTGCTCATGGATGTTTTTGGCCTGAGTAAACTGACCCATGTACTGATCTGATCCCATGGATCAAGCACAGTGCACTTGACAGGAGTCACTGCACTTGAAGTTGGTTAATTCAGCTGAATGTCAGTACACTTGTCAGAGTTTGGGTGGAAGGCATAGCATTAAGGTTAGAAATACAAAGAAGAAAAACCGCAAACCCAAAGCTCAAACTAACCCCGATGTATTAAACCAGTTTCCAGACTTCTGGTGTAATTTTAGCCAGAAAACGCTTTAAGGCTTTTGGACCTGTTTTCAACTTCTCCGACTACGGGGGAGTGGCCTGCAAAAGGGGGCGCGGTCTACGGGGTTAGGTGGAAAACAGCCCGTGCAATCTTTCTACTTTGCACCACATTGTGGCTCACATTTAAGAACAACTCTATGATGGCCGAAAGTAGAACACAACAGTTTTACAATATGCCAGTACAGTAATAAATGTGGCACAGCAAAAAACTAGTGTTGTCCGTCTTTGCATTGGCGGAGCCTGTGTTGTTACATCTCCCCTGTTGTGTTACAGGACATCGAATTGGATTTGATGTTTAGCTGCCAAATCTACAACTCATCTCTGTAAAGAGGGATTTGATGTTTAGCTGCCAAATCTACAACTCATCTCTGTAAAGAGGCACTGCTTATCTCTTCCCACAGAAGCAGCTTACAGGAAGTTCTTTCTGTATGAATCTTTAATTGCTTTTTAGGCTGAATTCACATGAAGGATTTTGACGCAGACAAATCTGCCTTCAATTCATGTTAAAGGGATTGTAATGCAGATTTTTTTCAGTTTGCACCAAAACAGCGACTTGACCTACTTTTAGGCAGAATTTGAAAAACAATTTCACTAAAATTAATTTTAAGTTTTTTTGCATTCATATTCCAAGGGCAGTCATGCAAGTAGCATATAACACGTGGCAGGGGCGTAACTAGGAGAGCTGAGCCCTACAGCAACCTTCTGAATTGGGTCCCCATCACCTTACACATGTTAAGCATTTTACAGATTGCACAGTATCGCAATACAGAGGATGGGACTCTTGCATCATAATGGTATGATGTAGAGATCCATGCAGAAAGCAACTCAAACGTGTCATCAGAAAGCAGGACTCCATATCTTCTATCACCATCATCCTCTGTACTATGTCAGTGAAACCCAGCTGCTGACTGACCACGGCTGGGAGAATTACTATACACCCATACTTACACATTCAGTACATTATACATCGATATGGTACATTATACACCCATGCCCACACAAACCGTAATTATACGTATATATTGGAACAAATCTGCAGCGGAAATGGATATGCTGCAAATTACAACCTTGGTTATGCCTTCATATGGGCAGCCAAGTGGCTCAGTGGTTAGCACTACAGCCTTGCAGCGCTGGGATGCTGAGTTCAAGTCCCATCCAGGTCAACAGAGTAGTTTGTAGGTTCTCTCTCCGTGTTTGCGTGGGTTTGCGTGGGTTTTCTCTGGCTCCTCCGGTTTCCTCCACACTCCAAAACCTACTGATGTTGATTAGATTGTTAGCCCCATTGGGGACAGGGACTGACCTGGCAAGGTCTGTGTGCCCTATATCAATAAACAAATTATTATTATTATTATTATTATTATCCAAGTGCAAAAGTCAACTTTTGCAATGCAAAGATGCACTCTGTTCCCTGTCTGCTGGTCACTCAAATACTCTGCATAAACTAAACAACACTTCAGCGCTAATGTCATATGTTACCATATACACTTATTTTACTTTAAAGTGGCAGTATTGATCATGTAAGCCGTCCGATAATATATTACCGCTGTACTGGATGCAATGTCCAAGTCTCATGAGAATTGTGAAGTTATGAGTATTATGAAAGTAAGTAGAGCATAAAGCAGAAGGCAGGTAGTTAGCAAATATCCCTGAATAATAGATCCTGTGCCGAGGATGGTGCTTACCGCTTTGCCAGCAATGACCCATTTGTCTTTACTGACAAGTGACTGATGGAGAAGATATAATTAAAGAGGACCTGTCACCTCTCCTGACAATAATGTATCTTTACAAGGTCACAATAACTGAACATCTTTTCTAGGAATCTACCATGTGCTCTGGCTCCCGATTCGTGACCACAGGACTTCTGATGGGAAAGGGTCACTTACTTCATCCATATAGAGATCTTCTCGGACATGGACGTTGCCATTTTCCAGGGATCTCCATTCCTGTGTTGTTTTGAGGAGGCCATTTATTGGATAAAGCAGGTTCATTAATCAATAAAACGTCATAAGCATGCAATGCAGTAGCTCCTGTTCAGTGCCAGCGACAAGCGCATGCACAGGGGCGTAATTTGGGGGTGCAGAGGGTTAATCCTAGGCCCAAGAAGCCTAGGGGGTGTACTTTTCCCGTATGAGATGACGAGTACATAAACCATAGATTATAATTGGGGGCCTGGCACACATTTGATCTGGGGCCATCAGCTTCAGTTATACCAGTGCGCTTGCGTATACAGTCACTTGCACTGAAGGGGCTACTGCACATGCGCAGAGCTTTGAAGGATCCGACGGTGTAAATACCCTTGTGCGCAAGGAGGCATACAATGGAGTGGAACACAGAGGCTACTGTGGTGTGGATTAGTCTTTGCTCCTACAGCCTGAGGGGCTACTCCATGTCCCAGTAGGTTCTGCTGAAATGTGCATATTAGTAAGATAAAAGTTTAGATCAGGTTAAATTATACAAAAGGATTATCTAAAGCTTAAAGGAAAGTAAACAAGGAGATCTGATGGTAATAGTGATCTAATTTATGTAAGAATAGCACTTTTTAGGGCTATCTTATTTCACAATATGCTTTAGAATAATCATGCATATATTCCTGATTAAAAATAATAAAAGATAGTGGAGTAAAGGATTAGCCCTAAAAAGGGCACTCCTTCATACATTAGATGCACCTACCACGGATCTACTTTAATAGGTAGATCCATGGTGGTAGGTTTCCTTTAAGTTAAGAGGTACCCTACCACCTCGATTGTAATTAATAGTTAGATTCTGTGGTAGGTTCCTTTAAATCTTGACTAACCCTTAAATCAGTTCTAAAGCTTTATAAAACTCAACTTTCAGAACAACAAATCATGGCAACTCAAAGCAATTAAAAGAATCCTGAACCTTGCAGCCTCCGCTGGATTACACTAGAGGGTTGGATCTCTTCAGACAACGCATAATGTTTGAAATTTTGCTTGCATAAGGAGAACAACCTGTTCCGTACTTTGTAAAAGTATCACCCATTTCCATATTTTTTCCGCGGGTGCGACAATGTGTTAAAAGTTGAACAATAAAACAGCATTTCAACAAAACAAGAAGAAGAAATGGAGCGACAACAGAGCTTACATCCTAAGCTTCAAAGCCAAAAGATAGTTCAGAAATTTCCGATTACTGTCACAGGGGATTTCAACCAAGTCACCACAGTGAATTTATTCACTCCTCTTACAATAAAGAAAACCGTTCTGTGAAATCACAATGTCAAAGGAAACAAACATCAACAAGATGTAGAAGCGACCTAATCCTAAATCACGGCCCACGGTGTCACTATCAGACACGCCATTCTTTGTAGCCCCCTACGAACTTGTCATTATGCTCTTACATCCCCGAGAACTCGACGGAAAACAACCCAGGAAATAAAAGGTTAATCCTTAAATACAATGTACGTAATTATTTAACATGTGTTACGCTAACTGAATTTTTTTGATCTCTTTTAGACTTTACTATAAATATTTGATGCCACTCCTCTTTCTAAGAAAGGATGAATTCATTTTGCAACGAGTTTCCAATTTCGAGTTGCTTAATTTTAATTTTTTAATTCTTCAACCCCATTACATTCGCTCTACCATCCTACAGAGCCATTCATATACATTTAAAGCCTTATGTATGTGAAGCTTTTCTGAAAGTATCTTAAAGTTGCTACACAATGAGCAATAATGAGCACCTTGGACATTGCCTATGCTATGAAACACCTTAAAGGGTTCCCACCAAACACAGTTAGGCCCTATCCACACGTATAGGCATAACTGCTGGTCATATAGGGGTTTTCAGAATGAATCCCCAAATCACGAAGAACGGAGGGTTCCGTCAGTCATCGGACCCCTGTCGCTCCTGGAGATGAACGCGCATGCCATGTACCGTTCGCTCCATACTCTCTTTTATGGAACGTTGAGATTGCCGAGCGCATGTTGTGTATAGGGCCTGACTTGTTTGGTGGGAAAATCCCTTTACACCATCAAAATCCAACCAATCCATGATAAGCCAGGGACAATTACTCAGAGAATCCAGAATCAACCCGACATTTTGTGAATCTTCGTATATGTGTTGTCCAAGGCCTCCTGCATTCTAGTAGTTGATTTTAAAATTATGCTTATGAACCTGAAGAGCTCCTGGGGGTGTTATCAGAGCCCCTTAAGCTGTTTAGCACTGAGGTGTGGCTATTCCAGCTGGTGCATTGTCTTCATCATTCTATATTGTCTGTGCCTATGCAGCAAGGACATCTTATATAGTTATTGTAATTGCGGACTATGCCACTTCAACATCATTGGGCATGAGGGGACGTAGAGGAACAAGATACTGCAGAGTGGGTGGACTAGGGTCGTTCCTGCCCCATACTTGATACATTTTCAAAAATATCTGCAAACTTTTGTCTGCAGGTTTTTATGCAAACTACACCATGATGTAGTTTTGCTTGAATATGGCACACAAGCGCAACGTATGAAAGTTCCCCCTTTTCTGTAGAAAGAAGAAAATAGCGGCACCAGCAGATGCATGGAATACCCCTAGTAAACAGCAGTATTTATTTCTTCTAAAACTTTATATCTCTGTAACATTGGCTCATTATTGTGAAGCAGCAGGGACTTCATGTATATCTGTGCAGCCTCTAGTGCAATCCATATGGCTCTAATGCAAGCATAAGGCATTATGGAAAAAAAAAGTATATATTATATATTTTTTTTTTTTTCCTAGACAAGAAAGCTATAAAAATTAGCATTCTGGAGTGTCAGACATCACTCTGGCTGCTTTTAGAAGTCTTTTTTTTTCAGGCGATCAAGATAATGAGGGCATAAGGTGAGTATGTTTAGCTTGATTTTAGTGTATTATGAGAGCTAGTAAAATGGTAATGCCTACAGGAATTGCCTGGTTTATTAGTGGCCAATGATTGGCTGCAAAGGTCAGCACATGATTACCGTGTTCCCGGTGGATGAATTTTTTACTATTTTATGTTATCTGCCACCAAAATTATTTTTGAAGGAGGACAATCTCTGTATCAAAGCTTTCTACCTTTGGAGAAAAGTACAGACAATGTACCCAATATATACCTAATCCAAAGAACTTTGGCATAGGGAAAACAGCCACTGGAGTCAGATATGAAAGGTGTTAAGGAACAGTCTGTCATGTGTCGAATAAGGGGAAAGGACATCTAGAAAATTTCCAAACCAAGATTGTGTTGTTGTGCATATAAGTGCAATATAGAAGTTTGGAAGTGTTAAAAACAATCAATGAGAAGATTGTGTGCAGGGAAGGTAAAAAAGATATGATTTTTTTATAAGAGGAACCTTACTAATAGGTTCAAAGGGCCACGGACTGGCATTAGCCAAGGAGTGCCTCCTTAAGCTGGTGGACAAAAAGGAAAGTGAAGTCCTATGGTCGAGGATGTGATGTCTCATGACCCGGAGGTATTTGACATTGGCAGGTCGTGTGACCAACCGAAAAACCTACGGCCAGACTGAGGAGACGAGTCAGAGCAGTGGAGGAAACTTACAATTGAATTTGTATGTGTTCAATTCACCATAGGGGACACTACGAAATCGATCAGATGTAGCCTTTCTCAATGTAATGCGATAATCTACAGACGGTGGAACACCACCAAATAGAAGATCATTAAAATCCAAAATACAATTTATGTTTCATTCCAAGGGAACAATTTATTATTTCAAATTTTATTTCTGTGGACCCCTCTTCCAAAAGAAAATAGGGTTTCTCAGTTAAATTAAATCCCCATTTAGGTTACATTCGAGCTCGCTGTAATCATTTCTTTGCAATTGCCTGTAGCGCTGTAGAACAGAGGGAAGAATAATGTGGAAATTCGGTTCCAGCTATAAAGGAAAATAGGAACAGATATGTGTACATTAGTGGCTCCGTGGCCATTTACAAGATTCAGACGCGTTAGATGAAGGTTTTTTTTTAAACTAGAATTCTTTTGATTACGGAGATGTCGACAAGAACGAATTCAGTCACGAAAACAATTCGTTTTTTCTTGAAATGACGTTCCAGAGCGCAGGTTTTTTTTACACCTATACATCATGCAAATGACATAAGTTAACCTTTATTGTCAAGGATCAAAACTGGATTAAGTTTAATTCGGTTGAGGAAATAATCATATTTACAATTATGAACATCTTTATGAAATTAATGACATTGTCCCAATTTACATATAAGGGGCTGTAGGATTTCCTCTCTATAGTAAAATGGTACAGACAGTAACCAAAACACCAGATTGAAATACTACTAAATCTACAAAAACTTCACAAACAACAATTAGTATGCTATCCCACCAAACCATGATCGTTTTTGTCCCCTCAGTATGGTACAGTCAACCTTAAAGGCCATCTTGACAGAAAAATCGATGGCAAATGAGCTCAGGGGTTCCAGGCTCCATAGGTGTTAATGGAGCCATGGAGCCCTCATGACCTCATTTGCAATACAGTCTTTATCCGGTGGTATATGTCCTTTAAACTGTTACCAGAATGGGCATTTTCTAGTGGCCCATGTTACCAAAGACACATGAAACCCTAATGAAAGCAGTTTTGTATAAAACCATCTGCTTTATGAATTTATACACAATAATTATATAAAACTTTGCCTTAGCTCCCTGCCAGCTTCATCTTGGAGTCCCATGGGCGTTTGGTTTAAAGAAGCAGAGTGTCCCTTCCCCATCACGAAAATGGTCGCATCCTTCTGATTTACAATCTCACTTCCACTCTTTGCCCCTCAAACTATCTCAATGAATGCAGCAAGCAATCTTGCGCCTTGCGCTAGGTTCCATCTATGCGCAGATATCAGTTTAAACGGATGCCCCCTCACTCTATCTGTGCAGGAGTTGTTTTGCATTATGCCTAATGTTGTTTGTGAGAACAGGGCACTACTAAAATGGTCCTTTGGTGACATGTTTCCCTTTAAGTGTGGCTTAGTATGTGATTTCATGATTCAATGAAGAACGGCACACAGATTCCAAGCTGGCGCACCCTGCACTATACACAGTAAAACTGCCAGACTGAAAACTGTTCTTAGTAAATGTGGACATTTTTTCTTATTTAACTTGTAGGTGCTTGTTAGTAGGATAACAGTCGGGAGGGAGGGGGGGGTGATTTACAACTCAGGTTTCACCGATCCTACCCTTACTTGAACTGACAGCAACTATGCCAAAATTAACTTGTATAAACGTCACTGGATGATGTTAATTTTTTAAATATTGACTGAGAAGTAGTAATAATAGTTGCCCTACAATGTACATGGCTGTTGTGCTTTTCCTGTTGGTTTTTTCTCCCTAATAAGTCAACCCAAAAAGTCGGAACATGGCCTAAGAAACACAATTATTCTACTGCATAATTTGGAAAAAACATTTAGTTAAATCTATCTTCTACATGTAACATTGGATGTCAGGGCACAAAGTTAATGAATACTGAAAAACTGTTCCCCTCCCTAAAAGCCAGTCGTCCCCCGGCATCGATTGATAATATTATGATATGGCTCTACCCACGTGACACCAGACGATAACTAGAACGATGCTTCGCCTTATCTAATCCCTTACACCTTGCTACAAGTTCCACCTAACCCTCTCTCGCCATTCCTCTTCACACAACAAGTGAAGATAGAGGTTTTCTTTAAATTCATAATAGAGAAACAACAACTGACGTTACAGGCCACAATACCGTCAAGTCTGACCTGACGTTCACAGCGACAGGGTCAACGTTTCTTCTCCTAGACTGCTTAGGCCACTAATTTGTGTTTTTTTGCCGCGTGCCTGGCCACCCATGATCTTTCCTGGTGAACCTGGGCCACCCTTGCCAGACCACCTTTCTCAAAAGTGTTGCACATGACAAAGGTATAATGGGTATAAAAGGTATTATAAAGGTAATTCTTTCATTGGACCCGGGTGTGGAATCATCCGGGTAATCAGCCTATGAAATTAGGATGTAAACTGGGTTGTCAACAGTCAAGGAGCTAAGCCTTTAACTCTGAATCACTTTCCCTGCCTTTACTGTAGTTGATGATCCTGCATCCAGATACATCAATCTGACAATCTCTCAAGCCAGGCATCGATCAAACACAGGGGAGGAGGCGATCCAAAAGCGTAGGTGAGCTGGACTTAATCGCAATTCCATGTGACTTTATATGCACAATTTACATCTCACTTAAAGTTGATTTTCTGGATGATGTTACCACACTGGTACTGAAAGAAACAGGATCTAGAAGCAGATTCATCTGCTTGACAACATAATTGAGTAAGATTTCTGCATGGCACAGGTTCCCTTTAAAGTGTGTCTGATTTAAAAGTTTTATAGGCTTCCAATGCCGCCTACAGCATAAGGCGTCGTAGCTTTCAATGGGAGGCACCGCGGCATCTGTCAACAGAGGACACCGGTGTATTGTCGGTAACGGCAGCATCTTGGAACAGGAAAGCTGGAGGGATTTTTTTAGTTTGAGCCCTTTTGAAACTCGTCATAGTGATAAAATTTAGCTGCATCCTCTGTTATTGGTCGCAAGTTTCATTTTGAGTACATTTCTTGCACTTTTTGTAGTATTACTAAGACAGCCTTTTGTACTTATGGAATTTACTTTGGAGAAATGCAACCTGATGGCCCAAATCCCTGTTAGCTCTCTCCAGATGCATTTAAGCAGTATATTATATCCCATTTATTTCTCTGTTATAATCCTCCCTAGCTTGTTGTCTTCTACCTTCAACATATAGAAATATTCAATGTTAAGCCTTACAGCTGGCAGATATCTATATCCCCTGTTTTTAGTGACTTTCTTCATTTCATTCTTGTCAATTTCCAAACCATGATAACAATAATTTGTCACCGTCCACGACTAAAATGTGTCCACCCATTCACTGAGGAACAATGGCTCTCAACTAGTAAAGACCAATTAGTCAGGTTTTTCTGTGCCGTTTTTGGCAAACTAATAATAGATAATGACAATATCATGTTTTCCTTCCTATCTTCCTGTTGATCAGGACGGTGCAGCAGGAAAACAGAAGCGTCATTATATTCAATGGAAAAAAGATGTTTTAAGAAATCTAAAATTGTAGCGACGCAGAAATGAAACTTTGGATAAATTTACTGTTAATGTTGGTTGCAATTTATGCTATGAGTTGTCACGCGTGCTTGTCTACATTTCCACAAAATACTTGTTTTCCCGAAAAAATAACAATTCTACGGGACCAATTTTTCCTCATGGTTTCTCTTTATCTGCCCTAATATAAGAAGTTTTTTGCGCTTTTAAGGTTGCCCTGGCAACCCAACTACAGCTTAGACTTTGATTTTACCAGTGTTCATGATTGATTTTAAAAGGGACTGTAATTGTTGCCAGGGCCACTAGAAGTACTTGGGCTAGATCTACCCCGATGTTCACAACACTCCTCCCTCAATATAAAAATAGTTTAAATACAAAGTGGGTTAGCTATAACATTGAACAACTGGGTGGTTACCGTTATCCTGTCGGTTGAAATTTAAAACTTATACAGTTAATGACTCAAGTTACCCGAGGCCTATTTACCAAAAACCCGTAACTCGTTTTTATCGAGTATAAGCCAGGGGTTCAGACTTTTTTGAGAAACAGTTTCGAGTTATAGAATACTAGTACATACCTTGCAGAAGGCTTCTAGTGGAAAAACTCACAAGTTACTCAATTCAAAGGAGAGCGCCAGGAAAATAGAGCACAGGCAGGGAGAGCCCACAGGGTTGCTCCAGTTCGAGTTGGCTAACCTGGGCGACGAGCCTCAGTAGTGCCCCTTTGCAGGGACCTCACATGGTGGCATTACAATTTCAGAACTGAAACAGTCTCCTGTAACCTAAAAGTTCTCTAGTTTATTATACCAAAGAGCCCCTTCATGGTTATTTTTAGTATAACACCCTCTAACCCCCTATGTCATTAGATGACAGCCCTCAACCCATGAGATTCCTTATTACGAGTGGGCCCCTCCAGAAGCTACATGGGCCCCCGGTAACTTGCCAGTAGGCCCAGTGTTGAGGCCCCCCCCCCCCCACCCTAGAGTACACCCTCCCACGTAACATAGGAGGGGCAACAACTCTAGAAATACAATTATTAGTCCTATTATACTTACACAAACACCAAGCTGTGATTAACCTTTTCCTAACTCTGTCTTCAGTTTTTCCACATCCAAATGTGTTAAACATTGTCCTTTAAAGAGATTTTTTTCCGGAACCCCTAAAGGGGCCAGGTGGGTGGGTTGCGAAAAGATAAGGTGAAGCAACATGGTAAGAGAGCCACTCATTTGCTGAAATGGATCCCATGAACCACGAAGTGCTGACTAGGAGCAACTCGGAAAACCGGAATTCTGAAGCACCGGGAGCTAGAGAAAGTGAGTTTGCCGTGGGTATTCTTACTTTCCCATCCAGTCATGAAAACCCCTTAAAGTATTTGTTTCATCATTGTGAAATCCGAGGGCCCAGTGCATAGTCTGTGCCAGGCCTCGCTACTAATGTATGTTATTAGTACTATAAAGTTTTGCGTTGATAGTGTTTTATAGTACTAAAAGTCTTCTCAATAGTAAAGTGGGCCCCCTGGCCTCATGGACCCGGTTGCGGCCGCACCCTCGCACCCTCTCAATTACACCCCTGAGTTTGATATTAGGGGGATTGTGTACCCGAATCTTTTGAACCACATGAAAAAGTAACTCTTTTAGATGTTTATTATGTAATTTGATAGGTAATGTATACAAAACCTAAAAGTCAGATATCAAGTGGCCAAGGCTAAACAAAGCCCATTATATAAAGAGCAATAAATCATTGCATTCACGCTGCTATAAAATCATTCACGTTAAGACGCGCGGCGCGGAGCTGGTACAGTCCTGATTCTCACTAGGTGGGTTGTCATCTTCACCTCGGCACGCTAAGCTCTGCAGTACACAGCCCCTGTCACCGCCTGATCCTGTCATCTGCTTGCTAGTTTTCACCTCTCCTTCATTGGGGAAGACATTCATGAATGTTTAAAGGAATAAAATCTATACAGTCTAGAAAGTATTACATTGCAATAGTCGTAGCAGGCAGCTGCTTTCACATCCCTGCATTGTGAATAAAATATATAGAAAACTCCTGCAAGCGTTCCAGCAAAGAATCCGTCATCTAAAAGCTGCATACGATGCTTGCGGCTAACTGATCAGACATGCACAAAGGATGTTTCACTCCGCGATACATGAGCACAGGGCTTAGCGCTGAGAACCATTCCCTGGTTTTACCGTGATGCTCAAGACACAAGGGAATGAGCCAATAGCATCTGCGGAGAATTATTGCTGTGTATGAAGTGTAAGATCCGTTATTCTTCCTTCATCACTCCATATCACTATAGATTACAAGCAAGAGATTCTACCTACAACTTAAAGGGAACCTGTCAGCAGAAATATACCTAATTAACCACTATCAGTATGTTATCAAGAAGTTGAACACCTTCCAAATCATATTTCTTTCTTGGCCCAGGGTATTGGCATCATCCAGAAAATCAAACTGAAACTCAAGTAAGTATACATTTATTTGTATATAGTCAAGGAGGCGGAGAGTTTAACACTGAATTCAGGCTTTTCCTGTCTCAGAAAGCTCCCTCCACCATAATTGATGGTCCTGTACACTGTCCTAGACCTTGCTAACCAGAACTGAAGTCCAGCGCTTGATGTAAGTCATGGGTGTTCAGAGGCAGGGAGAGCTTTACTTCACTGTTAAACCAACCGCATCCTTGACTTTATACTACCAATTTACATTTCACTTTAAAGTTGATTTTCTGGGGGATGGAACCATGCTGGGTTATGAAAGAAAAATGATCTGTAGGTGTAAAGCTGCTAGACAACATACTGCTAGTTGTTTATTAGGCCAGTTTCTGATGACAGGTTCCCTTTAATTTTCATGGTACAGGCGGTCCCCTACTTAAGAACACCAGACTTACAGATGACCCCTACCTACAAACGGACCTCTGGATGTTGGCAATTTACTGTACTTTATCCTTTTGATAGAATAAAGAGTTATAATAGTTATTGAAGGTGTCTGCAGTTAAGTTTTATTGTTAATTCTGGTTCTAATGACAATCCAACATTTTTAAAATCCAGTTATCACAGTGACTACAAAAATGTTGGCTGGGGTTACAATCAAAAAGTATGCAGTTCTGACTTACATACAAATTCAACTTAAGAACAAACCCTGTACAGAAAAAACTGCCTGCATTCTCTTTTTAGTAAATATAATACATTTAGAAAAAGGAAAGTTGGGCTAAAGTTTGGGTTGTACTTTCCTTAAATATGAAAGACCACCCTGTTGTAGACTGGGACATGTCCACAAATTGTATAGGAATGCCTAAAAAATTCAGGGAAAAAATGCAAAGTTAGACTTATTTAGGCATATTTTCCCAGAATCCCCCTACTGGAGCATCCATGGCTTTAAGGCCTCATTCACACTTGGGCTTTTCATGCACGTGTTCTGCACGTGCTTTTTATGTGAAGAACTTCCATTGCATTGGATTTTTTCAGACTTGCATTATTTTTCACACACACGCGCATTTCTTTATGCAAGTTTAAATCTCAGCCTGCTCTACTTTTGCAAGTCATGTGCATGAAAAACGCACCATACAAAAATGCAACAAAAACGCATTGCACTCTTAGGCCCCTTCTACACTGGCGTTTTTCAGGCGCGAGTTCTTGCGCGTGCATTTGACGTCAGAACTCGCTGGGCACTCTGTCCCTTGTATTCAATGGTCTTTCTCCATTAGCGTTGTTTTTAAACGCGCGTGCCTTCTCGTTTGCACGCGCGTCAAAATCGCAGTCATGCTCTATTTTTGCGGGTCACGCCGTTTTTCACGCCCCATTCAAGTCTATGGGAGCATCAAGAACCATTGCACTCGCAATCTTGCAAGTGCAATGCGATGCAATTCGCGTTTTAAACGTAGTGTTGCTAGGTGACCAGAATAACATTATGTCCCCTGCTCGCGATCGAGCATTATAAAAAAACCATTAAGAACGTGAGATAGAATAAAAACATTGTACACAGTGAACAACGTGAAACCAGGATCATTTAAGATAAAAACACAGTGCAGAACACGTGGCAGATAGAATACAATGTCGGCACAATCTGCTTACTTGTCGGAGATACGCGCGGGCGGCGAACAAAATAGCATGTGAAAAACAATATTATTGTGAAGAACACTTGCAGATGTATTTAAACATCTGCAATGTGTTCTTCACACACATATTATTGTTCTTCACATGCTATTTTTTGTTCGCCTTTCCGCGCGTATCTCCCGACAGTAAGCAGATGTGCCGAACATCTGTAATCTATTCGTCAATGTGTTCTGCACTGTGTTTTTTATCTTAAATGATCCTGTTCACTGGGTTCACTGTGTTCACTGTTTTATTCTATTCTTCACTGTCTTCACATCTGCTAATTGCGGGAGCATAATATACGCGCGGAACAGTGAAAATAATCGCAGATTTTTGCAAATTATCGGAAACATTATTTTTCATTAAAATAACACATTTTATCCTCAAACCATGGTCCCTTTGAAAAATGCTCGAGTCTCCCATTGAATCGCCGTCAAAAATGCGCCGAAAACGCAAAAAAAACGCTAATTACTCCAAGGAAAAATGGAACAAAACGCAGGCAAAAACGTCAGTTTTTCACGCATTGCACCCTGACGTGAAACGCAACGCTAGTGTAGAAGAGGCCTTAGACACATGCAAGTCCAATGTGTTTTTCACTGATCAATTGCCAAAGAAAAGATAGAGCTCAGTCCTGAGTCTTTTTCACATGCTTTATCTCCACGTGAAAAACACTGAACAAACTCTGACTGAAAAATGTCAGTTTTTCACTGACCAACCCCTGAACGCACCCTGAACGCACCCTGATCAGACTCTGACGTGATATGCAATGCAAGTGTGGAAGGGGCCTCAGACTCCACACTACACGGTGGCCTTACTCTTACTCCACTGTACAAATCGTTCTGTAATTTTCTAGTGTGTTCCTCTATGGATGCTTATTCTCACACTCATTGACAGCTCAGTGTATTTCTCTTATCAGTGTTTCCCTATGTGGTCATAAACACTCATTCAGGCTGATTTATGGTCATTTAGATAAGAATTCTGATTAAATTACAGTGTTTTTAACCACTGCAAAACCAGTCTTTAGGATACTTCTCCTTTGGGTCTCTTTGCAAAAGATATAGCAGCCTACAGCAGTGGAAGCATCTACGCTGATAAAAAGCTTCCCCTTTGCACCGAATATTGTATCTACCATATCATTATTTGAGAAGATCTTGGCTCGCTGGCAAGAGATCCGGACACAACTTCCATTTCCCCTGTTTGTACTGGTTTAGGGGGGGTGTGGCGATCTCTAGTTGCATGAATGATGTGACAGCAAGGTCCATGTTCTCCTTGGTCATATTGGCTTTTATGATGTTGGTATTTTATCACCATTTGTCCTTTTTGTTTGCTGTTTTGTTCTGTATTTTGATCACATTTGTTTGAGGTTTTTATGTGTGTTGTTTTTTGCAGTATATTTTTGATTCTTTATTAAAATACATAAATCAACACTTCAAAAAATGTATATTTCTTATATATGCCAGCTAGGATTTGTGGCTCACGTGGTGAAAGATATGCAGATAATAATTAGAGTTGTGTGGCTCAGAAGACATTGTTCAGTTTATTTCTTTTATGTGCTTACATCATGTTGTTGCCTTTAACTGCATTTCACCTTTTAAGTATAAATCCTAAACGTGATCGGTTTAATCCTGGTTACATATCATGTCTCCGTGTTCCAGCATAAATTGCTTCATATTCCCTATAATACTCCTTTGGGCCCGATATATATCACAAACATGTTCTAGAAGGTGTCTAGCTGCTTGACAACATCATGGTAGTGGTTTATGAGGCCAATTTCCAATGCCAGGACTTCCTTTTCTTGTTAAACTATATCAACTTAAAAGGGGTTGTCCGAGAGTGTACAAACACCCTTTAGTGGCAGGGAGGGGGCTAGTTAAAAAAAATGTACTTAGCTCCAGGGGCCATCTCTCTGGTCTGTGCACCATGTAAACAATCAGGGAAATGGAAACTGCGCTGCCTTCGGCTTCTGGCCGGTCGAGGTAGCCAGCCGACCAAAAGCTAAACGCAGCACGGTTTCAGGAGAGATGGCAACGTGGGAAGCTTGGAGGGACTGCGGAGGTAAGTAAATGTTTATTTTTTTTTAATCAGCCCCCTCCCAGCACCAAAAGGGTTTTTTAACGTTCTCAGAAAACACCTTTAATATAAAAAATCCTTAAATAAAAACCTCTTGGACTCTTGGCTGTAGAGGATATTGTCCTGAAAAACTGTCCATCTCGGCCCTCCACAAATCTGTTGGCAGTGTTCTTATGCTATGTTTTTTTTTTTTGCATCAGTCACATAAAAAGTTGCAAAAAAATCAACATTTGCAGCAAATTGGCATTAAACCAAAGACTGAAAGTCTCAATTCATGAATTCAATCTTATCGTGAAAACTTGGCTATGCAAAACGGTAAGAGTGCGATTGCTGGGACTATAAAACTATGGTCAAATCACTTCCAGGAAACAACACTTACCACTGGGTATCTCATTGTGTGGAGATTGATCAAAACTTCTACAAAAACATTACCCAAGTTCTACTATTGGTTTCGCTACCAACCTGAGATACCTGGTTCTACTCCAAGTACAACAAACCTCTCCCATAAGGGCAAAAACAAGGGAAACAGGATGAATCAGGACTCTTGAAACCTCTCAATAAGGGGCCCATACAGCTGTTTTCGATTTCATTGTAGATAAGGTCCTAAACATGGATCAGTACACTTAAGATGCTGATAAAATAAATCATAATCCAATGTGTAGTAAAACGACTGATATATTTAGACAGTGTTCTGAAACGTAAATCGTTGTTTTTCATGATTATCATTGCACATCCCCTTTAATTGTCTTGACTTGGCTACCACCATCATCGTGTAAAAGCAAAAATTATTTGCTCCCTAACTTTTTATATGCTTTCCTATGTTATCATTTTTTGGTAACATTTTTTACCATAACAGTAGGAGGTTTTTAGAAAACAATGGGGGTAATTTAGTATTAGGATGGGTCCATATGTCCTTCTTTGGAGCTCTGCTGCCCATCAGATTTATTAAAGAGCTTTCGGCCCTTCATAAATCTGTTGGCAGTGTTCTTATGTTATGCTTTTTTTGCATCAGTCACATAAAAATTTCCAAAAAAAACATCAAAATTTGCAGCAAATTGGTGTTAGACCAATTGGCACCTAAACTCAAAGTCTCAATTCATGAATTCAATCCTATTGTGAAAACTTAGCTATGCAAATAATGAATTTGGTGCCGGCAGAGTCTATGTCAAGGGGCTTTATGTTCGTATGGCATAATAGAAAGTCGCAAAACAGCATTTGCGCCATAAGTGCACCAAAACCAACACCAAATATAGACAAAAAACAATGTTACATCACCCCAAATCATTCTACCTAAAGAGCATCAAAATCATCTTGCCACGGGAGCTCACAATGTCATAAATATTACATGCTCATAAGTACTTCTCCGAAGCCTTATCCATGTGTGAGAAGTCCTCAAGGACGTCTAAAAGCACTTTTGTTCTGAACCTTGTAAGAACTGGTTACTCTGCTTTGTAATAAAACAAGAATATGTAATGTTTCATAAACTGGTGGGTGCGCGGTGACATGTCACTTCCCAAATGTACAAGCCTCAAATACATCATTAGGAAAGTATGTAGAGGAAAAAAAAACTAAAAGAAAAGAAGAAATGAGGGTATGGTACAATGTATGGAATTATGGAAAGCGTGATATCTAATATATAAAAAGCGTTACACAGGGACCCACACTTAAAGGGATTGTACCACTTTAGACACACAGGATAGGAGACAAGTGACAGTATGGAGGTCTCACTGGTGGGGTCAAGACCTGCAAGCCTTCAACCTATATGGGTCATATGTAACATATGGATTACAGAAATGTAATAGAAGTTTACAGAGTTCAGGGATTATATTATGAAGGGTTAGACAAAAGTTAAGGGGGGCGAACAAGGTTTCTCAGGAAAAGGTGTGTGTGTCACAAATTAGGCACAATGGCATTTTCCTACTATAAACTAAGCTAACTTATATGAGGAGTCTAGAAGGGTATGACCACTTGGAACAGCATCTTTTGACACCAATAACTGTTTTATACTTTGGCGTACGGAACTGTGTGAGCTGAAGTTTTCATTGCTACCATTTTGAGGACTATACGACCTTTTAATCACTTCATTTAAAATTTTTTATGGGATATAAAATGGTGTAAAAGTGGCGTTTCAAACATTTGGAAGCTATTTTCTGTTATGGGGACAGATCAGGCATTTTCGGAAGTGGTGATACCATGATTTTTACCATATACTGCAATACTATTGTATTGCAAGGATTCGTTACAGTGCTCCATTGGCACAATGTAACGAATCTGCAGCAGGCATACAGCCTCGGGTCTGACAATGGCAACCGATCACTGCGATGTATGGAAGCCAACCAAGAGGTTAATACCAAGGGGATATTAGTGGTAGGTGTTTGCGGTAGGTGTTTGCTGCAATATGCAGCAAACCCCACCTCTGTATGATAAGCCAGTTATCCCTATTTTGTATTGTGATAGTAGCTCATACATGTTGGGCAAAGAGCATGAAGAGGTTAAAAAAAGGGAGGCTCCATGTAGCCCCTCACTCTTTGGCATAATTTTTAAAGCCTTTTTTTTGTATAAACCAGGCCATAAGAAGCTAAAAGAAAAGCCGATCCTACTGAAGGGAGCACACATCAGTATATCAGTGTGCTTGGTTTACAATCTTTCATCCTAGTGGTAGATGCCCTTTAAGATCGCATTGTTTTGTTTTTGGAATGTTGTGCCCTAGTGACTCCCTTACTAATTCTCATACAAGAACCAATCCACTTTATCTCCATATGGACCAGCTTCTATGATCTCTGGACTACTGTTACAAATAAAAAGCCATGGTATCTGCACCATGCAAATAATAGTTGGTTTCAGCTCTGGTGAACACATCAATTGAAATCTACTGTAGTCTACAAGATAACCTAGAAAATCATTTTTGGTGAAATAACATGTTATGTCTATGTATTTGAGTAATAAATCGACTTCAACAGAACTTTACCCTGATAAAGTATTTAACAGAAGTCCGCATTTTTGCATGTTTTAATGTACTTCTAATTGTCAGTCATTCCAGAAGTCCCAGGCACTATTCACTACTATAAAAAACTCAGGAGCACTGCATACACAGAATTGGGAGAAAGCTTCTATCAATGTCCTGGATGAGCCCTAATAGTGTGAGGAATGTTATGTAATTTTTTATGAGAAGTTAGATAATGAAGCCTTTTGGAAGACTTCCGGTCCCATGGTGTTAAAGTAGACCTGCCACCACAATTTTACCCTTCATAGCGGTAATACCTGCTGGGAAAGGGTTAAAAGTCCTCCCCATATCACCTAAAATTATCTGCCATAGTACAGCTGTTTATCTAATAGGTGGAGAAGAGTCAATTTCTGAAGAGAAGAGTCATGTTCAACATATTTAAATTTTAACATGATCAGACAGAAATTTTTTTCCAGGATGGGATAAGGAAAACCACGCCTCTTTTGGCTACCTTGTTAGGCAGCTCCCTTGACATCAAACAAACTTTTCAAATTTTCTTTGAATCCCCCTTGTGGAGGATCCATGGTCTACAAGACTCCACACGCCAATACGGTGGACTTAATTGGCAGTTTCCATAAGGAGAACTCTTACTTCCCTACTGTAGTCACAAGCCTCTCACTCAGCCAAACCAGTTCCCTAAGCTGTACTGAGGAGACCCAATCAGGTCGAAACAGCACTGTCTACAGTAGGGTGTCTGTTCCTTCGGAAATAGAAATACTAGTTTGGTTTTTATCCGGGATCATGTCATTAGGCTTCCTGAAGGTCATGCTTGATGTCAAGGGAGCTGCCTTACAGGGCAGCAAGAGGAGTGGTTTTCCTTATCCCATCCTGGAAAACTTAGCATATTTTCCTTGCACTTTTCAGCAAAGATACAGTGGGGGGAGGGGTGAAGAATGATTTATTGTGTCTGTTCATGATGATATCTTCCTTTTAAAGGCAATGTAACAAATACTAAGCAGTGTCACTCTGGTGTAAGGTGGTATAATTCTATATAAATATGTATACAGTTAGGTGTATGTAGACAGATAAATTCTTCTTGCTCAATATATAATGTGATCCAATAAAGTAAAGTGACAATTATTTTCATGCCTCATAGCTAGTTTTCGGTGAGTGCAGAGTCTCTGAACAGTCACAGTGAGGTGTCTGCTCAGTATAGAACAAGGGGAGAAGAACACAAGTTTTCACACCGGCCATTGAATCCTGACAAAATATTAATACTTTGTGTTCTCAGATAGAATCATCAGTAACAGAAGAAATGAATCATTTTTCAATAAGTCAGTAAGACTCATGTCTTATAATCAGTTCTTACCTTTGGAGTCCTCGCGTGCTTTCCCCATCTGGCATCTTTCACTAAACTTATATCCAAAAGTTCAGTCTCCTAAGAAAATAGAAAAGATGTATAAAATTTAGTGTTTATACCTTATATAATCAGCATGATTTATAGACCTCCACCTAACTAAAAAATGTATATGAAACGCGTAACAATATAAACAATAGGATCGTAATGAATTTCACACATATGTACGTACATGATTTTTCATATGCAGATTTTCTTAAAAAATACAAAGGCCAAGATATAATGTATATGATTTATATGTCTGTCTGGCCCTTCTTCTTGTCTGTCTGTCTATCTTGTCTTCCTTGCATAAACCCAAGTTAGGGTAACTGCCGCCGAGTTGTTTAGTGAGGTGTTGGTAAGTAGGCAGGGACAGAGGTTTAGTTGAATGGCAAGGCTTAGACTCTTTCTTCCCTGTCGCGATATTGTTTTTTGGGTTATTCTCATGAAAGTACACAAAAAAATGAATTGCAAATGAATTTCCTGAAGGAGAATGGTTTACATATAAAAGCACAAATTGAGGTCAAATACCGACAATTAACATCTTTTTCCATAAATTTCACACTGACAAGTTTCATATGTTGAATAGACATTATGATACCTTATTTATAGCTGAAAAAATAATTAACATCCTGCCAAGGATGTAAATGGAACTGGTGATACGTATAGGTTAGCGCTTATGTCAATTCCTTTTGAAAAACATTGCAGTTTTTTTTTTTTGCTGACAAACTTGAGAGGATTTTTTTTTTCCAATGAGACATGAAATAGATGCAGAATCTGGGAAAACCGCAGGCAGGAAATATTAATTTTCATAAGGCTTTGAATTTCTGAAGCTTTTGAAATTCTAATCTTCTGACAGGATTACTAAGCTGTGACATTTATCAAAAAACCATTGGACTGTTTGGTGGAAATGGTCACACAATGGGGAGTAGTTTGTCATCAAATATTTTAATACATAATTTTGGTTATCTGTCAAGGTAATTTGGGATAATAAACCACCCATAGGACCTTGCTGATTTCTTATGAGTCACCTCAGACCCATTTCCGTTGCTCAGGGCACCTGATAAAGACATGTAGGTGTTTAGGAATCCCAAATAATGCTGAAAAGTTCCTTTTAAAGCTCTTTAATTATGTTGCTTTCATTTTTCTGAACCGCTTAAATTAAACAAAATGTTTGTAGATTGGGATTTCTATGTAATTTAAAGGGGTTATCCGGGTATAAAAATTTACTTAGGGCCGGGCTGGGGCGGGCTATTTAAAAACAATAAACGTGTACTTACCACCTCCGGCGCCGCCGATGTCCAGCGCCGCAGTCCGTCTCATCTGTGCGCGGTTTGTTTATAAGGGTGCACAGGGAGCTTTCTGCCAGCTGGAAGCTCCCATCGGACACCATCTCCCAGTGCTTACAACGCTGACAGATAGGGACGGATGGGAGGAGCCGGCCATATCGCCGGCCGGAAGCTCCGTGTGCGCGGCTTCTGTACCTCTGCAAACAAACAGGCGCATGGATCAGACGGACCGCGGCACGGGACATCGGGGGCGCCGGAGGAGGTAATTACACGTTTATTATTTTTAAATAGCCCGTCCCAGCCCAGCCCGAAGTAAATTTTTATAACCGGATAGCCCCTTTAAAGTTTGTAAAAAGGCGAGAAGGAAGATGACAAAGTGCTCATAGAGCAGTATTGTTATTAGAAATCAGTAAGTGCTCCGTGAGATGGTGAAATGAGGCTCACCGGATATGGTTATGCTATAGGTATATAGTATTCATCTTGTGTATATACCATTAGGTGCTGCCTTTAGACTAGATCATCAGGTTACAGTCACCAAAATTTGTCTGGATCATGCTCAAGTAGGTTAGTTTGTTTGTCGTTTTGGGTACATACCAATAGTCAGGACTTAGAGTTCAAATTTGCGAAACGTTTTATTAGCTGTCTAAAAAATCACAACGCGTCTCAGGGTCACAGGGAACCCCTTTTTCAAGTGCAAGAGACAAAGCTTTGGAATCTCACTCCTTTCCCAGGTTCCAGTCTTTTGCACTTGAAAAAGGGGTTCCCTGTGACCCCTAAACGCGTTGTGTTTTAAGAAAACAAACAAAACATTTCCTAACCACAAACTGTGACTCCTGAATTTTAGTGTGCACCCAAAATGACAAACAAACTAACCTATGTAGTTTAAAGGGAATCTTAAAGGCACAGAACAATAATAATGTTGTACAAGGGCTAGAGAAGAGTGAATCTTTGCTGAAGTTTTGCCAAATTTTGTAATGGATAAAAATCTAGTTGGTTTTAACCAATGTTGCTTTAATTGTCCTGGAAATTGGGATATAATTCCCTCTAGTCCTGTAAAACTCAGATTTTCATTAAAAACACCCAACTGTAGACAGGGCTGTTTTATAAGAATCAGTCATAATATAAGTTATATAATTATCAGTTATATAATATAATTCCACTTCCAGAATGCTTTAATATGTCTATACTACTACTAAAGACTCCTACATAGAACTACTTTTGATTTGGGGCATTTTATTTAGGACTGGCCCAACAGAGAACCTCCTGATGAGCCATAGTAATAATTCCCCTGATTGGTGAGATATCTGCAGGATAGGGCATAACTTGCTAATCGGTGGGAGTATCAGTGATGGGACCCCACAGATCATTAGAATGGGGGTCCAAAGTAGCCTCCTCGCACCCCTCATAGCACCAATGAGTACGGTGCTCGGCAATCTCCGTCATCTCTATAGAGATGAATGGGGCAGCCAGTCGTGCATACACGGGTCATATCAGTGGTGCTATGAGGGGTGCGATGGGGGTACATAGAACCCACATTTACATGATCTGTGAGGGTTCCATCACTGAGACCCACATGATCAGAAAGTGAGGCCCTATCCTGGGGAAAGGTCCTTACTTATTTTGTAGAAAATCCCCTTTAAACAGATTTTGTCCAGTAGAGTAGCTTTGGATTGGGACTCCTTGTTTTTTGGGAATACCCCTTTAAATTGATGAATAATTTGGTTAGACTGTATGTATGTATGGATATATTTGTTATACGTTTATTATGACAACTTTGGAAATTGTAAATATAGCTATTTTTATTAAATACACTACGACTTCTTATTAGTCCTTTTTTGAATAAGTAATGATTACTGATGAGCCGACCCGTTAAAATTTGGTTTTGCGGTTCCGCTCCTCGCGAATAATGATATAAAATAGCTGCATACTCACTGAAGAGTTTAATTTGGAGAAGTCAATATATTAAACTAATATTTGAACAAATGCTTAGATGTATTTCTCCTTCAGAGAGTTCTCCATCAGGAATCTTGATCTGGAAGCAATTATATTTTTTATTAAAATGAAGCGACAGTATTACTTCTAATCAGCAAACAGATCACAGCATGAAAGAGCACATTAAATTCTAATTTATAAAATCATACGCCATGCTAAACATTCACTGTCACAAAAGGCCAGAGCAGAACTTATGATAGAATAATAAAATAGATCCACAAAAACAATGAACTAATAAGTGTTCTCAATGTATCAAAGCATCTATTCATTCTCACAGTGTATTCTCACTGTGAAACACGAATAATATAGAAAATTCCTTTTCTTTTTTGATTGGTTAAAATCAAGTCATTTTTGACTCGGGTAGCGTAAATGATCAGTGAAGATTGAGCTCCATCCCCTTAGCATTGTTTGGTTACTGCTATAAAAAGAATGGTAGTGGAATGTGCACGGCAATAAACATTCTGCAGTGACTCAGTTCTATGTGCTCCTGGTCCTTAAAGGGGGATTTCCACGAAGACAAGATTCTTAAATAAACGCAGGATAACAAAATAACACATTCTCTAATTTACTGTTATGAACAGTAATACAGCATTTTACAGATATAATTCCAAACTGTCTCTTTCAGTCCTGGTGTACATAATTTTTGTTGTCCCAAGATCCAACCCCAAACTCTTGACTATGACTGGGCAGATAACTCCATGAATAGCTTCTCTTGTCTGCACACTGCAGTGCTCTCTGCCTCCTGCCCCTCCTCCTGCATTAGAAGACCAGCTCAGACATATGCACTTCCTGCCAGCAAGCAGTAGTGTGCAGAAACTTACTCTACAAGCTACAGAGAAGACAAGGTATTGTTGGTAGGGAGAGGCATAGCAGAGCTGACTGTATGAGTGCTTCATTGTATCTTATACCCTTCTCTGATCTGTATCATTTCTCTTTGTCTATGTGTCAGATACTTGTAGAGAAAATCAGGTCAGATGATCCGACTGATTCGGAATGAGCGCGGGATTTAAGTTTCAAATTGTGTCGCAAGCCCAAGCATTTTCATGCACCAGGAAGAAGAAGGTGAACTCCGTCGGACCTGATCGGGGAAGCAAAACATGCAGGATATGGGCCACATGATCTTAGTGAATCGTGGCAGAGTGTATTATCATCAGACAATGCACTTTGGGTGAACTCCAAGGAAAGGCTATCTAAATGTGCCCCACCATCTCATAGCACAGAGGAATCATGAAGAGTCTGCTCAGCTTGTACCTGTCCACACCTGTCCACACTCACTGACCATTACTGAGTGATATAACCAAAAACAGTAATTAAACTGAGTAAAACTGCAATTATAATTGCAGTTACTTTGTAAATTAGAGCTTGGTCTTTGAACTGACAATGTCCGCTATGTCCATCTGTACAAAACGGTCACACTTAATAAATTAAAAGAGGCCACGTCATAATAATCCATGTGTGGGTAGATCTCTTAAATGCATAATTGTCAAATCAATTGTTCTTTTTGAATAGACCTTGTTAATATTGACCAGAAACTCTTCAATTACCACAAGGATGTCAGCTATAATCCATTACCTCTCCATAGTTACATGCAAGCAGAGCTCATCATAGCGAGCGCTAGTGTTTGCTTTGGGACGGTAGTACAGTATGATTAAAACCTGACACCCTAATACAAGTGATTGATAGTGTTAGTTTAGTTATGACGGAGACGTTCTGCTGCTCTTTAATTGTTAATGTACACTGCTCTAATAAGACACATTATTCTCCACTGTACCGTGAAATACAATCGCTAGATTATTAAAAGTGTCTCGTCCCCTTAAGAAAGTCATATTGTATGATTTGGTTCTAAAAAGCCAAGTGTAGGGACTGACAGTTCAGATTTATCATTAAAATTTTCACAAAAAATGTATTAGAGTTTCCAACCAATTAGGGATTTCAATCAGATATCCCGTAGAAGGTCTACCAAGGTCCACCTAGAAGTCTACTAAGTATCTCCAAGAATCCATGAAGGCTAAGAACATATGGACATGGATGTGCAGAACAACCTGCTTCCTGAGATGACTTCCATATGGACCTTGGCTATATGGTTAAAGGAGAAATGCAAATGGAAACAACTGGCGCTCATTGGTGGTAGGGAGGAGTCACACATGTAGCGTACTAGAGTTAGGGTTTTTTTAAAAGGAAACTTCTCAAAACATTTCGGGGTGGCTAAGAACCCCTTTTTCAATTAAAAAGAGACTGAAGCTAGGGGCAGTGAGTTGCTTGCCTAGAAGAAGATGCTAATGGGTGTCTGTACAGACGGTCCCCTTCTTTTAAGGACACCCAACTTACAGATGACCGCTGGAATTATAGAATATACAGTTCAACTTAAGAACAAACTTAAAGAACCTATCTTGTAAGTAGCCCGAGGATCTTAAGACCTCTTGAAAGGCAGCAGCATATGATACCTACATGAGGCAAAATTTAGAGTCCTGCCTTAAACCTAGCACAACCAAATCCGGTGAGCTTCTCTCCACTTCCTTTAAGTACAAGCTACTATTTATTATACTAGAATACTCTAGGACCTTTTTGTCTCCTCTTCTGCTTTTGGACCCTCTAAAAATTCTATACTGTCAAAGGCATGCATGTGTGTATCTGGTGGAAGCGGCCATCTTTTGGAATCCCATTGAAGGCACTGGGATAAAATTCTCTCTGTGGCTCAGTTTTTTGTGCAAATTACAACAGAATTCTGTGGTAGACAAATTAATACATCTCCCTAAATATGTCCAATAGAAATCAAAAAGTTGATGATTTCATTAAAATTTTTGTCAGGCTGATGTGATTATTCAACGCTTTTCTAAAAAAGAAATTCAGTTTCCTTTAGAGAATTCTAGAAAGAATATCAACTTAGGAAAAGAGACATGTGATTACTGGCAAGAGACACCTGGTTTTTCCTTTTTGGAGTAAACATGGATATAAAATATTCAGGCCACACGGCTTTTAAGGGCCTCCAACCAGCATTTGTTTCCTTCACAACCCCTTCCAGAAGCTCAGAAAATAATATTTTAATATTTATTGCAAATGAAGTAAAGCATGAATTAAACATTAATCTAATATATATTTTATTCTGCCAAACTCTATATCCTCCACTAGCTGGGAATGAAAGCCCGAATAAAAGCCAAAAACTTCTTGAACTGTGTCAGTGATTCATTATTTTACCACATTATGTATTCTGAAAGCCAATTGAAGAACGGCTTAAAAGAAGAATAGTAGAATGTAAAGCGGAGAGTCTATCTACAACGTAATGCTCATGAATTCATTGGACAAGCATCTATTTTAGAAGATTTAGCAGAACTAGAAAGTAAGAAAATACACAAAATATGTACAGCTAATACTATTAATAGTACATAAAAAGTAAGATATTGGGTGAGCCCATACACTAAATAATTCTTACCACATAGCACATAAAATAACTAAGTTACACACAAAAAAGGATAGCTGCAAAGTGTGCAATTGCGGGCTACATGTAAGGTCCACTCATGTAGAAAAAGACTGCCATACCTACAAACAGGACCTGGTCTATGATTTCTGGCTTTGCCCGTCATCTCATATGTGGTTGTAGTAACTATAGTCATGTGTATGAGACCAGTAAATACATGAGGCCGTAACGTCTAGCACATGGCCAAAACCAACTTTCATGATGACATAGCTGAAGGCATGTAAGACACATTTCCCCAACTGTCCCTCTCTAGTTCATAAAATTTGAAAGCTTTTACTTCTCGTAATATCAGCATAGGGACCGTTTGGTGCCTTTTCCTTCTGGATGAGACATCATTGTTTGACTCATAAACATTATCATGTCACTAGGCTTCTTGAAAGTCAAGCACTGATCCGTAGGAAGCTGCCTTCCTAAGTGTAACACTAGAGGCATGGTTTTCTGTCTCCTATCCTGGAATATGTATTTCCATACTCCATACCTAGAATTCTTAGTAAAGCATCCATGGTCTTTAAACGGAGTCTTCCATCAGCCCCAGCGATGTTGGCACCTTGTTCCAGCACTTTTAAGAACCTTTTTTTTTAAAAAACAAACACTTATGAGGCATGTAAATTGCGACTTGTCATTGCTCCAAGAAAACCTCTTTATAATGCCCCTCTTTTATAACATAATATATAAATATATATAATGTAATCCCACAATTGTATCTTCCCAACGTATCTAACACTCATCCACTAAGATGGGGAAGATAAGACTTACCTGACTGCAACAATGAGTGATGTCAAAGCAATGGATGTACTAAGATGCTGGATGTCTTGGGTGGTACGGGACTATTTAATGAGAAGGGGCATTAGGGCGGGGTACTCTTGAAGCAAGGACAAAACATTGGGTGCGTGAAAATGCTAATTTGCACACCTCATAAGTTCCATGTTCCTTTCAAAGTTTTTAGAACTTTGAGTTATCTTGATAAAGTGATTAAGGTGCCAAGACTTGCATACCTCTAGAGCTGACGGATAAAGCAGGTTTCCTATGGAGACATATTTCCTGTTCTGCTGCATTCAAAACTAACATAGCCTCATTTACCATATAGAATTAGACAACATTGCAGAGCGATGACGTCAAGCTCGTCATATGGATAACCTCTCAGATCCATGGGGTGATGCAACCCCAGTAGTTAGTAGTCAGATTTAGCTCTGCTATATGGGTAGAATGACAGCTTTGTGCAGATAACAGGTGCCCGATACCCAATGATGCAGAAATCTATACACATGAAATCTGTAGTAAATTACTAAGCAGGCCTGTCTAATTAGGCATGGTCCATAAATATGACAACATATTTAGAAAGCAGCCTTGTTCTCCCATGGACTAAAAGAATAATTTGAGAAGACTGCACTTGCAATTATTTCTGCCTTATTATAGAAGCTAAAAGAAATTTGTTTCAAGTTATGCAAAGCAGATTCTCATAAAATATTGATGAAACAGACTTAAAGACACCCAGAAATGCAAAAATGTATAATTCAGCAGCCTACAGCAAGTTCTCATCAGAAAACATAGTCAACAAATTTGCACTCCTAGCGGCAAACAATTGAGTCACCAAGTTTTTTTTTTTATGTATTGCCACCTGTATGTTGGAAAGGGTATACCTATGTACTCAATCCATAGTAAAGATGAGTTATAGAAGTGTACAGCTGTTTACATACAGAGTATGTGGCCAACTAACAGATGTCATCTGGTCCATGAAGACCTTTGGAGAGTCTTTACAATAGATTGCCATTCTTGGCTAACATTGTCTCATTATCACATATCAGCTCCGAAGCTGATGTATTGTTACAAATAGGTTGTCTCTCATCTCATGTTTGTCATTTCATCCAGTACAGAATTAGTCATAGTGCAAATTGTGTCATGACTGGTTTGTGTATACATATAGTTCAGTAAAGTGGGTCCATACCTCATCCCATTATACCAGATCCATTATAATCACGTTTGAGACTCTACATAAGAACTTTACTAAGTAGATTTTTCCAACATGTCTTCTTCTTTCCTACCTCCTTATAAATGATTGCTTCTTGGTGCACAGTTTTCACAGGTGAGGGGACACACAATATGATCACCTTCAGGCCAAAAGTTGGCACCACTACTTCAGAATTACATTAGTGTAATATTGTTGTCCATAAAAGCTGATTACCGTATAATATGACACACATACAATGTTGGACTGGCCCACCAGAGCTTCCTCCGGTGGCCCATATTCTAGGCCAGTGGTGGCAAACCTTTTAGCAGCCGAGAGCCCAAACTGCAACCCAAACTCCCCTTATTTATCGAGAGGTGCCAACCAAAAATTAAAGCAGTAGGTTATTGCTCCCTGTTCTTCAACAACTTCCGATCAGATTGGCCTCCTGAGGACAGCAACATAGTAAAAAGATGGACATTTTGCACAATTTCCTGTGTCCCTCTGTACACAGAGAATTGTGGGGCCAGCAAGAGGTCCTCCAAAGATAATTCGGCCCTGTCTACTCATTCACCCTCTTCCTACAGTTCTAAGTAGAGAAGTAATATCTAAATATGTCTGAAAGCTGCATCTTTTATGTTGCTTAGAACTGCAGGAAGATTCTTTGAGTCCTGTCTGGTGTCCTGGGGTGATGGCCCAAGTGCCCACAGAAAGGGCTCTGAGTGCCGCCTCTGGCACCCGTGCCATAGGTTCGCCACCCCTGTTCTAGGCTAACACAGGACCCCAAAGACCTAGCAGAAGAAAATCCAATTTGAAGTCCAGAAGAGACTATTTCTTAGGAGTTGATGGAAGATCTTAGGACCCCAGTCTGGCACGGCATTTCTGAACATGTCTAGTCAAGAAGAAAGTTATGGAAGGAGGCATTTCTAAACTCTATTTCCTACAAAGGGCACTCTTTTGGCATGTGCTAGGGACATGGGTCCGATATACATATAAGAAGTTTACAAAGGGAAAAGTCATTACCTATACAATACCTTCAATGTAGCCTAAAAGAAAATGGAAATAGAGTCTTAGTTGTAATAATCCCAATTCCTGTACATGGTTGTAGTAGGAAATCGCAACACAGGGATCATGGATGAAATGTCTAAGGGTGATGTCATCATCTAAGAAGACAAGTGACCTTATTTGACCCCTACCTGTGAGTTATTGGGGTTTCTGTAGCTGACCTTTCCTGTATTTCCTTTTGCTGATATATTTGTCCTCCTAAACTTTGTTCTGACCTATTACTGTGACTACTTTCCTTATTTCATAGCTGACTCATCTTATCAACTTTTGACCCTGTCTGCTATACTCTGCCCACCAGTCTCCTTGCTCTAGTAGGCATTATGCAGAGGTTCATGAGATCTTAGCAGCTCTTGACACAGAGGTCTCGATGCTCCTGTCGCTATAATACATAGCTCAAATCAACGAGTATTTCTGAAGAGTTCTTGTCAATGATGTGAAACATAACATTCCCAGAGGTCTCTGAGACCCTGCCATCATGACTAACACATCTATAAGTGTTTCTATAGAGTGTTTGGTAATGCGGTCTTACATAATCTGTCTAGAAGTCTCCTAGGTCCTAGAGTCGCAACACACTAGTCTGAAAGCCACACAGTACAGCAGAAACAGTGACATACACGATGTAGTGGCCTGGTAGTGCTATTACAGTTCAAATACCATTTACCATCAGCTTCTGGCTCCAAATACTCTGCTAAAATGAGGTGATATGGGGCCTAGGTGCCGGACCCCCACCAATATCCATTAACCCACCTTAACCAGGCTCTTAACTAGGAGAGGATTGGCCCCTTAGCAGACTTCTGCATGGGGCCACTCCCCCTTAAAGGGGTTGTCCAATGACAAAAAGTTAGGCTGACTTGCTGATCAGTGGGGTTTTTATTGATGGGATCACACAGATCATGAGAACACGGGTCTATTGTACTTGAGTCTTACTCAAGATGAACAGAGCAGCCCCTCACATACGCTGACTGCTCTATTCATCTCTATGGCACTGATTCAGTGAAAATGAAAGACTGTGCACCACTTGTATTTCAGATGCAAATAAGATTTTATTGTAATAGTGTGGACGTTTCGGCCCCCTGGGCCTTTGTCAAACACAATATTAATGGAGGATGCTGTATGTATGGTGCAATCACAAGCTGTGATATAATGTAAATAATTTACTAATACCCCTCTCCAATTAATTATGTGCACCCCGCCCCCCAACTGGAAAATTACATACAGGGACTTACCTGCAGGTTTCCTATTTGTCTGTTCAATCTCCTATCCATCTGCTGGTACTCCAGTGAGACTTCACAGGCAGCACGATGATGATGTCATAATATTGCACTGCCTGTGTAATGGAAGCCAGTGCACGCAGCATTGAGAAAACTTCTTTACTTTTTCATCTAACAAAAAAGTATTGCAAGTTTATGTAATATTTGTGTATGTGAATCTTTAGTGTTTTTGCTGAATTTATCTTATTTTTTTTTTTTACTCAAAGCTGAATGTCCTAGAAGAATTGTCAGCCATAAGCAGATGCTGACATTACAAAGTCCCAAGGTGGAGATAAAAGCAGGATTTCCTTTTTAGGAAGGGAAAATAAACAAAGTCGAGTGTTTTCCTTGCAGATTTTTCTCTATGCTCTAGAGGAGGCTGGAAAGAAGCAGAAGGAAGTCTGGACACATGAGCGCTGAACACTGGCGTGAACTCTCTTTCCTGACTGCATCAAGGATATTCTACCCACCAAGCTTCTAAGTTCTTTCAACACTGTTCAGCCATCAAGATGGTATAAACACAAGGGGGAGATTTATCAGAAGTGTCTGAGGTCAAACTGTTCTAGTTGCCTATGGAAACCAATCAGAGCTCAGCTTTACTTCTATAAAAGGCTATGGGAAAAAGAAAGCTGAGCTCTGATAGGTTGCCATGGGTAACTAGAACAGTTCAGCTCTTAAGACTCTTGTAATAAATGCCCCCAAGCCATTTAACCTATGCTTTCTGAAACAGAGTTTCAGAAGTGAAGAACAGAATACAACTTTGCCTAATGGGTGGCGGGATGATATAGATGATAGAAAAATAGATAATAGATAGAAATAAAAATAAATGAAAGATAGATGATAGGTAGATAATAGATGAAAGATAGATAGATAGATAGATAGATAGATAGATAGATAGATAGATAGATAGATAGATAGATAGATAGATAGAAAGTAGATTGCAGGAAGCACTCCAAAGTCCAAAGATTATTTAAAGATGAAGTTTATTGTGCATGTTGTAGATAGATATGAGATATATATATAGATAGATAGATAGATAGATAGATAGATAGATAGATAGATAGATAGGAGTTAGATATGAGATAGATAGATAGATAGATAGATAGATAGATAGATAGTAATAATAGAGGGGATAGTGATAGTAGAGGGAATTGTACAGTGGATTGCTGCGCTGCTGTGCGGTCACAGCCTGTGTGCAGTGCCCGTCTTCCTCCTGCAGGTGGCGCTGTGCAGCCAGCCATCTCCCCGGCCAGTGCTGAAGTTGCTGTGATTGCAGGGCGGATGCATATGCATGTGTATGGCTTTCTTGCTCCATGGCAGAGGGGGGCCAAGTGCTGAATGGTTCTAGCTGGAGGAGTAGGAGGAGGCAGCTGGAGGAGTAGGCAGAGCTGTGAGCACTGTGCTGCTGCCGGTAGCTCAGGCTTCCTATGTGCCAGCCTCATCTGCCTCCTGCACCCACAGCCTGCCCGGGAATTGTGTCTTACCCCATTGCCCTGGAAGCATAAATGTGTGGACATGGCAGGGGCACAGCCAGGGGTCCATGCTCTGCAGCTCAAACGTGTCTGCGTCTCTGACACCCTGAAAAGAGGATCCAAGTGCATCAAATGGGATGATGTAAGTACCCCCTGCTACATGCATGCATGCCCAGGTGTGTGCCAGCTGCTGCCCACATGTGCCCTGCACTTCCTGCCTCCTCCAGCTGGTGGCAATGCAGGGGTCCTAGACTCCAGGGCTCAGGGGACAGGGCAGGGGGCAGCAAGGGTTAAACAGAAGTGATTGACTGGCAGATGGGATCTTTGGGTTTTTTTTTCTGTTTCCAACAAGATGACTCAATGAGGATATAAATATTACTCCGGAGAGTGTTAGGTTTCTCCAGCCCACACTCAATAAGCATCTTGTCACATGGAGGCAAAGACAAGTGGATGTGGCTGCAGCGCTTTCTTCTGTGCACAGACCCCATAGAGGGCCATTATGTGACCCCCGACCACAGACACTGGTGACAGCTGTCACTTCACACGCTCCTCTTATCCATCAGTCATTACATAGATGCCAGCAATGCCCCAGGGAGCCGCACACTGCACTTGGGCTTTGCTGGATGTGGGCAACAAACAGGTGGTTGTTTATTCAGTGTGATAGCGGACATTCTGTATACATTATATAGCTGTATATACTGTATATATATATCTATACGCTGCTGAGAATATACATAGGGGACATTCTGTATACATTATATAGCTGTATATACTGTATATGTATATCTATACGCTGCTGAACATATACATAGGGGAATTGCTGTATACATTATATAGCTGTATATACTGTATATATATATATATATCTATATTGCTGAGCATATACATAGGGGACATGCTGTATACATTATATAGCTGTATACACTGTATATATATCAATACGCTGCTGATTATATAGATAGCGGACATGCTGTATACACTGTATATATATCTATACCTTGCTGATTATATAGATAGCGGACATGCTGTATACATTATATAGCTGTATACAGTGTATATGTATATAGCTATACTCTGCTGAGCATATAGATAGCGGACATGCTGTATACATTATATACTGTATACACTGTATATATACCTATACGTTGCTGAGCATATACATAGCGGACATGCTGTATACAATATATAGCTCTATACACTGTATATATACCTATACTCTGCTGAGCATATAGATAGCGGTCATGCTGTATACTCTTTCTCTCCATATATCTATACTCTGCTTAGTATATAGATATCGGACATGCTGTATACAGTGTATACATATATATCTATACTCTGCTGGGCATATAGATAGTGGTCAGTTATGTATGTGCCCTTCTATAAAATATCACATAATATGTTCATAATATACTACATATCTACATGTGGATCTAAGAAAACACAGAGTAATGTAACAAATAATAAATTACTCCATTGAAACAAGAAGTATACATATAATACTGTTATACATTGTTGCCAGACACAGCAGTTGATTTGATATACTGGATTCAGAAATGAAATAATGTATTTTTTTTTTTTTTGCAAAATTTTATTAACTTGTTTGTATTCATTCCCATCCATTGATATAAATGACCTCTGATACTTTTAGATGTTTAGACAATTTTCTGTTACTTCCTCTGGAATCCTCAGTCCCTCTGCTGTATCTGTAAAGAATCCCATACCATAGCACCTCTCATCCATGTAATGCTCTGTCCCCAAGATCTATAGGGTGAAAAAGTAGGGAAACAGTTCTCTGTTCCCTAAAATATTCCCTAGTTTATCATCCCAGAGAGCCCCCTCATGAGTTTTTTATATAAAGCCCCCAGATAGACTGCCGAGGACTGAGATTGCATCATGTGGGGCCCCCCCAGCAGCTTGGGGCCCTGGCACCTACCCAGGCATCTCGGATGCTGGCGCCAGCCCTGACTACTTATGACCATGTAATATATCAGTTTTGTTGTTGATTAATTAGCAAACATATCTACATTTCTGTTTTTTTCTGTCAAGATGGGGAGCAGAGTGTACACTTTTTTTTTTAAACAAAGAGTGAAAAAGTTGAAGGGGTCTGAATGCTTTCCATTCCCACTATATATATACAGGCAGTTTGTTCTTAAATTGAATTTGTCTGTATGTCGGAACTGTATACTGTATAATTGTAACTCCAGTCAAATTTTTTTTTGGTCTCTGACAATTGGATTTTAAAAATGTTGGGTTGTCATAAGAACCAGGATTAACAATAAAGCTTCATTACAGACACCAGTGATAACAGTTATAGCTATTTATTGTAGTCTGAGGTTAAAGTACAGTAAATTACCAAAATCCAGAGGTCCGTCTGTACGTCGGGTGTTCTTAAGTAGGGGACCGCCTGTATATATACAAATAAAGTCTAAAAAGAATCATGCGCTTTACTCCATACCAAGATGTGACAGTGGCGTTTCGGCTTTAAATGTTGCTGTCATATTTAGTTATGAAATAAAGAGGATCATTCTTTTTGGACTTTATTTGGAGTGGGGCTGATTTTCTTTTTTGTACTTAGTGGATGATCTTCAGCCTGGCCCTGTTGGCATGCACCCATACACACCTGTGTGCTGCTTTATATATATATATAATTGTAAAGGAGTTGTAGCAGCACTCAGATACAAATACACTCAGGTGCACTTCCCAGAACCTGGACCAGAGTTCTCCAAGGTATAAGTGAAAAGAAAATGTCAGCACTCCCAGATTGAAGGTGATAAAAAAAAGTACTGATTTATTCCAACCAAGCCAAGCTACGTTTCGGGTCCTAAAGCCTGGAGCCTTCCTCAAGGTTTAGAAAGGCTCCAGGCTTTAGGGGCCGAAACGTAGTTTGGCACATGTTGGAATAAATCAGTACATTTTTTTTCACACACACATCTGGGAGTGCTGACATTTTCTTTTCACAACACACATATCTATATCAATATATATATATATATATATATATATATATATACACACATATAGACAAGTGCTGAAAACTGTCAGTGATGTTCCATTGCTCATCTCCTGTCAGTCCGTTACTGCGCCCAGTAGTACAGCGCTGTCAGGATAGTACAGCAATGTAACAATGTGTAGCATCTATTATAACATAGTGGTTAATAATAAGCCCCTGTAGACATGTTGTGCAGCTCTAGTGCATAAGCCACATTGAAAAAGTAAATACGGTGTAGAAAATTAATGTCTTTATGTGAACCTCTATTGTGGATTGGATTTTGCTTTTTAATGGCGAGAGAATAAAATCTAATGCTAAATCTTCTTGGCGTCATCTCACCAGTGCTTTAAAAGAGGTATGTCTTCTTTTTAGGATGTGTCTGTTTTAGTAATAAATTGAATGCTCCATTAAGGATCGCTATTGGATCATTTGTTACTCTTTTATTCCCATTGGAAATTAGGTAATTGCCAAATGGTTGACAGCCGTTACATGGTTGAATCCCTGTATAATTTGATAACGTCCTCTGATACTTAGAGCAGCAGCCTAGTGACACCTAGCTAGTAATTTACTTATATAGCGCCATCATATTCCATAGCGCTGTACAGATCATTAGGTACATATGAGAACAAATGAAGACATTACAGTGCAATAACATGGGCAGATGGAGTGATAGGAATGAAGAGTTTATATTCTACGATATATTTATACATTTCTTGGAGGTATAACAGAGCAATAGCACAACATAGGGGCCGATTTACTTACCCAGTCCTGTCGCCATCCCACGGTGCGTTGTCCAACGAGGATTCGGGTCTGCCGCGATTCACGTAGCTCGTGCACCCAAGTTCCTGCATCCGCCGATTCTGCGCCGAGGTCCGCCGGAGTTCACCTGCTTCTTCCCGGTGCTTGTAAGTGCGTTTCTTGCGACACAATTCTAAATGCTGAATCAGTCGGGTTGTCCGAAGGCCACGCCCCCCAATTTCTGCTGCATGCAAGCCGGCACCGATCTGCCAAACTCCGATCGCGTGCGCCAAAATCCAGGGGCAATTCGGCACAAAGCGGAAATCTCTGGGAAACCGGACGAAAATGGGTCCGACGGACCCTTGGTAAATGAGCCCCATTGAGTCCAAAGAAAAGATGCTATAGAATTGTTATACTATGCAATTATTTACCATAACTGACACGTCAGACTGGGTTAAACAGGGTTACAAGTTAAGTATGAGTATTGTGGAAACCTGCAGTAAAAATCTAAGAATCCGCACACACGTCCCCCATACGGTCATGTGAATGTGGCTTTACTCACATGTACACATATTTATACACTTATGCGCACACATGTATCCACTGATATATACATTTATACACTTACACAGATCTGTCCCAATAGCTTCTTACTACATGGGGAACGTAGACGTAGACGACAGAGAGAAGAGATCCCTTTCCCTCAACATTTCTTATCTGAGCTGCTGATTCATGATGTTTACTTTAGAAGATGTTCACTGTTATATACAATTTGCAGCATTATATATATATATATATATATATATATATATATATATATTGGTGCACATCCTCCACTCTTTAGTTTGCCAGCTTGGTGGATGTCGGGGCCCCTTGACGCTGCGGGCCCCATAGCAGCTGCTACAGCTGTTACCAATATAGTTACGCCCCTGTATGTGAATGTACCCCGAAAGAAAGTCACCTCCTCCCACTGTACCCATTCAGAAAGCCTTTGGCCTCATCTGAAAATTTTGGAAGGACATGTCATGGAAAAGTATTTGATGTTTTTTTTCAAAAATAGGAATGTTTTTGAAAACCAGGGTGTATTCGAAAATATTAAATTCAATATATGGAAATGAATCAATTAAAGAATGTAAACAATATTATATATTTAAATATATATTTAGAGATAAAGAATATATATAAAGTAATATAGTACTATATAAAGTAATTCATTTGTTTATTTATAAATAAATTACTAATATATATAAATATATATATACACCACATTATATGTACTGTACAGTAAGTACAGTTTATAAACAATGTGTAAAACAAACATTTGCTATGCGGCTCCACTGCTTTCCTGTGACATGTCGTCCCAGTGTTCTCTATTAGACATGACTTTCACAAAGCCGAGTCATTGCAAGGTGGATACGTGTAGTAGTGGGCAGACACCTGCTGTTTATCAAGAAGGCAAATACAAATCTACAACTAAGCAAATACGAGGCAGTGTGCTAGACCCAGAACTCCTGGGGGTCATTACATTCCTATACATTACATACATGTACATAACCTATGATCACTGCACAAGACATAATAAAGATCTAGTCCATTTTTCATCATCCATTTACGCAGGCACAAAGGTTTTCATGACTTAGTTTCTTTGTAATGTTTGAATACATTATTGGTATATGTGCAGTTCTAGAAAAATAATGTAGAATATTATGTTCACAGCTCCTGTGTAGACCTATGTGTTTCTATGGCTCATGACACATTGCTGATTTACTGAACACTTGTAAAATTGGAAAGGAAAATGACTGTGGGGTTATTGTGTTTGTAAATTGTTATTACGGAGACATACAGTTGTAGTGATGTATGTTGCAAAATTTTACTGTAGATGAACTGTAGTAAGACTATACAATGTAAAGAGGTATGTAGACTTTATTCTTATAGTCTTTATTCTATATGGATTATAGAGCATGTTTCTTATACCATATTTTCTAAAATGCTTCCCATTTCAGGTTGTTTTCCTTATTTCAGGTTGACCATGAGACGGTCAAATACATCAATAAATGCCTATTAGCCCTCATAAACACAAACTTGGTCATAGTTCAGGTTCTTTCTACTGATTACAAGGATAGCACATGGACATATTAATCTTTATGGGCTCATACACACGGCCTTGGTTTCCACGGTGGACTGTTTGCTTGATTACTTGAGAAGCAAAACTCACAGCAGGTCCTACTCCTGCCTGTGTTTGCAGCTTGGACATCTTCATGACTGTCATTGGACTGTGAGCGGACCTGTCATAGCACTATGGTACTTTCCACTGATAGTTTAGCTCAAAGGTCTCCAACTATTGTGCCATGACCTAAGACCAGTCTGACGTGGAAGGGGCACTATGTTGTGGCCTAAAAGCAACATATGCAGCCCATAGTTCTATGTATATGTCGGTGATATCAGTCAGAAGTTCATAGGACCATACCTGCCGGCAGTGTGTGGGGAATCTTTATTGTCCTATTGTCTTGAGTTGATGCAGAGGATGCAATGACTGACAGGTTCTACCACTATGGTACTTACCACTCATAGTTTAGACCAACCGTCCCCAACCACAGTGCCACATCCTAAGACCAGACTGGTCTCATCAGAGAATCAAGTGGCCATGATGAAGTTAATAAATGGAAGGAGCCCTGTGCTGGCGCCAAAAAGCAACATATGCAGCCCATAGTTCTATGTATATGTCAGTGGTATGGTTCATAGGAAAATACCTGCCGGCTGTGTGTGGGGAATCTTTATTGTCCTACTGTCTTGAGTTGATGCAGAGGATGTAATGACTGAGAGATTATACCAATTACCACTGATAGTTTAGACCAACCGTCCCAATAAGACCAGTCCGTCATAAGACCAGTCTGGGATGTTATCAGAGGATCAAGTAGTCATGACCATGTCCTACCTACTTAAGTCTTGAGTTGATGCAGAGGGTGCAATGGTGCAATGTTATAACATCATTGCACCTTCTTGCTTCAGAACCACGCATGGAAGGTTACATGGAAAGGTGAGTATCTAAAAGTTAATGAAAAACTGAATTTTTTGATACTGCCCCTGTCCCTGTCCCTGGCATGCAGCCATTCCCTGGTTCAGCCACTAGTTTAGACAACGACAGTCTGTACTATAGTTCAACCCTGAACTCAGTCCAAACCACTGCCGCTCTTGTAACTACTGGTTGTAATATGACAACCCAAGGAGGCACATTTACTTACCCGTCCCGTTGACGCCGCCCATCAGAAATGTCCGCCGAGGATTCGGAGCTGCCGTGATTCACTAAGATTGTGCGTCCAATTTCTTGCATGTGTCGTTTCCCCACCGATGTCCGCCGGAGTTCACCTTCTTCTTCCCGGTGCATGTGAGTGCTGATATTGCGACATATTTTGATTTTTAAATTCCGCGGTTTGTCCTACGGCAGGCCCCCCGATTTGTGTTGCATGAAAGCCGCCACCGATGCACTACAATCCAATCGCGTGCGGCATAAACCCGGGGCAATTCAGTGCAAAACAGAAAAATTCGGGAAATGAGACGGAAATGCGTCCGATGGACCCTTAGTAAATGTGCCCCATAATGTCCATTGTACCCATAAAGTTCATATCTTAATAGACCAAACCATTACAGATACCAGCCTCTACCAAAGAATCAATTCCACTAAAATCCTTAGCATAACACATATCACAGTCAGTCCATATGTGGGTCTCCCTTTGCTTTCTGTACTCCCGCATTCTGTTTCATAATGTTTATGTTTCATTGAACCAGATCCTAAAATAGTACAATAGCGTTTCCAATGTGTTTTTCATTTCTTCTATTTGTTTGCCTTAACTTTGAATCACATTGTTTTCAGGCAATTTTCTAGTTGCATACAGATGGCAGGGGTCTGCTGGGAATTCTGAAATGTTGGAGGTCTGCTCCTTCTGGTTGCATTATATAAAATAGCTGAATAATGGTTCTTGCATAATTGTTGTGTTTACGAGCGGCACAACCCCAGTGTTGTAGCTGGAGTTTAGAGAATTCCAGGTGTCTTCGGGAGGCCAATGTTATGGAGCACCAGGGGGGCTCGGCTTGCTGTCACATTTCCATGGAGTCTGTATGTTTATCCTATGTTTGGCCTTAGGGGTCAAGCAAAATGATGGACTACATTATGGCCTGTGATATGGTGCATGAGACAGAACTGAATGACACAGCATATGGGAGCCTACTTAGTTCTGGGTAGGATTCAGTATCATAGACAGAGCTTTCTTATGATATACAGTGGGGGACATGTATCAATTTTTTTTTTACTTGGTGCATAATTGAGACATTTGGAAGGTCTTTTTTGCACCTTGTGTATGGTCATGTCTTTTTTCTCGTGCTTCATGTTCTGTTTTTCCTATCCTGGCAGGTGCAACTTTTGGCTTTTGACTTTTTGTTATATACAAGAGAGGACACAAGCCATGTGAAGGGTTATATACAAGAGAGGACACAATCATGTGAGGGGGTTATATACAAGAGAAGACACAAGCCATGTGAGGGGTTATATACAGGAGAGGACACAAGCCATGTGAGGAGGTTATATACAAGAGAGGATACAAGCCATGTGAGGAAGTTATATACAGGAGAGGATACAAGCCATGTGAGGGGTTATATACAAGAGAGGACACAAGCATGTGAGGGGGTTATATACAAGAGAAGACACAAGCCATGTGAGTGGTTATATACAGTAGAGGACACAAGCCATGTGAGGGGGTTATATACAAGAGAGGAGACAAGCCACGCGAGGGGGTTATATACAGGAGAGGATACAGGCCATGTGAGGGGGTTATATACAGGAGAGGACACAAGCCATGTGAGGGGTTATATACAGGAGAGGACACAAGCCATGTGAGGGGGTTATATACAGGAGAGGACACAAGCATGTGAGGGGTTATATACAAGAGAGGACACAAGCCATTTGAGGAGGTTATATACAGGAGAGGATACAAGCCATGTGAGGGGGTTATATACAAGAGAGGACACAAGCCATGTGAGGGGTTATATACAGGAGAGGACACAAGCCATGTGAGGCCTATGCCAATTCCTGACTCAATTGCACAATACTACACCAGGAAGGACCTAGCATAGTATCCATCTGGGCGCACCTCATAGTATCACCTACTATAGCATATCCAATGCCATGTCTGGGCCGGCTCAATGCACGGCTCTTGATCATTTTTTTACCTACGTCTTTTTTTCATGCATTTGTGAACTATTTCAAAATATAATTTTTATTACTGGAAAACCCCTTTAAATATTATACAGGCTCATAGTGTAAATTTATATTTTACACGGAAGTAGTAGTGGAATCATCACAATAAGAACCTTGATTTATTATTCAGATGCAATGAGGTAGAGGAAAAAAATAGCCCTTATGATTATATACAGAAAAATATTCCCCAGTTGTCATCATTCATGTGTTTTCTTCATCCCTGTGATTATATCATTATCCATGTAAGCAATCTGCCCCCATGAAGGAGATGTCACCATCCACATATTTGTGCTTTCCTTGAAACATGAGTAGTGCTTGGCTGTATATTTGCTTTAGATCTACATTTTGGCAGTATCATCCGTTTAGGCGATGTTCACACCTCTTCCTGTTGTTATGTCCGATTTTGGAAATAACAGAAAATATGGAAGGATTCCCATCCAGTATAATAAGGTCTGTTAGGGTGTCTGTTATTTTGGAAGACTTTTTATCAGTCTTGAAGATGGATGTGCAGCTGGATTTCTTATCAGAATAGTGGTATACATTACTGACTGCTGTATCTATGGATAATATTTATGGTGCCTTTTCAGGCCAAACACAAATCTTAAAAATAGAGAGAAGTATATTTACACTTAGGTTTATATTGAAATGATTTTTTTTTACAAAATAACCAATTTGTTTTATCAGGTGGTTATTTATTCTGCTAAAAACATGGATTTCCCCCATCACCATTTAGACAAATGGGACAATTACAGTGATTATAATCAGTTCTATTCATCCCAACAGCCTTAGGACTGGTTCACATGGTGATCTTTGTCTTTTCTAAAGGAAAACCTACCACAAAAAAATGCACTTTTTTCACACTATTTGCCTGCCCTTTGGCTTTGTCCACATGGTAAGTCGTTGTCTATGTAATATGTTAGCTACTGTAAACGTGCTATTGGCTAACCGATTACGATAGACAGAAGGGAACCTATCAGGCACCTCTAGACCCTCAAACTGAGGGTCCTACCTCATTTACTGTAGTGAGTTGCTCTGCATGATGATATTGAAATGAATCAGCGGCTCCTGTAAATTATAAAATTAACCCCCCAGTCTGCATGGTAATCCTGTGAATGGAGTCATCCGGGTGTTCCTGAGCTGAGCTAAATCAGGCTGCAGCACTCCCTTCCTCCTCTGTCCTATTGTACACACGCCCCCTTCCTCCTCTGTCTTCTTGTACACACGCCCCCTTCCCCTGTCCTATTGTACACACACCCCCTTCCTCCTTTTTCCTATTGTACACACGCCTCCTTGCTCCTCTGTCCTATTGTACACACACCCCCTTCCTCCTTTTTCCTATTGTACACACGCCTCCTTCCTCCTCTGTCCTATTGTACACACGCCCCCTTCCTCCTCTGTCCTATTGTACACACGCCCCCTTCCTCCTCTATCCTATTGTACACATGCCACCTACTTCCTCTGTCCTATTCTACACACTCCACCTTCCTCCTCTGTCCTATTGTACACACACACCCTTCCTCCTCTGTCCTATTGTGCAGATGCCCCTTCCTCCTCTGTCCTATTGTACACACGCCCCCTTCCTCCTTTGTCCTATTGTACACACGCCCCCTTCCTCCTCTGGCCTATTGTACACACGCCCCCTTCTTCCTCTGTCCTATTGTACACACGCCCCCTTCCTCCTCTGTCTTCTTATAAACAAGCCCCCTTCCTCCTCTGTCCTATTGTACACATTCTCCCTTCCTCCTCTGTCCTTTTGTACACACGCCCCTTCCTCCTCTGTCCTGTTATAAACACGCCTCCTTCCTCCTCTGTCCTTTTGTACACCCCCCTTCCTCCTCTGTCCTATTATAAACACGCCCCTTCCTCCTCTGTCCTATTGTACACGCCCCCTTCACATATCATCCATACCTTTCTATGCTGCAGCTTATGGGGAGGTGTGTAGGGGGTGTTTAGCCAGTAATGTCCTCAAAACCCTGCCTGGATCCCATGTGATCAAACCCAAAATGTGTTAAGAGATTATATTTTTCATATCTCATTGTGGTCATCAAAACTATATTAGCTCTTAATGTTATAAACCCAATTGCTATAATTTGATACACACATAGTACATACTCATCCGTATATGCCACCTCAAGTAAACACCATTGAGTATGCCCCTGAATAATTGTCATAAATGGTTATTGATATATTTTTTATATGTTTATAATAATAGAAGAACCAAATGAAAAATAAAAATAGAAGCAGATTAGAAGGACAAAACAGATAGAGTGTAGGGGGCGCTGTTTTGCGTTTTTGTCATTTAATAGGAGACTTGTGTAAATTGGAGACTTGTGAAATTGTACTCTTTTGACCTAAGTATGAGTAAAATTTCATATAGGGTACAGAACCTTTTTGTTACTACTATCTTGTAGTGGTATCTATTATATCTGTATAGAAGTTATTTAAGGGGAACCAATGAAGAACAGGCACAATAAACCTTACTCACCCCCCAATGTGCCTCTGTTGAAAAGTCAGTAGATGAATCTTAGCTTAAGTCTGCCTCCTCCCACCAGTAAAATCTTTCCCCAAACTGTTTTCTGCCTGTCTGTTAGCTCCACCTACTTGTGTGACTCCACCCACTGTTGCATGGCCCAGCCCATTGCCCTGGTGACAAGATCTGCAGTTTCCCAGACAATGCTCACTGCTAAATTCACCATGCAGTGAGAGGGACAGCATTCTGGTAAGGACTAGAAGAGGAGAGGGAGAGGACTTGCTGTCTGCTCGGGCTTTGATTTAAGCAACACTGAGCTGCGAATCAAAAGAAGGAGGCATGGTGCACTGGCAGCATGTAGAAAACTCTTCTATTCAGAATATGACTCTTTTATACTATTTGCATTCATTCTGCCTTACAATTCATTGTATTACAATATGATTGTGTGATTTTACTTAACTTGCACCCTGACAAGTCAAAAAACAACACATGTCTGTGCTGCTCACTCCTCAGCTCTCAGGCCCCACCTTTGTACTCCTGTACAGCTTGTCCCCCACTGATGTCAGCTTAGCAGGCATTGACGAAGCTGGAGGGAGGAGCTGTAGAGGAGCACAAAGGTGGGGTCTGAGAGCTGAGGAGTGAGCAGCACAGACAAGTAACGGTCAAGAGAGTCTATTGATGTTCAATATTTGTTATTTGTTATAACAAAAAGAAACTAGAAATTGTGCCTGAACTCAATTGATTCAAATGTCTTAAAAATGTAAAAAATGATTCCTTAAAAACCCATTAAAATGTTTAAAATAGCCAAAAACAATAGGGGTTATTCTACCTAATATGGTATTATGTTATGGCTTACAAATAAGCAAAAAGAGACAAGTCGTGTAATAATCACAGCAGCAGAAGGACCTTGGCTAGCTGAGATATAAAGACGTCTTACATTGTGCAGCGCCTTTTATATTCTTATAATAATCTGTTCCATGAAGGGTCCGGTAATAGAATCTGCAGGCAGCTCTATTATCTTGTTTACCACATCGCATGATATTCATGGAAAACTATTTTAGTTCCATTTAGTACAATACATTTCTTATCCAGGAGTGTAAACTAGATGAGTGAGCGCTTTCTCCAGAGCACTTGGCGCATACTCACTGTTTAGATATTTGGCAACATTAGTATACAGATTTCAGAGACACTTTGGTTCTGGCAGGTGCTACCTTACATGTCATTGCTAAACACAACTGTAAAATGGGCTTGTGGGGAGAATACTCAACTACAATAGATCAGATAATGTATACTTTTACATGAAAGAGAACCATCTCATAGAAATAATTTTAGCTTCAGTCTACACTTTGGTTTTTAAGCAGAAAATTTGGGTCACATAATAGGTCTGCTGTCGGGCTTTCAGACACAGTATACCAGTATATTCAGCTGGAAATATAAGACTGGTGTGTGGAATACCAGTCTTAATTCCCCCTAAAAGCCTTGGGCCTTGTCAGGGCCAGCCTCAGGTTTCAGTAGGCCCCTGGATGACGGAGCCTCAGTGGGCCCCTTATTATTGAACTCATGTGGCGGCATTAAAAATTCAGAAACTACAGTTTCCGGTTCTCTAAAATAATCCCTAGTTTATCATCCCAAACAGCCCCCTCATGGTTATTTTATATTAAAGAGAACCCTTCAGGCAAATTTACCACAAAAACTAAATATATTTTCATAAACTGCCATAAGAAAGCATTGTCACTATCCCTTCATTTTCCCTCTACTTGCCTCAGGTCATAAAACTGTATGCAAATGACCTGAGAGATGTCCAATGAATCACTGGTGCACTCATGGTGCTGTCTCTCTATACTTCCTGGTGCTGGCGCCCCCTGCAGCCTTTGTGTGTACTCAAATGCTCAAGGATGCAGCCATATTATAGCAGAACATGTCAGGTACTTGTGTAGCTGATGTCTGTGTCTCTCACAGGCAGCAGATAAAGCACAGACACTAGCAATGCTTTCCTATACATTACACACAGACATGAGCAGGGGGAGGAGAGGGGAGGGGGAACAGGAGTGACATCACTGCCTCTGATCATGTGAGCAGCCTCATTTACATAATAAAGAAATGATGATTTCAGAATGATTAACTCTTCAGGGACCGCCCGCTGACATCAGTGGGCGCAGGTTCTGAGTCTGCAGTCGCAGCAGTTTGCTACTGCTCCCGCGCTAGCGGTTTGTTACATATTCTCCATTCTCTGCTCCTCATAGCATCGCACTCCTTCAGAGGAGCGGATAGGCGCTGGCGCCGGCTCTATAGACACAGCAGTCATGTGACAGGTGGGTCTAAAGGGGTCTAATTGGACCCAGTCCAGCTGTGATCAGCACCACCAGTTGCAGGTGGCCATTTACCCTGTAACTTAGGCTCTTACAGATGTCTCAGTTACAGGGGAAAAAGTGAAAATGTCCTCCAGGGGTCTTTTATGATGTCACGGGGGAAATATAAAGTAAAAACACACACACAAAAATATTAATCCATATTCATAAAAATACATTCACATTTCCCCATATATTAAAAAACAAATGCCCCGCTACACTACAAAAAGCATCGCCATAGTCGCCCGTTTGCCCCAGACTAAACATATTGGGGCAGATTTACTTACCCGGTCCATTCGCGATCCAGTGGCGCGTTCTCTGCGGTGGATTCGGGTCCGGCCGGGATTCATTAAGGCAGTTCCTCCGACGTCCACCAGGTGGCACTGCTGCGCTGAAGAGCATCGGAATGCACTCAAGTTCAACGGCCTATTCCTAGTTAAGGTAAGTGCAAGCTCCTCTACACATTTTTTTTTTTTTTAAATGCGGCTGTTTTTCCCAATCTGTCGGGTTTTCGTTCAGCCGCGCCCCCGATTTCATGCATGCCAGCGCCGATGCGCCACAATCCGGTCGCGTGCGCCAAAATCCCGGGGCATTTCAGGGGAAATCGGCGCAAATCGGAAATATTCGGGTAACACGTCGGGAAAACGCGAATCGGGACCTTAGTAAATGACCCCCATTATATATCAAATCAACCAAATAAAAATAGGGAATCCATCAATAATGTTAATTTTGAGTTAATTTGAAAATTTTTTAAAAAATTATAATTTTACTTTTAACCCCCAATAGATATAAAAATGATTAAACTTTCATTACCTTTTTAACTAGCTCTACTAAAAAAAGTTATGGCCCTTAAACCAGCATTACGAAAAGTTTCGCTAAAATACCTGGTCACTTTAGCCTTTGCGGACTCGTCACTAAGACGAACTTACTTGATAAAGACTGGGATGGGAACCTTGTGAGCTTCTCCAACAGGTAGCGGTGTCAGAAATAGTGACAGAGACCTGATGACAGGTGACCTTTAAATATGACATGGAGGTGGTGGTGGGGGGAATTTAAGTATTTAAGTAGGGTATAGGTTCCCTGTATTGTCTTTGGTGGATTCTGACTAGTCATATAATTATAGGCATTTTGAACTCCTCCATTCATTGCTATCACATTGTGTATACTGTAACAATATCACATCTGGGATGGTTTCCAGTTGCATGAAGCTTTTAACGAGGCGGTAATAAAAAAATATAGATTATTCTATTTTGTAGAAAACTGTTTACAACGAGGAGTGTAAACCGCACGCGCTCAGCTGGAAAATAGCGGTGCTGAGTTTGTTACTGGAGCTTAGCTATGTTTGTCTTCATGTTTTATTACACCATTTTTGCATCGTGGCTGCTCTGTGTCTGACAAGAGGGGAAAAATGTGCACCTACAGCGGCGTGTTAGGGCTTAGTCGGAGTTTGCGGCACATTTATTACTGACGTGCGCCACAATTCTGCTGCATGAACAAAGTGCTCCAAAAAAATTTGTGCTAACTTCTGGAGCTATGCAGGGGGTTCCTTATGAAGACCGTGCGCTAGTTTTGATGAATCTCCCGCACTCTGCACACTCCTCAGGCAAACTGCACATGGTACAGACGGGACTAGTTTTGATTAATGTGGCCCGATAACTACAGGTCAGACACTGGGGGTCATTTACTAAGGCCCCGATTCGCGTTTTCCCGACGTGTTACCCGAATATTTCCGATTTGCGCCAATTTCCCCGGGATTCTGACACACGCGATCGGATTGTGGTGCATCGGCGCCGGCATGCATGCGACGGAAATCAGGGGGCGTGGCCGAACGAAAACCCGACGGATTCGGAAAAACCGCCGCATTTAAAAAAAATTATGTGTCGCGAAAATTGCATTTACCTTCACACATCAGTCGGCTCGGTTTATTCCAGTGTGTACCGATGCTCTTCAGCGCAGCAGCGCCACCTGGTGGGCGGCGGAGGAACTGCCTTAGTGAATCCTGGCCGGACCCGAATCCACCACAGAGAACGCGCCGCTGGATCGTGAATGGACCGGGTAAGTAATTCTGCCCCACTATGTACAATCTGCCAGATCCTCCTGCTCTATGACATGCTGCCTACTGATAGCACCCATTTTGTGCACCATTTTTTTGGTCATGCTGCAGAATTGTGATGCATGGTCCGACTAAGCAGTAACTCGCCCCTTTAGGTGGACATTTTTTCTGTCTTGTCAGACACAGTGAAGCTGCAACCCAAAACCAGCACAGACACTTCATAAAAACATGTGCAAACAGTTTCCACGTTCTTTCTACTGCAAAGTCAGACGGAAAACTGGCGCAAAAACTTTAATAAATGTGGGCCAGTTTGTAGTTTGTAAGTTGATACTTCTCTGACATCTGCCACTATACATAGAAGGTGGGTCAGCCGACAATAATCTAAAAATATGTCCACTTTCATGGTATGTTCATACTTTCTGGTTTTCAGATGTAGCCTATACCAGATGTACAACAGGGAGGTCTTGGCTTCTAAAAGTGAATTAAAAAACTTGCCCCCCTGACACAACAATACTGGGAGCAGGTTGTCCACTAGAGGTGCAAATACAGGCAGTCCCCGGGTTACTTGCAGGATAGATTCTGCAGGTTTGTTCTTAAGTTGAATTTATATGTAAGTTGAAACTGTATGCTTTATAATTGCAACCCTACTCAATTTTTTTGGTCTCTATGACAATTGGGTTGTCATAAGAACCAGAATTATCAAAAAATTATCAAAAAATTACAGACACATTTGATAACTATTATAGATGTTTATTGTAGCCTAGGGCTAAAGTACAGTAAATTACTAACATCCAAGGTCTTTTTGTAACTAGGGGGTCGTCTGTAAGTCAGGTGTTCTTAAGTAGGGGACTGCCTGTACTGGAGCCACTTCCACCTGAGAAGCATTTCTGCTCTGGTTTATAGACAAGGTCCTGATGGAACCTTCTCTGTGATGTAAATGATTTCAAGTAAAAGAGGTTTTCTGTGTTAATAATATTGATAACGTATGCACAGGATAGGTTATCAATATTGGATAAATGGAGGCTTGGACCCGCCATTCAGCTGATACCAGCCCTGGAATAATAAAAGAACAGAGCAGGAAGTCCTGGTCCGTTACTTGTTGAGTGGTCATTGGCGGGAATGGCACCTAAGCTCCTATTTATGTCAGCTGCAGTTTCAACTGTTGGCCACTAAACAGATAATGGAGCTGTTTTTTTTATCTGCATTTTCTGTTACAAACAGACTACAATATCAACATTCCCCTTCCATGACAATTCAAAGGCAGGGGGGACCTTACTTTGTCTTTTATGCTCCAAGATCTACTTTAGAGGGGCACTTCTTTAAAAAGTTGGTCACAGTTTACAAATGCTAATATTAAAATTTGGTTCCCCCTAAAGGGAGTTTGCCCCCTGCCAACTCCCTCACACAAGTTATACTACTAACATGAGAGCCCCCATTCCCTATAAGTACAACTTAGAACCAAACCTTTATGCTCTTTAAAGCGTCTGTAAGTCGTCCTTTGCATCACTGTATCTAGCAAAATTTGAGTTTAACCACTGTACGACAAGGCCCTTTTTCGTTTTTCCTTTTAATTTTTTTACTGCCCACCTTCAAAAATACATAAGTTTTTTATTTTTTCATGTAAAGAGCTGTGTGAGGGCTTACTTTTTGTGTAACAAATTGTGCTTCATAGTAGGGGTATTTATTATTCCATGCCGTGTACTGGGAAGCAGGAAAAAATTTGAAATGCAGTTAAATTGGTAAAAAAAAAATGCATTTGCACAGTTTGCTTTGTGGCTTGGATTTTACAACTTTAACTGTGCACCCCAAATGACATTTCTGCTTTATTCTTTGAATCAGGGATACCAAATTTATGTAGGTTTTATGATGTTTTTATAAATTTACAAAAACTAAAACCTCCTGTCAAAAAAATGTATTCTTCATTTTGCCATGTTCTGGCGCTAATAACTTTTACATACGTCACCTAGCAGCAAGTGTTACCGATTGCGGGTGTTATCAGTGGGTGTTTTCTGCACTATGCAGCAAATACTCACCAGCTATGGAGAGGGCTAAGCCCATAACCCATCTCCAAACATAAGCAGCTGAGGTGCAACGTAGTTATACGTCATGCATCGTTAAGGGGTTACGAGAACTAAAGGGGGTTAGGGGTGTCCACCAGGTGTCTATCTGGCCTATTTGCTAGGGGTGTAAAGCTGCCTGATTGGCTACTCTGCAGCCCATATATGCAGATAAGCCGGAACTGGCAATTGGAGGACACCAAACCTAAAGTTCAAGTCCACTCATCTCTTTCCAGTACAACTAAAGCAACACCGGTTCAGAACGAATAAATTCAGGCCCATATTGACTCTTTTTTAAAGTTTTTAGCAAATCTTAAGCGATTCCCTAGTAGTAACTAATTGATGCATGAAATTGTTCCCCTATAGTTGAACCTTCTCCAAAAACTTCAAATTTTTATGAAATTAATGGATTTAATTATGGATTTAAATTTTATATGAAATACTTACCTTGAAACAAAGAGAAGGTGAGTGGCAGGTAGTTGTCTCGGCATGTAAATGGAAACAATGGAGACAAATAGGGCGATTATGAGGAATTTATTCTGTTATCCTAAATATTGAACGAAAAGAGAGAAAAGAACACAATCAGTCTGAAATGAATGGAGAACACAATCCACAAATACAATGTCAAAAACCGGTCCAGGTCCGCCCATGATTGACATTCGGAAACGGATGTAGTTAGTTTTTGTTCACTTGTTATTTCATTGACTATACAGGCAGTCCCCGGGTTACGTACAAGTTTTGTAGGTTTGTTCTTAAGTTGAATTTCAATGTAAGTCAGAACTGTATATTTTATATTGTAGCCCCGACAAATTTTTTTGGTTTCTGTGACAATTGGATTAAAAAAAAATGGGTTGTCATAAGAACCAGGATTAACAATAAATCTTAATTGCAGACACCGTGATAACTGTAACAACTGATCATTTTTGCCTAGGGCTAAAGTACAGTAAATTAGCAACATCCAGAGGTCCGTTTGTAAACTTGAGGTCGTCTGTAAGTCGAGGTTCTTAAGTTGGGGACCGACTACACAGATCAGATTAAACCACCATAGTGGCACCTATTGAGAAAAAAATTTAATAAATGCGGGCCCAATTGGGTTTTATTAGGGGTATCATGGTACAGCGGGATGATACATATGCACAGCATTTTTCAATTTTTCATGTTCATAAATGTGGAAAAACACATTTTACTTTCTTACATACTGATACTTTGTACTGGTTATCACAAAAATTTAAATGAGGAATAGTTCAAAGGGTATGAATGCTTTTTCCACCCACTATGTGTTTCCACAGTAACTGGAAATACAGGCGGTCCCCTACTTAAGGACACCCGACTTACAGACAACCCATAGTTACAGACGGACCCCTCTGCCCACTGGTGACCTCTGGTGAAAGCTCTCTGGATGCTTTACTATAGTCCCAGACGCAATGATCAGCTGTAAGATGTCGTAATGAAGCTTTATGATAATTCTGCGTCCAATACACCAAAAAATTTTGAAAACTCAATTGTCACTGGGGCAAGAAAAAAAATGTTCTAGAACTTCCATTATTAAAATATACAGTTTCGACTTACATACAAATTCAACTTAAGAAAACAACCTCCAGACCCTATCTTGTATGTAACCCGGGGACTGCCTGTATAGCAAGTGTTTCTTAGACACTCCATGCAATTATCTACAGACATGCTTATCGATAACATTGTATGTTAGAACAGACACGCAGAGGGTCATCTTAAAGGGGTTGACTGCACTTTTGCTGGTTTTATAATAATCCCTAAATATTCTTGTGCTACTTACTTTAATGCTGTCTGCAAACTCTCCATGGATCTTTGTTTACATGTCTAAACAACTGATGAATAGGAGTGGCTGCAGCAGGAGATTATGACCTATCTTGTCTTCCTCCTCCCTTCCCTATGCTTCCCTATGTCAGTGAGATAGACTGTGAGAGAAAGAGGCAAGTGGGTGACGCCATTAGGACGGACTAAAGGAGTGGAGAAAGTGTAAGTTATGTACATATGCGAGGGCAGCATGCTGAGAAACAGGAAGGGTGAAGATATAAAAGGAGGAAAAAGTACAGGTAGATATACATGCAGAGACACTCTAATGAAAGAAATTTATTGAAAAATGATCAAACCATTTAATGAGGATCTGTCAGGTCATCCAGAACGTAAAGTCATATTAATATATAATACGTTCTGATTGCGGTGCCAGGATTGAAAACAATTTTTGCCTTTCTACCGTAATCTGATTGATACCAATTTATGCAAAAATAAAAACTCAAATGTTATTTAAAATCTATCAAAAGAGCATGGAATATGACAATTCCTCTGTTATAGGGACAATGTCAGAGCATTTCAACAAAATGATCTATGAAATAAAGATCATGCCACCCGGGCTGCTCAGAAATTGTCATCACTGTACCAAATGTGGTAAAACAGTAGACCAAAATATAGATACCGTAATCATCTGCATTCATTAAGTCATGTTTATATACTCACTATTGTGTTTTGTGGGACACAACATTCTATTTGTAAAACCTTGATTGTATTGCCAGAGGACTGTGCTCCCCATAATTTACAGTGAAGTCTTAATTGGTTAAAGTGGTTTTGGACAGGGGAGAGAATAAGACTGCCAAAAGTTGTGGTCTGATGAATACATACCTCCTACAAGTCGGGATTCACTTCCCTACATATGGCACTGGAATAAAAACCTCTTGAGGAATGGAGGTGTGTCCCTTCCTGCTTTCAATGTGTGGTTTCAGGACTTTTAGAGGACCTTCATGTGCATTGAGGGCAGAGGAACGGATATACAAGTATTTTGTGGGCGATGGTACTTCTAATAGTATAAAATTTGGTGGGTGTTTGGGCCCCCTAGAAGGCTTGGGCCCCCGAGCTACTGCCCAATTGCGGTAGAAATCATCTTTTTTGAGGGTTTTTCTTCATTGCAACGTAGGCAAAACTTGAAATTGGTTATAATATTGCAAAATGAAACTTTTGAAGTGGAGAAGTGTAGATTTATTATTAAATGGATCCTCCACCCAAAAATATTTGACTTTACATTTAGCATGAATAGTATAAGGCATACTATTCAACATATTAGTGCACAGGATTTGGTTTGGAGTGCCTCCATGCCTGTTTTCAACCCCCTCCAATCATTATCTTCTGAATTGATCACTGACTTCTTCAGGGAGAGTAAGGCTGAAAGTTGTCCCTTCCACTGGTGCGACCTGGGACGTGTTAAAACTTCCCTGGTGGATGATAACTCTGTTAGTTAGACAGCTACTTGGCTAATTTACACCAAAAAGTTCATCCAAAGTTAAGCATGTTTCATAATGTGTTTAGCGGCACTTATTAATTATACTACCTGTTTCAACGTCATTTTGGATACAAATAGGCACATTCCACTAGTTTTCACCCTTTTCTCATTATTTATGCCTAACTTTTCAATGCTCTCGCCATGTTCCAAAATTTGGGCGAGGTGAGGCCAGGGAAAGGCGAGCCGTTGGTCTTAGTTGGGGCAAGAAAACCGTCAGAAAAATTCAGGTACTGTTACATGCCATCTAGAAGAACCAAGAGTTTAATTTGTGTGATAAATTGTGACTTTGAACCTGTAAAGTGAATGGAACCTTTGTGGTGATCCTTGGCTGCACTTACACGGGGGTCAAGCTTTTAGTAGGACGACAAATGACAGTAAGGTTGCCCAGGTTAACACTGTTGCAGAGAAGAGTGCGTGAAATGTAGGGCACTATGTGTTATCATGCAGGGGAAGCCTCGTGGCGGTGATTAATGATCAGACATTTGACAGGCAACTGACCTTGTGTTGTACAACTTCAGTACTCACAGGGAATGTATACCAGTCAATAAGATGCTTTATCAAAAATTGGAGTCTGTCCTCCTCACTTCAAACTGCTAGCAGTAGTCGTCTCCGTAAATCCTGGCGGCATGTGATAAAACCCGCGCCATGCTGAAAAATCGTTACTAACTTAGTTTCGGAAAAAGTCGCAAGTAAAGACTGATCTGAAGCTGCATTTAAAAATAAAACACACATCGGCTGGTGTAGTATTTAACTCTTAAGGATGCCGTAGTTTGGCTTTTATAAGGTCTTCTTTTTACATTTTTGCCTTTTCACATTTCAAGCCTAACTTTATTATCGGTCGTGAGTCTATAGCCTTAAAGGTGTTTTCCCCAACAACCTATAACATGGTTCACCATGGCTACTTTTAGCTCGTGTACCCCACTACTTAACTCTCTTTTTTGGAGCAATCCAATATATTACTTATTATCCTTTTCTCACTAAGTGTAGTAGCTTATACTTTTATTATATTTCCCACCGAAGTTAAAAAATTCGTAAATTTAGTCAGGTAACAAAAAATACACATTCTCTAATTCACTGTTATTAAAAAAAATACAACATTTCACAGATATAATCCAATCTGTCTTATTCGTCCTGGTGTTTATAATTTGGTTGCCCTGGGATCAGGGCATCTTGTCACTATGGTGGGTTTCTCATGAATAGCTTCTCTTGTCTGCGTGCTCTCTTGGCCTTAAGCTCCTCCCCCCTGCAGCTAGACACAGGGACTACCTACCAGCAAGCAGCAGTGTGCAGAGGCTATACTAATAATACGGACAGTCTTATAGCAGAGGACTGGTTTATTATTAAGTGAGTTAGCGAAGCTCAGAGGTCATTGTGTGTATATCCATTGATGGATGTCATCATCTCTCATCTCTGATCTGTCTCCTTTTTCTATACGTCAGATACTAGTAGAATATTCAGAAGCTAAAGAAAGTGTAGAAACCCTGTACCCCCATAATCTAAGTACAATTGTCAGCACACATGCGCCCTATGGGTGTTTGCTGCAATATGCAGCAAACACTCACCAGCTATGGAGAGGGCTAAGCCCATAAGCCGTCTCCAAACAAAAGCAGCCGAGGTGCAACGTAGTTATACATCACGCATCATTAAGGGGTAAAGAGAACTTAAGGGGGTTAGGGGTGCCCACCAGGTGTCTACCTGGCCTAGTTGCTAGGGGTGTAAAGTTGCCTGATTGGCTGCTTTGCAGCCCATAATGCCACATATGTTAGGCGGAGCTGACAATTGGAGGACACCAAACCTAAACTTCAAGTCCACTCATCTCTTTCCAGTACAACTAAAGCAACAGCGGTTCAGACAGAATAAATTCAGGCCCATATTGAGTCTTATGAAAGTTTTTAGCAAATTTTAAGCGATTCCCTAGTAGTAACTAAGTGATGCATGAAATTGTTCCCCTATAATTGAACCTTCTCCAAAAACTTCAAATTTTTATAAGATTAAAAATGGATTTCAATTTCATATGAAATACTTACCTTGAAACAAAGAGAAGGTGAGTGGCAGGTAGTTGTATCGGCTTGTAATGGAAAACGCTCGCTCTTGTTTTCTCTCTCACAAGCGTTTTCGGCCAACTATCTGCACTATCAGTGAATCAATGGAAAGAAAGCTTTGTGCTACATAGAAGATAAATCACAGAGAGTGAGGGACAATGGATACAAAATAGGGCGATTATGAGGAAATTTATTCTGTTATCCTAAAATATTGTACGAAAAGAGAGAAAAGAACACAACTCAGTCTTTGTGAAATGAATGGAGAAGCACAATCCACAAATACAATGTCAAAAACCGGTCCAGGTCCGCCATGGATTCGACATTCGGAAACGGATGTAGTTAGTTTTTGTTCACTTTGTTATTTCATTGACTATACAGGCAGTCCCCGGGTTACGTACAAGGTTTTGTAGGTTTGTTCTTAAGTTGAATTTCAATGTAAGTCAGAACTGTATATTTTATAATTGTAGCCCCAGACAAATTTTTTTGGTTTCTGTGACAATTGGATTAAAAAAAAATGGGTTGTCATAAGAACCAGGATTAACAATAAATCTTAATTGCAGACACCTGTGATAACTGTAACAACTGATCATTTTTGCCTAGGGCTAAAGTACAGTAAATTAGCAACATCCAGAGGTCCGTTTGTAACTTGAGGTCGTCTGTAAGTCGAGTGTTCTTAAGTTGGGGACCGACTACACAGATCAGATTAAAACCACCATAGTGGCACCTATTGAGAAAACTTTAATAAATGCGGGCCAATTGGGTTTTATTTAGGGGTATCATGGTACAGCGGGATGATTACATATGCACAGCATTTTTCAATTTTTCATGTTCATAAATGTGGAAAAACACATTTTACTTTCTTTACATACTGATACTTTGTACTGGTCTATCACAAAAATTTTAAATGAGGAATAGTTCAAAGGGTAGGAATGCTTTTTCCACCCACTATGTGTTTCCACAAAAAAGGAAAAAAGATTTTTCTCAGCTCACCCTTTAGCCACGGATTGTAGGTGCCGGTGCACGGATCTACTGAGCCGAGTCAGGAATGAATGCAGCACGGAGGGAACAAGGGAATCCAGCAACCAGGCAGACGAAGTGTGACAGGAGTAAAATTAAAACTTCACGTTTATTTCATCTGAATAAAAATGTTAAAAAAAGGTACCAAACATAGAAAAGACTATGTGTTTCCACAGTAACTGGAAATATAGCAAGTGTTTCTTAGACACTCCATGCAATTATCTTTACAGACTGCTTATCGATATACATTGTATGTTAGAACAGACACCCAGAGGGTCATCTTAAAGGGGTTGACTGCACTTTTGCTGGTTTTATAATAATCCCTAAATATTCTCCTGCTACTTACTTTAATGCTGTCTGCAAATTCTCCATGGATCTTTGTTTACATGTCTAAACACTGATGAATAGGAGTGGCTGCAGCAGGAGATTATGACCTATCCTGCTCCCTCCTCCTTCTCTCTCCCTATGCTTCCCTATGTCAGTGAGATAGACTGTGAGAGAAAGAGGCACAGTGGGTGACACCATTAGGAAGGACTAAAGGAGTGAGAAAGTGTAAGTTATGTACATATGCAGATGGCAGCATGCTGAGAACAGGGAAAGGGTGAAGATATAAAAGGAGGAAAAAGTACAGGTAGATATACATGCAGAGACACATCTAATGAAAGAAATTTATTGAAAAATGATCAATCCATTTAATGAGGATCTGTCAGGTCATCAGAACGTAAAGTCATATAATACCGTTCTTGATTGCAGTGCCAGGATTGAAAACAATTTTTGCCTTTCTAACCGTAATTCTGATCGATACCAATTTATGCAAAAATAAAACTCAAATGTTTATTTAAAATCTATCAAAGGAGCATGAATATGACACTTCCTCTGTTATAGGGACAATGTCAGAGCATTTCCAACAACATGATCTCATGAAATAAAGATCATGCCACCCGGGCTGCTCAGAAATTGTCATCACTGTCCAAATTGTGGTAAAACAGTAGACCAAAATATAGATAATCATCTGCATTCATTAAGTCATGTTTATATACTCACTATTGTGTTTTGTGGGACACAACATTCTATTTGTAAAACCTTGATTGTATTGCCAGAGGATTATGGACTGTGCTCCCATAAATTTACAGCTGATAGTCTTTAATTGGTTAAAGTGGTTTTGGACAGGGGAGGAATAAGACTGCCAAAAGTTGTGGTCTGTATGAATACTATACCTCCTACAAGTCTGGAATTCACTTCCTACATATGGCACTGGAATAAAACCTCTTGAGGAATGGAGGATGTGTCCCTTCCTGCTTTCAATGTGTGGTTTCAGGACTTTTAGAGGACCTTCATGTGCATTGAGGGCAGGAACGGATATACAAGTATTTTGTGGGCGATGGTACTTCTAAGTATAAAATTTGGTGGGTGTTTTGGGCCCCCTAGAAGGCTTGGGCCCCCGAGCTACTGCCCAAATTGCGGTAGAAATTCATCTTTTTTGAGGGTTTTTCTTCATTGCAACGTAGGCAAAACTTGAAATTGGTTATAATATTGCAAAATGAAACTTTTGAAGTGGAGAAGTGTAGATTTATTATTAAATGGATCCTCCACCCAAAAATATTTGACTTTACATTTAGCATGAATAGTATAAGGCATAACTATTCAACATATCTAGTGCACAGGATTTTGGTTTGGAGTGCCTCCATTGCCTGTTTTCAACCCCCTCCAATCAATTATCTTCTGAATTGATCATTGACTTCTTCAGGGAGAGCTAAGCCTGAAAGTTGTCCCCTCCACTGGTGCGACCTGGGACGTGTTTAAAACTTCCCTGGTGGATGATAACTCTGTTAGTTAGACAGCTACTTGGCCTAATTTACACCAAAAAGTTCATCCAAAGTTAAGCACTGTTTCATTAATGTGTCTTAGCGGCACATTATTAATTATATCTACCTGTATCAACGTCATTTTGGAATACAAATAGGCACATTCCACTAGTTTTCACCTTTTTCTCATTTATTTATGCCTAACTTTTCACTGCTCTCGCCATGTTCCAAAATTTGGGCGAGGTGAGGCCAGGGAAAGGCGGAGCCGTTGGTCTTATGTTGGGGCAAGAAAACCGTCAGAAAAATTCAGGTACTGTTACATGCCATCTAGAAGAACCAAGAGTTTAATTTGTTGTGATAAATTGTGACTTTGAACCTGTAAAGTGAATGGAAACCTTTGTGGTGATCCTTGGCTGCACTTACACGGGGGTCAAGCTTTTAGTAGGACGACAAATGACAGTAAGGTTGCCCAGGTTAACACTGTTAGCAGAGAAGAGTGCGTGAAATGTAGGGCACTATGTGTTATCATGCAGGGGAAGCCTCGTGGCGGTGATTAATGATCAGACATTTGACAGGCACTGACCTTGTGTTTGTACAACTTCAGTTTACTCACAGGGAATTATACCAGTCAATAAGATGCTTTATCAAAAATTGGAGTCTGTCCTCCTCACTTCAACTGCAGTAGTCGTCTCCGTAAATCCTGGCAGTGTGATAAAACCGCGCCATGCTGAAAAAATCGTTACTAACTTAGTTTCGGAAAAAGTCGCAAGTAAATGACTGATCCTGAAGCTGCATTTAAAATTAAACACACATCGGCTGGTGTAGTATTTAACTCTTAAGGATGCCGTAGTTTGGCTTTTATAAGGTCTTCTTTTTACATTTTTGCCTTTTCACATTTCAAGCCATAACTTTTATTATCGGTCGTGAGTCTATAGCCTTAAAGGTGTTTTCCCCAACAACCTATAACATGGTTCACCATGGCTACTTTTAGCTCGTGTACCCCACTACTTACACTCTCTTTTTTGCAGCAATCCGATATCTTACTGTGTTATCCTTTTCTCAATAAGTGTAGTAGATTATTACTTTTATTATACTTCCCACAAAGTTACAAAATTCGTAAATTTAGTCAGGATAACAAAAAATACACATTCTCTAATTCACTGTTATTAACAAAAATACAACATTTCACAGATATAATTCCAATCTGTCTTTATCAGTCCTGGTGTTTATAATTTTGGTTGCCCTGGGATCCAGGGCATCTTGTCACTATGGTGGGTTTCTCATGAATAGCTTCTCTTGTCTGCAGTGCTCTTTGCCTTAAGCTCCTCCCCCCTGCAGCTCAGACACAGGGACTACCTACCAGCAAGCAGCAGTGTGCAGAGGCTTATACTACTAACTACGGACAGTCTTTATAGCAGAGCTGACTGGTTTATTTATTAAGTGAGTTAGCGAAGCTCAGAGTGTCATTGTGTGTTATATCCATCTGATGGATGTCATCATCTCTCATCTCTGATCTGTCTCCTTTTTCTATACGTCAGATACTAGTAGAATATTCAGAAGCTAAAGGAAAGTGTAGATAAACCCTGTACCCCCATAATCTAAGTACATTGTCAGCACACAGCATCGCATAGCACAAAGGGATCTGCTTGGAGAGTCTCCGCCCACACTCTGGACCATCACTGAGTTATAGGATCTAAAACAGCAATAAAAATTATAAAGTAGGGGGTTAAAATGATCTTTATTGTTTTAACACACAAGGGTAGTACAATTTGAGAACTTTCTTTCATGGGTAAACCCCTTTAATGTATCATTGGTCCAAAATCTTTCTTACAAATACCTGCCCCTCCATGGCCTCTTTGCTGCCTCCAGTCTATTCTTTTTATATGCATTCTGTCATATTTCTTCAACCCATGAAAACTCATTTCTCGAAGGTAATTTATCAACTACTTTTTGAGATTATCCGTTAGATAACATGGAACTATGTGGGAGATTTATCAAGACTCTGCCTAAAAGACTGCTTAGTTGCCCAAAGCTACCAAGTGCAGCTCCTCTTTGAAATATTCATGAGCACTGGTAAAATGAAAGCTGAGCTGTGATTGGTTGTTATGGGCAACTAAGCACATTCTTACTCTTAGGCAGCTTGATAAATCTCCCTTATGTTTCTAAATTAGGGTTAGTCTTTCTCTGGATTTGCTTTAGTGCTGAACTGGTGAATGTAATAGATGGATGGACTCAAAGGGGCAGATTTACTTACCCGGTCCTGTCATGATCCCGCGGTGCGTTTTCCGACGAGGATTCGGGTATGCCGCGATCCACTAAGGTCGTGGGTCCAATTTCCTGCATGTGTTGCCTCCTTCTTCCTGGTGCATGTGAGTGCTTGATCTTGTGACCTATTTTCGTTTTTAAATTCCACGGTTTGTCCGAATCTGTTAGGTTGTCCGACGTCCACTCCCCCGATTTCTGTTGCATGGAAGCCGGCGCTGATGTGCCACAATCCAATCGCATGCGCCAAAAACTGGGGCAATTCAGCGCAAAACTGAAATATTTGTGAAACACGTCAAAATTGCGGTCCGCGGACCCTTAGTAAATGAGCCCCAAAGTTTTACTAGAATGAAATACTTATAAGTGTAGAGTATTTTTCTCCAGCATCTCTTTTGTTCATATACTATTCTCGGTACATACCTCTCTATTGTGCGGAGAACATTCTACCTACTAAGCATTTTGTAGCCGTATTTGTCAAATATCTTGATGTTTTATGCTGGAATCCCATTCACAAGTGTCACTTCTATGTAGACATTTTATGACTGCATTTAATTTGAATTGTGCTTTTTTATCTAAGTACAGAACGTGCCAGATATAACCTTATTTACTGTTTCCTTGGAAACTGCAGAGCTACAAAGTGTCTGCATCTGTTTGTTCGATTTTGCTTTTACAATAAATTCTATGTTATATGGAGTATGGGATAGCTGTATTGCCTTTTATTAGACTATAATGTTAAACCTCTGAAATTGTGATTATTATTTTTTAAATTTTCCCCTTATTTTTACTGGCAACGTGGAATCCCGAAGCTTGTCTGTTTGTTAATCTTTTATCTATTTGTAGCAATATTTTATGGCAGAAATATCCACATCTTCAATCATGATAAGATATTTTACGTCTGCAAATTTCAATGTGATAAAAAATTAATATATAGGCAACACCTGTCTGCCGGATATAACAGTAGAAGCTAGAGAACAGAAAGATGACCAACCCAAAAGTAACCATCCATCTATTTTATTATGAATAAGTATTTTTGAGACTAATGGGCATCAAATAGACTTTGCCACCTTTAAAGGAAAAGTAGGTCACAGTATAATCTGTCAACAGAAAGTTATAGATCTGGAGGAACTGAGCAAATTGTACATAGTGTCCTATCTGCAGACAGCATGTTATAGAGCAGGAGGAACTGAGCAGTTTGTACATAGTGTCCTATCTGCAGACAACATGTTATAGAGCAGGAGGAGCTGAGCAGATTTTACATATTGTTTTTCCTGTTGGCAGCATGTTATAGAACAGGAGGAGCTGAGTAGGTTTTACATATTGTTTTTGCTGTTGGCAGCATGTTATAGAGCAGGAGGAGCTGAGCAGAATGTACATAGTGAACTGTCTGCACACAGCAAGTTATAGAGAAGGATGAGCTGGGCAGAGTGTTTAATGTCCTTTTTGCAGGCAGAATGTTGTAGAGCAGCATGAGCTGTGTAGATTATACATAGTGCCCTATCTGCAGACAGCATGTTATAGAGAAGGAGAAGCTGAGCAGATTGTACGGTGTCCCTTCTGCAGGCAGCATGTTACATAGCAGGAGGGGCTGACCAGATTGTATATAATGTCCTATCTGACAACACTATGTTATAGAGCAGGAGATGCCGAGCAGATTGTACATAGTGTCCTTTCCGAAGGCAGCATATTACATAGCAGGAGGAGCTGAGCAGATTGTATATAGTGTCATATCTGACAACACCATGTTATAGAGCAGGAGATGCTGAGCAGGTTGTACATATTGACCTATCTGCAGGCAGCAGGTTATAGAGCAGGAGGAGCGGAGACGTTTGTATAAAGGGTCCTATCTGCAGATGGCATGTGATAGAGCCTGTGGAGCTGTGCAAATTGTACTTAGTGTCCTTTCTGAAGGCAGCATGTTATAGAGCAGGAGGAGCTGAGCAGCTTGATATATCGTATAGTTTTGTGGATCAATATAAAATCCATACTTTATAGTTTTGGTGGCTAAGTCATGTACCATAATAGGGGGTCTTTTTATCTCTGTATTGGCAACTTTTCTCTGTATATTGGGGTCATGGATATGCCATAAACATTTATGGTTGAAAAATCTCTGGCCTCATATATGCTGATTTGCTGGGTTCTTATGATTGATATTGGTTTACTGAATGTACTTACAATCTTCAGGTTAGCAGGAGTAGATAAGTGTCCATTCTTATTTATAACCTGCGAGGACAAATATCTGACAATGCAGTTATTTTGGACAATTGAATCCTCCTTAGGGATGGAAACACGGCGGAGTTTGTACATAAATCACTTTACTCTCTCTGCTCTGTAGCGGTGGATCCATTACCGCTCAGGCTGATTTATCCTGTTGTCACTTGAAATCTATGTCATGTACATTTAATCATTCTGTAAATCATTTTGAAGTTGATACATGTGGGTGTTAAAGGGGTTGTCTGGGAGTTTAAAAAAATTGCCTAAGATCAGTAAATGTGTTAAAATAAAAAAAATCTATATTCAATGACCTCCGCTCCAGTACGGCCTACCCAGTGGCCTCTAAGATCCTTATCAGACTTCACTATAACCATGTGACCTCTGCAACCAATCACTGGTCCTGTCCCATGGATGAACGGCACCTCCCCACTTGAAAATCAAACCAAAAAATATTGGCAGGAACCCTTGAGGCGTCAACATTGAAATCCCATAGAACATCCCACAATTTTTGTTAGCAAAACGCAAAAGATATTTGCAGAGGTTAGGTAGAGTTTATGCCTAGAATTCCATCTTAAAGGGGTTGTCCACAGTATCTGATCACAGACAAAAAAAAGTTTCAACTGCTACAAAAAAGTCTCAAAAAGTATTATAATAAATCAGACAACATGGTGATAAGTCCCCTCCCCCTACTTGGGTCTACAGAAGATGGCTTTTTGTGCTCTCTCCACAGGCTTGGCTCCTGGTATAGGGAATATGTTACCAATTTTTGTTTTACAATTCGGCAACCAAATATATCCCATTTTTTTTTAATTTGTTCTAATTTTTAGTGTGATTTTTGTTTTGTTTCTTCTTTTTGCTTCCCAATATTATACGAGCTGCCATCTTTCCTGAGCTTATATGCAGGGGTGTAACTTGAGGTGGAGAAAAGGATGCGGTCGCAACCGGGCTCAAGAGGCTTTGGGGGCCCATAAGGTCTCACTTTCCCATATGAGAAGATGAGTACTATGAACCAAACATTATAGACAGGGGGGCCTGGCACAGACTTTTCCCTGGGGCCCATCAGCGTTATGTTACGCCACTGCTTATCTGACAACCTACTGGCCAAGGGCATAAATATTCTGGATCCAACTTACTATGATTAGTATTCATGACATAAAAAGAGGATATATATGCTTAACCGGGCCAAATGGAGTTGGCTGCGAATGTGCGGTCACTCTCCATTGTAGTGTATGGACATATTTGAATACACTTGGATATTTAAAAGGGCTTCTATAAGGCCTGAGCTCTCCAAACAACCTTACCATGGGAAGAGGGGCTGCAAACCCCTTATTTCGGGATAGTTGGGACCCGCTTCTATCACATATTCCATATATATATATCATAAATACTGGACATGGGAATGCCATCTCCTATACACGCTCTTTCAGTGTTGAAAAGCTGTGTTACACAAGATTGTAATTTTTATAAATATAATAACAAACAATATCCCCAAAACATATCTAAAAAAAATCTGCTTTACAATAAAACAGTTTAAGATTTTTGGTGGCATGTTTTGTTTTACTACAATGAGAGACAGAACATACAGTGCAGATAATCTGTTTCGGCAAATTGCTATCTGTTTCAAGGGACAATTGAAAGGCTGATCGGTGGAGGTGCCGCCCATGATAAAATATTGATTGCCAAAATAATTTGTGAGCAGCCTTTTTTACCTTAAAGAGGACATATCAGGCCGATTTAAACCAACATGGTCCCAAATCAACCTGTTTGACAGCTGTAGATGGAGAAGAATTTAACTTAAAAAATAACTTTTATACTTACCTAGATGTGATTCTGATGAGGCACATTGGACTCACATCTGAAGATCCTGTGCCGGTGCCTCCTCTCGTGAACTGGCAAGGGAATCTGAAATAACGACCGATTTAATTGCGCATGCGCTGTAAATACGGTGGTTGTGCAGTGAACCTGGAATGTACTAAGCCAACTCCACAGGCGCAGAGACGCCAAAGGGATTGTGGGACAAAGTGATTCTAAAGGTGATTTTTTTAAAAAGTAATTGCTTAAAAATACTACAGGACAATTTGGGAAACTAAACCACCGGTTCGTAAGGACCTGTGGATGGATTAGTGTCCCAAATCTCCATGATAGTTTCCCTTTAATTTCGTAGAAATGTCAGTCAGGTTATAGCAACTTGTCTCCCTAAACTCAGAAATGAATTAATCATGGATCCATTTTTTTCAGCAGCACAAATCCAACAAAACTATTTGCCGGTACTTTTTAATTGTTTCTTTTGTCTATGTTTTTATTTTGTTTTTTTGAATTTAAAGTGGTTTACATACATATAAAATATGTTTTTTTAATTGATTATCCTGGACAATTGTTTTAAAGCCAGCTAGATATCCCTAAATAATTCATCTATTTGCAGTGTAATTAAATTGACCTAATTTCCTTTTAATCTGTAGTTTTTCATTTTATCTCAATTTTAGGACTCAAATCTTGTGTATCCTGTCGTCCTCAAAATGGATCCTAATGGGTTTTTCCTGCACTGGGTGGATCAAAACAAGGTAATTCAGCCCATTTTATTTTCTGGTTTCGGTTTATGTGTCAAAGATTTTCTATGCATCTGGATTTCAAGCCACAGGACTCATTGTTAAAGCTTAACTAAACCTTAGAAGCCATTTTTCAATTTCAGAAGTGAGCAGATAAAAAAGGTGAACTTTCTAATATACTTCATGAAGTAAAGAAGCTTCTCTGTGAATTTTTCCTGCTCTTTCTCCTGTAGTGAGCAGTGTATCTGAAGCTTTCTGAGCTCTTTTCACTTCAGACAGATAAGAGGCTAATAATTAAATCTTTCCAAACTGAGAGAATATTTCTCTTTATAATTCTGCTATCTGAGGTGATTATACTATCCAAGAACTGTCTGTAAAGAGTTGAGTCTCTCTATCAGTTCCCTTTTCTCTCAGCTGTTGGTGGATATAGGACAGACTGATTTACACAAACTGCTTAATACAGGAAGAAAGGCAGAGGAAGAAGAAAGACACAGGGACATGTTTATATAATAAAGTATATTACAAAGTTTACTATTATCATCTGCACTATTAATTTATAAACTTTTGTCAAAAGTTGAGTGACGCTTTAAATTCTTGATGTAGGGGGAACTTAAAAGAGTGAAGAGGGGCTGAGTCCAGGAGCCTTAATATGTAATGGCCCTGGTACAGATTATACATTAGGGCCCGGTAACATCCTGCGCTGGTGCCTCCTCTCGCAAACCGAGATGATGTGATGAAATTATTGAGAACTGTGTGTTAGAATTAGTCTGTATTTCATATATCCATCATGTGGATATATTTAAAGGAAGTCTTTTAAAAAGAGAGCTTTTTAATAAGAGCAGAAACTTATATTTTGGGGCCTCAAAGTGATAAAACAATGAAAAAATTAATATCTTTTTATTGATATGCAAATATAGTGCAGTCTACAAGTGCACTGGGATTAGGCCCAAATTTGCCAGAATTACATAATCAGCTGTGGCACAGACAAGGACTGAAAATTGTCTTATTTGCCAAAGGGGCTTAGAAATTCCACTGATGACCCAAATATTCCATTATCTTTTTTTAAAACTTTTGAAATTTTGTGTCTTTTTTTTTAGTATATTTCTGTTAGTTGAAGTTAGTCTGACTGTACATGGACAATGTGTAGCCTTTAGCGAAGGATATAATAAGCAGAACTTTTTATTGTACAAGAAATGTTTGTAACAAGAAGATAAAGCATCATGGTGAAAAGCAATGTGACAGAGATAAGAAGATCAATCAGATCTTATCTGTGATCGGTTTCTTGTGGCTGGAAGGGATGATCAGATGTCCTATTGCTTGTCCGTTTTACTGGGGCATCTTGTAATATATTGTTCTCTATTGTGGCTTTACAATAAAAGCATATTTAAAGAAAATCTGCTTATATGCATTATGAACCAAACATACCTTCAGAATGTTGTAGCTACACTGTTGCAGGAACATATCTTGTTTAATCCCTGAACTGAGTGGTTTTGCGGAAAAAACAATTATAAAATTATTATAATGAGGCTCTGTTGCTCCTGTGGCTGGCTCGGCGCTTCTCCTCTCACATAATTTATGCACTGCTCAGAGAATGATTTATTCACTGTGTTATCCCTGAGATGCAGAAGTAATCAATTGCTGCTGTCTATGAGTCATCCAGCTCAGGTTGATTAGTCCTGCCTGTACAGTTCAGGAAGCTCCATGTAATGTGCTTATGCATGGCAGGCAGCCATGACCCCAGCTTTCCCAAGGCCCTGAAAAATAGTTTTTTGAGAAAAACCACTCAGATTAGGGATTAAACAAGATATGTTTCTGCATCAGTGTAGCAACAGCATTCTCAAGGTATGTTTGGTTCACAGTGCATAAAACAAATGGTAGATTTCCTTTAAGTAAGAAGATCACATTGGTGGAAGTTCAGAGGCTGGTCTGGACAGCCATTTCTAGACATTGCTTGAAAACTTAAAATTTCTGTTGCTTTTAACCGTGTTTTTTCCTCCCTTATTACATAAATTGGATGTCTGGGATTGGATTTTAAAAAATACTTACGGCCTGTTTAGACAAGGTCTGACTTGGCAGAGACTTCTGCTATAGTATACTCTGGTTTACTGGCATAGACTATGGTAAATGTGGTGGGCCATTATGTTCCCAAACCCATTGCCAGCCCAATTCCCACTCTGTTTCCAAAGTGCCATGTTGGGTGAAATGGCAGATATGGGAACATTCATGGGCCTCCTCTGTAAAAAATATTCAAGCGCAGGGGTGTACCTGGGAGAGGCAGGGCCCTATACAATCATGTATACACACACTTCTTCAATCATACACATTTAAACAAACTCACACACACTCATACTACATTCATGCCCATGTACATTATGCAGCCTGTATCCTCCATTCTTTTGTGTTTCAGGTTGGCTGCGAGGGCCCCCTGACACTGTGGCCCCATAGCAGCTGCTATTGCTGCTAACCATGTAGTTACGCCCCTGCTCACGTATAAGGCAGAATCAATCCCCCCAAATGGATCTCTGCAAACATGTAGCCTCCATTCTTCCATTTCAGGTTTTCTGCCAGGGCCCCCTGACACGGTGGACCCCATAGCAGGTGCTATTGCTGCTTCCCCTTTAATTACGCCCCTCCTCAAGAGTAAGGCATTACCAATCCCCTCAATGGATCTATACAAACTCAAATTAAAGTTACCAACTATCCCTCCTACTGCTTATTACTGGACTTCTTTGTTCTACTTGAATAAGTGCTGTGGCTGCTGTAATCACAGGACTTAATTACTGTAACTAGAAAGATCCTTCTAGGGGGGCGAGATAAGAGTTAGGCCCATATATTGGACCGATCCCATGGACTGCATACATTGCACAAGATGTGATTCCTTGCATAATACAGAAAAATGATGCAAGGACTTCCTGGGCGAACTGCAGCGGCGACAATGTAACAGTTAATACATTTCGGAAGTCCTTGCATTGTATTTTCTGTATAATGCAAGGACTCCTGTCCTATGCAATATTTGCAGTCCATGGTATCTGGACATCAGTTGATGTCTTCACGTGAGAAACCACCGGTTGGTTCCTCATCCAGATTTTGCTTCATACCATCTCACTGGGTTTTTCTCACCAAGTGCTTTTTACTATAAATATATCCAGTCGGAATCTGAGAAACCGTCTTTGATTTACATAATTTTTGGTTCTGCAGACACTTCAGTTTAATTCTAGGTGCCGCCACATGACTTGTGTAATCTCTGTTTTTTATTTGGTTTATGAAATGTGACATTTAATTCATTTTCTTTACTTACTGAATCTGCGTTTTTCATCACATTAATTCTGTTTGCTCTTCTTTCTGGCCTTTGAAATCATTTCATCTATTCATTGTGTCTCCTTTTCATTCTGCGAGCCTCATGATTGTATGTTCATGGTGATTAATTACTATGGGGTAAGCACATTCCCAGTGTTCTATGCATCGTATGAGACAGGGGCGATGATGTACCGTCTTCTTACATACAGTAACCGGATAAAAGATCACTACGGAATGTACTCAATGTTAGTACAAAGAAGCTTGATTTTTGTCATCATGGTCATTAAATAATAGCACAAAACAAACTGTAGGGCAGATTTATCGTGGCTTGTATACAAGTTTTTATGTGGCATTATAAAGTGACCCGGAATTACTTTACCAAGCCCTGGATCACTGCATTTACAATGGGTTATAGCTTAAATCTAGGCCAGGTCTCTCACTGCTCATGTATTTCTTCTCACTGCACAATGAGCTCTATACAGGTAACACTAACCCGTCATTACATCACTACTGACAATAGATGATGTCACAGCTTATCTCCTCCCCCTCCCTGTACAATGAC